>VRYO01000406.1:728548-797258 GCA_009812075.1 Sialia sialis
AAATGTCAGAGTATGTAGGAAGGGACAAGGCTGTTTTTCACGATTCCAAAAATAACTGATATGACAGAAGAGCAACAGGCTGAGGCAGCTCTTTGGGCAGTTGAAGTTCCTTCAGCCACACAAGAACTAACATCAAAATTGTGATTCTAAGGATTCCAGATAAATTAGATTTACTGTGAGCCTATCATAATAAACACTAAGGGAAGCAGTTCATGAAACCAGGAAACATAACAAACACAGTGACAATTGATCCAGTTATTGCTACAGATCACCATCATTACTGTGGGTTTTCAATTTAAAACAAAGCAGTTTGGGGGATCAGATCCAAATCAACACCATTTTTTTTCTGCCAAGTAAGCACCTGTCTCCAAATGCTAAGTCCAAAACTGATACTCTTCTTATTGAAATGGACCATTTTATTCAGGGCTTTGCTCAAGAGCTACCATCCACTTCTCAAACATACTCAGATGGAACAATCTCTCCACCAGGAAAGAAGTAAATGATTGACTAGACAGAAACTGTGGGCAAATGGGTCTGTCAGACTAAGGAGCATTCCCCATTTCATGAAAGGGTTTCTTCATCATGGTTGGTTGCTTTCTGCTTTTTTAGACATTGAAACACTTCACCGGTAGTTTCCTACCTGCTACACACATACAATTCTTAATTTACTTGCTGATACAGCACTTCTTGAAAGCTGACTTCTGATTCACAAGCCAAGATTCTGATTTTATCAATTCATGTCTTTGGCAGCTCACTATGAGCACTAGCAAGTAGCATGGCAGAATAAAATCACTCTGTAAAGCAAAACTGTTGGTGCTGAAGGTACGATAGTCACATTACACATGTTTTGGGAGAAAGGGAAAGAGGGAGGCTACTTCAGGTTAAGTCTAGTCTGGGTTAAGTCTAATGGGTTTTGTAGACCCATTAACAGTATGTGCACTCCTGCAGCACAGTTTATCCAAAAGGAAATTAGTTTACATATTCGAAAACCACCCCACAATGTAAAGAAAACCACAGCAAACAGGCAGGATCATGAAAATTGCTTCAAAATTATATTCTCGATCCACAGTAAAAATGCTAATCTAAATATATCAATAACCACATGGCTTTTGAGTTTGTGAATTTTTATTTACAGTAATTTCACACTCATGAGGCGCACTTTTTTTGACTGAAGTTTCGCGCCTACCCCAGACGTGCGCCTTATCACCCAGTGCACCTTATATATGGCCGAATTCAGGCGAATTGCCAAACCGGAAGTGTGAGCCGTGGGGCGTGGCCGGCAGCCATGCGCGGCGGGGGAGGTTCGGCAGCTGTGAGGGGCGGAGCAGGGCCAGTAGACGCAAGGGGCAGGGGGGTCCGGCAGCCACATGGTGCAGCGCGGGGCTGGCAGCCACGAGGGGCAGGGCCAGCAGCAGATCCTCACCACAAAAAAAAAAAAAATAAGTGTGCCTTTTAGGCCAGTGCGCTCTATATATGGACAGATTCCGTGGACTTCCTGGTTACCCAGAAGTGTGCCTTATAACCCAGTGCACCATATAATTGTGAAATTGCTGTATATATTTTTAACAATGCCTTTACCAATAATGCCACGTGATCAGTTTAACTTACATTACACTTTTGCAATTTTATACTCATAAAAATTTGCCTGTAAACTTTAGGTTTTTTATACTTAAGAGCCTATCTGATGCTTTTATCTATTATGTAGGGAAGGTGTGAGGGGCACTTAACTCAGAACTTACAAATATAGCATTATAAATTCCTGAAAAAGCACTTAACATCAAATCCTAAGATGTTACTTTCTAAGGTTATCTTTCAGGCTAAAACCTAATTTTGAACAGAACAAATAGTGCACCTGATATAAACACACTCCTCATTCTGCTGTTCTTTTCTTGAACCAAGATTTCCCCCAACAGTGCTTCCTTTCATGGGGAAACCCAGTATTCTCTTGTGATACCAAGGAATATAAAAAAAGACCATTTCATAGGATCATTATGCAAACCAAATCAGCACTCTAAAATAGAAACATTTCACATTTTAGAAGTTGCACAACTCCTGCAAAACGACTACTCTGCAATTGGAAAAACTAAGTTAGTAAAATCTACTTCTCTATCTGTGCTCTTGTTGAAAAGGTAGTTGTCAGCTTTAATTCAGAGAAATACTTAAGCTTAGACTATTGTATTAATTATAGCCACTGGTTGTAAAACATTGTGTATCTGCTTTTTTCCACACTGAATCCCAAGCCTCCAAATAAGCCATTCAATTTTCCCCATAACAGTGACAACTCCAATAATAAACCAGCAAAAATTATGCAAAAGGATCACAGACGTTACAAACATGTTCTCAAACTTACTGAATGAATAAATCAAATATGCATACCCAACTGACTTTCATGCAAAGGCACTGTTATCCTTGTCAATGCATTTGAGTGTTCATTTTTTTTCATATAAATTCTATTGGTTTTTACATATTTTGCAGCTCTTAATTCTCCAGGCAAATTCCAGCAAGGAGAGTAGGAAGAAAAGGGGATTTGTGCAAACAGTCGTGTTGAAAAGCTGCAATGTGTTACCCTCTGGAGAACCCTCTATAAGCATTTTATGTGGATGAATTCAAACCAACTAATTTCTCACAGTAAGTTACAAACATGGCCATACACATGGGATAATATACCCACATCATCAACCACTGTGCCTAGAAGGGTGCCATGCCTTGCAATGAAATTCATCAATTAATGTTGATGCTTCTCTTGAGAATGCGAGACCTGCATTTCTGATTTCAGTGTGAGATGGGACACTTCTTTTCAGACCAAGTCCTACAGTCTATAGCTGCATTTCTGAGTGCTTGTTACTTCTGCTCTTTATGTGTCAAACATCTCAGTGTGGTCAAGCAGAATAAAGTCACACAATTCCCAGTAGTGAATCTTCAGTTTTAGATAACTTGTCCAGCATCACAAAGAAACTTAATGGCAGGATTCAATTCTCTAAGGCAACACAGAACTCAACAGAATCATGAGAATCGACTATTTAAATAGAAATCAAAACCGCACTTCTTACTTGTAGGAAATGGAAAGATAGAAGCTTCCACAGATAGGGAAGGGTTTGATTTGCAGCCTTGGAAGAAGCTTGGATTGATGTAAAAATAAAAGTACACAGACATTAAGCAGAAAAATTATAAACTTATGTTTCTATAGCTCTCTAGGTAAGAATATCCCTTAAGTAAGCAAGAAACTGTATTGGGTAAGATGGTCAAGGGTTTTATAGTGTAGCAATGTAATTGTGTAGAGTAAGCTAAGAATTTAGTTGTTATAATAGAAGCATATGTGTGTACGTGTAACAGTAGCCCATTGGATAAAAGTATATGCAGTGAGGTAGAATTAAATAAAGGTGATAGACTAGAAAAATAAAATAAAGTTAGTAGCAACTTTCCATTGGATTAGAAAATTATATATTGCCCCGTAACAAAGAAACTTGTGACTACTTTAAGCTATGATCAACTTCTTGCTCTCTAAAATCTGACGGCCTTTGAGGCCAATGCTTATCTGAGTAATAAATTGTTTTTAGCCCAACTGTGGTCCCATCCTTCATTAAGGCATTGATAATATTTACTATTATATACATGGAAATTATGCTTGTGTCCCATTACCAACTCTCATTTGAGCAGAGTAATTAGTCACTTTGGGGGTGCAGCAATGTACATAAACCATAAAACAGGCTTTTCAAGACACACACTGGCAGATGCACCATTTGCCACTGCAAGGCCTTTGGCTTGATTTACCTCACACCCTTGATGCTTGTCTCAAGAGATGCGGCCAGACCGTACCCATCATTGTGCACTTTGTGTGTACTAGTTTGAAAGCAAAACCAGTGAGACTCCAAGTCAGAAATAGAATTTAATAGAAAAAAAGGTAAAATACATGCAGAAGTACAAAAAAAGAAAGCACTGACAGAGTCAGAATACAACCTGACACCCTGCTAATTAGGGTGGTGGCAGCAGTCCAGATGAAGTGGCGATCCTGTAGAAAAGATCCAGTAGCTCCTATCTTTTGGAAACTAGTGGGTAAGAGAGCTACCGGCTGCCTCCCAGGCCTCACATTATATCCAGGTGGGAATGCTTGGCTCCTCCCTCTGGGCAGAGCATCTTACAATAGGATGATGTTATTTTATCAGTCACGTGTGGGTCCTTGATGGCCCATTAAACAGGAATGTTTCCCTGAGGGAGTTATCTATGACTTATGGGGCAGGGCATTGATGGCCCATTAACAGGAGATAGTCCGGGGGAGGAGGCAAGGAAAACACTGCCCCTCCTGTTGTTAACAGTTCATGGAGATGGTGATTGAATACACACCTTTGGGCACATCTTTACGTTGTAACCTAGGACATTGTGCAAATTGGCCTTTCCACCCAAGCACAGCAAAGGTCAGAATTAACTAGAAGCAGCAGTGGTTTGTTTAGCTGAGATGTCACCTGTTCACTTACCTTCCAGTTTACAAGATTGGACTCAAATTGTCCAACAATCCAAAAGCGGAAGATTTCTGATATAGGCACAGACAAGTAGAGGGCTACAATATTATCCAGATATATTTTATCCTGTGACATGGAAAAAATAGCTAAGTGAGGCTGAAGTGATGAATAGGAACTCAAATAGCAGGAGGAGAGAAAATTTTGTGCAGAATGGGAATCCTAGTCCCCAAGTTTGCAGAATGTGGCACAACTTTCACACTTAAGGTAAACTTTAAAACCATGTTAATTTAACTGCAACTACATTTAAAAAATACTAAATGCTTTGCTTCATTATTCACAGGCAAATCATCATCTGAAACAGTACCCGTTTTACACCTTGTAAGTTCAATATCAGTTGGAAGACCTTAAGAGACAAGAACTAGACATACAGACTCGCTATAAAAATATGATAGTGATATGGTAAGATTGGCTTTAGTGTTTAAAACTTCTAGGCACAGAGCATTAGACTGCAGCTTAAATCTGCATCAAAGTGAAAATGAAACCAAATCTTGAGAAAATCTAAACAACTATTACTATTCAAGGAAGTTCCCACTTTAAAAGAAAACCAAAGATAGGTGCTCACCTTCTCGCTGTGTAATAGCCAGGTCTAATATAATGACCTCCATGCATTTTTAAAACACAGTGTCAACATCATCTGAATACATTATCACACTAACAATACTTGTTATCTGGGATGTCTCTATTTCCAAGGAAAAAACCAGGCATACAAGCTCCCCTGGCAGTCGATATCATCAGCTCAATCTGCACATAGCAAGGGCAAGGTGACTTCAAGGAATCACAAGGCAGAGCAGTCAGATGTCAGTAGTCTCGCTGAGCAAATAGATAAGAAGCATAACCCCTACAGCAAACATTCAGCTCAGCAAACAGTACAATGCCATTTCTATGGTCAACAAATATCTTAGATATTTCCTACAGATTTAAAAAAATGTAATATGTATTTAATGATTCACGTATTGGAGATCTGACCAAAGAGTAAGAATACAAAAGTGCCCGACTGCACAGCATTTAAAACCCCTGCTTGCTGCTACTAAGCACTCCACTGACACTTCAGTTCCTGGCACTAACATCTTCTATGCACATAAAAGTCTGAATTCTATTAGCACCGAGATGCACTTTAAGAGGCTGACAGAACCTGATGCCTCCTTTGATGTCAAAACACCACTCCTATCTACCAATGAGACATTTCTCTACTGACCTAATTTGAAGCACATATTTCAAGTACCTGTTTTTGGAGCATACCTATTAGATCCTGCTTCACAATGCCAGTTATCTCATTTTTAAAAACTGAGATGGAGCTATACCTTTTATCAGCATGGATAAAGTTAGTGCATGCTCTCAGGTGGCTGATGACCCACGTTCAGGTTGCCTTTCAGTAAGAGGGAATTCACATCCACATTCAGTCAAGACAGCACTCTTCTCCCCAGGCACGACAATATTCCTAGAGAAGATTCTTCCCTCCCTGCTACAAAATTAAATATATTGATGGAATTCTTTTCATAAAACAGTTAAACAGGAATAGCCTTTGAAAGTCCGATTCTGCAGTCCACTGACCTGCACACAGTTTGTGCTCCAGCTTATTCAAACCTCTCTTTCCCACTTCGAATACATCCACCAATTACTTCACCACAGTATTACAGCATTATAACCACTGATGTCTCCTTCCTAATGTGTGACTATTCACAGCACATTTCATGTGCTTTCGGAGAACAGAGTAACCTCTGGTTCTGCAGGATAATTTTCAGGCAAGAAGACTGGTTTTCTGTCTTCAGAAGACTTGGCACTAGCAGGTATAAAAGGAGGGAATAACTTTCTGCAACACAGCATAAAATGTTCAAATCCAACAGAGCAGGATTTTAGATGCTTCATTCTTCCCACTTCTCATGGTATTCCCACTGCCAAACTCAGCTTGATTCCTCGCCCAGTACACTTACGCGGATGGAGTTTACTCTTTGTATACTATTTCTCCCTCTGCCCTGTATATACAGTCCCACTACCATGCTCAGGACTATACCATCATTAAAAGTCCTGTGTGCATCCGCTGAATAGCCCAGGGGCTAAACTCCAGTATAATGTTGTGAGGACACACAGTAACGTCTCATTTCAGAAAGAGGAAAATAGGCATTATGTGACTATAGGAAGATCACACTCCATTCAGCAAATGAGTCAATACCAAAAAAAAAAAAGTTCCTTTCTGCTTCTCAGCTTTACCTTATAAGACACATTACAAATTACAGATGGCTGCTGGCCAAACTCCAGAGTAGACAATTATAGGCTTCTCTTTCCCTACTTCTGTTCAGCCATCCCAATGAAATACAGAATCTTTTACTGTTCTGAACTCATGTGTACCAATTAAGCACATTTCAAAAGCACAAAGCATTCAACCCAGCTACGATGGACTTTGGAGATGGTTGGATTTCATATTTAGTAAGTTCACCGAGTTAAAAAAAGTTGAGCAAATTGTGACCCCTGCAAAATCAATTATTTACTTCTCAGATATAATCAATGAGACTGATAAGTAAACTCCCATTGACTCCCAGGATTTCACCTCATATGCTTTCATGAAAATCCATACTGAGACAGTTGGTTCTGCAACACCTCAAACTCCTTTCAAGTGCATGGCAGAGAGGACATTTGTGCCCCTAACACCTTTCCAGTCTTGTTGCTTTCCCAAAGTAGATTCCTCTGTACTTTGAAGGGAGTAGATCTGACACAAGGTCCAGAGTGCCATCTAGTAGCTTCAGAAAGGCAAAGGGGGCTTTCCAGGTGCTCGTAAAAATAGCCCACACAAGCCGTGGTGGCAGTGGGAGGGTGTTTGAGCCTCTGGAGTAATGATGAGGAGGGGAACCTTTTCTTACTTTACAAAAAGAGCTTTTAACATACATAGGAAAGAAAGACAATGACTTTAATTTCCCAACCTTCACAAACATTTCACTCTGAAAATTATGCCTTCTGATTTCATGAGTTTCATTCTATTATTTCTAGAGTTTTGGGATTTTTTTACCTGATGAAGGCAGCTCAGTTTTGCTGCCTGTTTTAGGACATTCTATAAATTTACATCCACCACTGGCTTCTTTTCTAAACAAAGCATTTTTAAGACCTACCTGTATATATTTTATAAATAGATAAATCCACACTTGGAGAAAACAAGGTTAAATAAACAAAAAGAAAGATAAGGACCACAAAAGCGATGAAAATTGCATTATATTATCAGTCAAGTAAGGAATTTGTATGTAACCTGGATGAAGTTTCTCCTCACATTTTATTCTGTAATATGTCATTGTGTTGCATCTGGCAGAAAAATAAGACCTAAAATCAAAGTTCTGTGGACTGAATACCTACAGTAAGCTTACTTAAATCAGGAACTAACCAACACCTGCATCTTGGAATAAAACAAGGGAGTGAAAAAGAAACAAATAGAGAACACTATCACAATACTGATGCTTCTTCCACAAGTATAAAATAATTACCTAATGTTGAAAAATTTGTCATGAGACCTGTTCATTGTTCATATGACTTTTAAACAAGATTGAAAAAGCCGTTCGCAAGTAAATGGTGTGATAGCATTACTTTAGCCCGGCAGAACAGGACACCATATCCAGCAAAGATCAGCTCAGAAAGAGTAGGTCATGCCTGTAAGTAGACTGCTTACTCAAGCAGACCTTCCAAATCGTTATGACAAACTGTTCCCATAAGATACCTGTCACACCAGTAAAGTTTGGTAGGTCTTCACGAAGTCTATGATAACTTTTTATTGTAAGTTTTTATTGTAAGTCACTTGTGCTTGTTTAGAGTTCTTTGCTTTGACATGCTGCACATGATGTATAATTAAAGAGAACTGTTACTTTCTTCCTTTTCTCACAATACAGTAAAGCCTGTAAACAAACACAAGCTCTGGGACCATTAAGAGGCTCTTGTTTGCAGACTGTCTTTCCAACCAACTACTTCAATTTCAATGCTAAAACTGTCAAGCTTAATTAAGAGTTACGGGGCATAACCATTTCAAAACCATAAATCTATACAGTAGAAAAGTATAATGACTGCCTTAGTAAACATCTCTTTTTAAATAAGCAGTATTTCTTACCAAGAAGTAATTTAAGTTCCTTATACACAACATTGTATTGTAAATAGTTTTATTACTTCTCCTGAAGTGAATATAAAGACCATCATAAAATAATTCCATCTTGATGACTTTTGGTTTATTTGACTAAAGTGGACCTCTAAGCATATTCTAGTGCTTACACTGCTAGTCTGTTCAAATCCGCCATAGCTCTTTGTGGTCCTCCAAAGTGCTAGCAGAAAACTGCCTTGCTCTCTGGCTTCTTTTAATATCTTTTTTTCTAAAGTCTCTTTGACTTTTGAGTGTGCATAGCTGTTCATACGTCCTCACAGCTTCAACTAGAATGATACAGAGAAAGCTCACCATTTAAGCACTGCCCTTTGAAAACATCTTCAGCATTCAGCACACCCAGCCTGAGACACCAGTGACACAGTCCAAAATAATCCACCCAAACAGCACCATAGGGCAGGCTTAGATTTAAACCTTAAAGCCACATTATCCATTCCAGAAGAACCACATATTTATTTCCATTTTAGCAGTGCTTAGGTCATCTACCATAATCTCTGAAAAATCAGTGCTCTAGGGAGCACCCAAATGAGCCACCAAAACTAGTGCAACCTGAGTCATATTGGTACTTGCAGCCAGAAAACAAAATTTAACAGACAACTGATTACTGTGCTTCAAAGGCTTGAGCCTCAAAGTACTGGATAGATTTTAAAATCAATTGAATATTGCCATTTTCAGTGTGAAAAAAGTCCCACATAAAGCCTTACCATTAGTTTTCATATATTTAGGGTGATTTTCTGGACTTTGCAGCAAAGGAGTTACCCTTAAAAATGCAAATCCTAAATGCTTAAACTGTTAAGGGTGATAGAAACAGTATCACATTTATTACTATTTCTTAATCTAATTACTTTTGTGATATGATTGCATGAGGAAATCCTTGGCTTTTTCCACCTGCTTCATGGACTAACATATTAATTCAATTTATAGAACTGATGATCATATAATAGGCAGTCTAGAGGCACCCCCTTGAAATAAAAGTGTTTAAGGAAACTTAAATTATTTCTATCCTGATGATCAGTTTTTTATGTGTTAAACAACATTTGAATCAAGATACAGAGAGAATAATAGCTGAATATCTAAAAGCATAATTTATTATGTAAAATACTCTTATGTTTACAAGATCCAGAGAGCACAGACAGTACACCCTGGAAAGCATGTTAGTGCATTTGGGGAGAGGATACTTAGAAAAGGAGCTACACTTCTCTCTTCTCCATTACCCTATCTGGAAAATGTGGTTAATAATAATAATGCTTTGAACTTAAATTTTCATTTGTAGATTTGAAATCACTTTATAAAGGTGCATAAGCCTTATTATTCTCATTTCACAGTTGGCCTCACTAAGTACAGAGATTTGTAGCAATTTGTATGAGAAGCAGCATCCTCTAGTGAATAAGTTAAGACTCTGAAATTATGTCCCCAGGGTTTTCTTTCCAGCTAAATTGTAGACTTTGGACTGCACCAAAATCCACTGTGGCAAAACCAGACACAGTCCATCTGAAATTGGAGGGTTTCTGCACAGGAATAGGAACACAAGCCAGAAATACATAACACAGATATAAAGAATTTCTACCTTGCATTTATCAAGTCAGGTAAAATTAACTTTCTGGAATTCTGGGAGATGGTCATCACAGAGGTCATCAGAGTGTCCAAATACAAAAAAAAAAAAAAAAAAAAAAAAAAAAAAAAAAAAAAAAGCGAAGAAGTAAAATGGCATCTTTTCAGAAGAAAAAAAGGAATAAGATACATGGCAGTGGAAAGCATTGAGTTTGATCAGGAGAACTCCTTAACCACCAGCATCACAATCTTCTCCTCTCTTGTTGACAAATGATCTTTTATCCCGATTTTCTGCAATAACATTTCTCTTACTCAATATTATTCCATCTCTGAAAAACAGCTCCTGAACATGACAACAACCTTACCTACGGGTTTTAAATTTTGTCATGAAAAGCACTTCTCTGTGGTAAAAATTTGGGAAAACATTGAGTACATCTGTGTTAATGGAAATAATTTTAGTATATGTTATTCTCAAATATCAGTTGGTCACTTAGGCTAAACTTTAACCAATATTTCCAATTTCACACTAGACTAAAGGCTAAAAATGAGGAAGTGGTATGATATTTTTCCTTGTTAATATTATAGGAATGATAAAAATCAGACTAAAAGGCTAACAGGTAGAAAGAAACATTTTCAAGGTTGCAAGCTTAAAACTATTATCTATTCTTCAAAAAGCGGTTTAATCTCAGAGCCAGACGACTAAAGTCAAAAGAATTTCTCATCAGCGTCAAAACTGCTCCAATTTTTTTCCCCAAATATCAGTTGGCCAAGAAAGGATACCAACATAGTGAGGAGATTAAGCCAAAAACATATTTGCAGGCTTTTAACTTTAAATAAACAGAGACCTTAAGTATTTGCAAAATTGGTATTTTTAAGAAAAATTACAAGAGTTGCCACTGAAATCAATCTACAATAACTTGTACATGTGAAAGTTGTACAATCAATTTTGGACACAGCGGAGAAAACAAATAAAACCAAATTTGTTGTCAAAACAAATAAAAATGTTAATGTTTTTAATCCAATAATAGTTTACTTGCTTTTATACAGACTGTGAGTATAATATATTTAGATCAAATTACTTCTCCAAGATATGAAACTGGGTTTATTGTAAATCACAATTTTGCTACAGATGTTGACATCTCTGCAAAATTTTGTAATTCAGAAGATATAAACAAGCGGTCAAAACAACTATTAAATAATTTAAAGTTAGTAACAGAACAACTTTTTTCCATTCTTTTACACTTCTTGTAATCATAGAAAAGCCTGTTCAAATTACTCTGAAAAAAAATCCAGCTGCATCAGTCTTCTCTTCTGTTCAGTCTTGTCAAGGCATAAATCCATGATGGATCCACGTTAAGTTATTTCCAGGGCAACACATGCTATGCTGTGTTTATGGAGACTTTAACAGTGTTTGTTCACATGTTTACCTCTCTAGCATGCTTTGAGTACAACCACAGTTGGTCAAACCACAACACATGAATGTGCATTGATGATGGCTTCAGGCAGAGCAAAGCCTTTGGGCGATATGGAGAAAACCAAAGACCTTTAGTTTGACCACCAGTGTCAAGATCTCTTGATCAGTTCTGCAACACAGCATGGTGAGTGACTCTTCAAAGGAGGCAATCTCAGTGATAGCCCTTTTCCCTCCCCAGCCAGGGCATTACTGGGAGTGTATCCTCTACACAGGACTCATTACATCAGGGAAGATGGTGCAGGGGAGCCTTGCCCTCTGCAGAAGAAAATCACCAAAGAGAAGCAGCAGAAATTGTGATCTGCTGTTTTAGTGTACTTCTGTGTTAAGAACTTTTGCTTTAATTCCACTATAACTGTACTACAATCAAACCAAAGTTTCCTGTCAGTATGATATACTGGGAATACACATTCCCTTCAGCTCAACAGCTCTCAGGCTTCTTATGCCACCTCCCACTGTCTCCCTTAAGCCAAAATAAAGATCGCTATCGACTAATATGACAACACCTAACAAGGGTACAGCTGATAAACTCTAAGTTTGATCCTGTCTACAATGCTCATATGCCTCCAGCAGATGATTCATCTGTCTGATTTTGAAACAGGAGGTAGCATTGCAACTAAATGCAGAAAAACTGGGAAAATCATATAAAGTGCAATTTTTTATTTTAGAAAGCATATTTAAAGAACACCTCTAAATATGGGTAGAATGAAAGAAGTATGAGCACTGGTCTCTTCAGGACTGGTTTGATTCTCTAGTTTTGCATGTGAATATAAATAAATCTTTAATCAACATTCATAATTTCTGCACCAAGACAAAGTTAGAGGAAGCAAAAGTTAAAGGAGGAAAATAAAGAAAGCTGAAAGCATAAAAATATTCATGCACATACACACGTGCACACCCCCACACATTCAGCAAGGTCTACTTTGCTATATGAGACTACTGCTCCGTATTTAGCTAATGGATTAAGCACCAATAATTTTTTAAAAAAGAGATTAATATCACTTTTCCAATAAAAATAAGTCAAGGATTTAAAATAGAAAAGCCTTTTAAATGAAAATCAAATGGCATTTAAAACTTAATAACCTTTAGGTCTGATAAAAAAGCCAAAGCCTTTATTTAAAGAAAAGAAACTTTCTTTAATAATCACAGACACAGAAATGCACAAAAGGCACCACTTGCAATGCAGTGAGTCCTACTTATGGTGGTCTGGCTATGGAAAATGATAGGATACTAATGGAAGAAAAAACATATGCCTAGAAGCAAAATGAAAAATGGTCCAAATCAGATGAGGGGCCATTAACTTTTTCTTTTAAGAACACTTTAAAAAACCATTAGCAAGTGTAAACACTCTTAAGTCTAGTGATGACAAGTCAAATCAAACAGATCTTCAGGGATGCTTAATTTAAAAAAAGGAGTTACAAAATTTAGGGCAACTTTCCAAGATTAAGTACACACTGAGCTGGCACATGGCATTTGCTGGTACTGATATTGACACAATTGTCTGGGGCACCACTGGTGTGATTTGTGGGGACTTTGGAAGCACTGAGACATTCCCAAGCTGGCAGTCATGACAGGTGAAAGTCTCATAACCAAACAAATATTTTGCCGGCACAATTACATATTACATGTCAAGCCTGAATTTAATGGACACAATCCCCATCCCAGTGATTGCCAGAGTGTTCAAATGACTTGCTAAGTTCCAGCCCTCTGTGGAGCACCTGAACCCACAGCTGGAAGTTCTCTGTTATTTTCTAAAGGGCTGCCATTTCACCCCATGTGCCAAGTAAGAAAGTCTGTGCCACTAACTTTACTTCATCTTCATGCCATTTTCCTGACCCACAGCAAAAGAACAGGATGTTTTGACTATTAAGAGAAAAACTAGTGAAAGAAATTCTAGATATGAAGTGTGTCCACAAGTGTTTCACTTTCAAAGAGGCAAAAACAAGTAAAAG
The DNA here is from genome assembly GCA_009812075.1 of Sialia sialis. Taxonomy (NCBI): domain Eukaryota; kingdom Metazoa; phylum Chordata; class Aves; order Passeriformes; family Turdidae; genus Sialia; species Sialia sialis. The sequence continues at coordinate 742,166 of VRYO01000406.1, forward strand.
CTTCAGCAAAGCAGTTGTTATGTTGCAGGCCCCCTTCCATCTTTTATTCAACCCTGGTATGCTTGCTAACTTTTTGGTTTTATCCTATCCCAAGATTCCTTCCTGCATGCAGTCTTACTACCTTAAGCTTATTGAAATAATCAGTACCAGCAACACTATTCACACACTACACTTACCTTCAATAGCTGCATTTGAAGGGCTTAAGAAACACCAAAAGCCAGATAATACACAGGTCTTTTTTCCAGTCTTTTTTAATATTATTGTTTTGAAAAATGCATTAACTTTTTATATATACTAAAAGAATGCCTTCCCTTACTTCCTTTTTTGCTATAATGATGATCAGATAAAACTGGTGAGCCACACTACATTTTTTTTTCATTTTACAGAGAGAAGATAATGGTTTAGATGGATGTGCCCTATCAACTGCAGCATGCAGTTTAATGAGGAAAGTTTCACACCTGTAGTTCTAAAATCAATGAAGTTTCAATGGTGAAAAAACGAAACAGCAGAGTGCAGATGAAGGTTTACTTCTAACTCTTGATTCCTCAGAAAGCTAAAGTCACCACCATATGCAACACAATAAAACCACATATGGTGCTTGCCTGCAAAAATCTTGCTGGGGCTTTTTGGTTTTGGTTTGGTTTGGGTTTTTTTTTTAAATAAATGTAAACCTGTATTTCTCAAAGCATTTTGAAAATCAAATGACGATTCAATGGACTGCTAAGTATACCTCTATAGACACACAAATGAGTATTTTCTGCTAATTACCATATTTCTCTAATGTGGAATGTGAAAAAAAATCATCTAACTTCAGCATTAAAATAAGAGATTAAAATGCCTCATTTGGCACCAAATGCTATCATCATAAAAGAAATGAGGGAACCTGAAATGTGTTTCTACTTTTTGAATATTCAGTTCAAATTTAAAAGTCATGAATTTCAAAATAATTTGGATCTGAACTGAGGAATGATCCAAAAATTCTTGAGTGACAACATAAAAATTGCTTATAATGTGTTCTGACTTCCAAAAATTGAAAACCACTAGCACTCTAGTGGAAACCTGATGCTAGGCATCTACCTAGAAGAGGAAGTGTTTACAAGGTCACCAGGGAGCCAAACAGCCAGCCTGCTGCAGTGCTTGCACAATGCATTAGGCTGAATCAGTTAAAATAAACACAAGATAAAAGGTGCTGATCTTCCAAATGAGTAGGGTTAGGGTATTTCTTGGGTACGGCAGTTTTTCACTTCATCTGCTCTGCATCTTCAAATCAAACAAAACCAAAATCACCCAGTTAATTAACTACATGCACAATGGCACTGATAGCACCTGGCTGAGAAGGGCTGTTTCCACACAAGGAACAGTTTTTACCCAAGTTGGATACCTGCACCTGGCTTCAGGTACCTTTTCAAGTCTCAGCGGAATGACAGCTAAGCAGCGTAAATTGACCCCTTGGGTGCTCAGCAGCATCCCCATGGTGCCAGCTCAGACCCAGCTGTTGCACAATTCCACTCAGACATGCACGCTGCTCTCCAGCCCCACCAACCCTGCTGAGCATGTAAAACTGCCTCTTGGCCAACATCTCCCCTTAACACACAAACATGGCACTTCAGCATCATTTATTCTTCAAGATTCAGGCTCTCTCCTCCCAAATGCCACAGGCCACAGCCTCCATTTCCCCATCCAGGCCTACCCATTATGCAGTACTTCCTCCAGTCCTCTGCACACTGGAAGAGTCCATGAGGCAGGAAATTCTGCCAATGAGAGCTTACCATCAATTTCTAAGATTCTTTAGAACTGTAGCTAGCATGGATTTGACAAGTTGCTGTTCTGAAAGGTTGTTGAATCTACAAACATTTTCTTAAACCTTATTTTCCAAAGTTCCCTATACAAAGACCTGTTCATACTTCTGCCAAGCTCACAAGTAGTTCACGGCACTCATCATAACAAAGTTTTCCTTTTGCTAAGCAGATGTCAAGAGAAAATACAATACCTTTGTTAGACAGAGGATGTGCAAACCTACCCCATGATACACCTACCATCCTCTTCCTAAACCACCTTCCAAGTATGTACACTTCCAAATCTTTGTGGAGATTGCTTTAAAGAATACAGCAAATCTTCATGAAGTTCTGGACAGAAATTTGATTTTCACGTAATCCAATTCACTGCCTGGGCTAAATGCAGCTAGCATTTAGCATCTCCAGCTATGCACAGAAACAAGAGACAGCTGTCACATCAACAAAATTAACACCAGCTGCCTCTTCCCCAACCCCCCCAAACCTTAGGAAATTTTAGTTGCAATCCCTGTTTTTTTATTAGAGGCTTTTGTATCCTGTCTGTCAAAATATTACGGACATACTGTACACATAAAACCAGCCCAGATGGAGAGACAATAAACCAGCACATATTTATTATCTTCTGGTTTTGTATGCATAAAGTACACAGATAAAAAAGAATAAAATAAAGATAAAATAAAGATATTGACACATATCTTACATGTTCTTACAAATTGGCAGAAGTACTGTGGGCTTATACAGAGACAGATGTGACAGAGAGAGATAATTGTGAGTTGTTGAGCTTCTCAGTGAGTGCAGAAGCAGTATTCTTTTTTAACCTGAACTCTCTATCACACATGTGTTTGATACGTCTGATATTCCAGTGGAAATTGATTTGATGTCTTTTGAAAACATTTCAGTATGACTTTAAATTATTCCCTATGGGGGACCATTTTACGGCAACGTGGTTTGTTTACTAGCTCTGCTGCTTCCAGCAAACTGCTTGATAGATGCCAAAGATGAAGATGAGCTCTGTAATGCACACTTTTGGATGACTAAAGACTAAATTCTCTGCTTCTCGGCGCAGTTTTCCAAATGATCATGATTCTTAAAGCATTCATTACTGTGTAGTAAGGCAATCTATATTTCTGTCAAATCCTGTTATTTACAATTTATGGAGAATAAAGATTAGAAAGGAGAGATACTTCAGTGAGCAAAACAACATACAAAAGGAACACTTTCTGTTCTAATTCTTATTCTCCCCAGTGACCTTATTATCCCTGTCCTTAAGTGACAGAGGGATCATTAACAAGTCAGACACTTGCAAATAGGAATAGTGATTGTACAATAAAGTACTTGGATATGAAAAATAAAAGCATGCCAAGATTATAGGAAAGGACAGCCCTTTGGCAAAAAGATAAACAGTTAGTATAGTTTTATTCTTTCTTTGCACATTCATTCTGTATTATTACTGGTTTTAAAGTAACAGCTATGAGCTTCACTAAAGATCAGCACTTCACTGTAATGTTACTGCCCAAGAACATAAGAACAGGTGCTCTGGATTTGAAGAGCTGATCACTAATTAGATCCAACAGCCAAAAGGAGAGAGGAGAAGGGCTGATTAAGTCACTGGAACAAAGTGCACTTGTAGTATACTTTGAATCATGCTAGCAACACAGACAGGTATGAAACAAAAAGTAATTACCTGACCATTAAAAAACTCAGAGACTCTATCAAGACCAACTCGTGTCATACTTCTCAAGCAGCTGGTCAGGCACATAGAAAAGACAAACAAGAAAAAGCCATCAAAGTAATCACTCAAACAGTTAATTCTACTGTTTCTAACCAAATGTCTCTAACATCTAAGCACCATGATCCATCTATATCCAAAACTACTGTCAATGATCACAATTCTTATGGACTCTTCTTTTTGATAGAGAACCTTTTATTTGTGCTTTCTTTATCTTAGCAAGGGAATACAAAGCTTTGTGATGGAACCAAAATTCCATTTTCCAGAATAAACCATTTTTAAAAACTATATGATGATGACAACAGGTCTACTCATTATAACTTTCAGAAAAGGAAACTTCTCCTGCCACTTGGTTGATCACTGAGAGTTCTAACTAAAACCAATCAGCTTTCACAATTTTTCTTACTGTATTAAGATGTATTAGAGGTCACAACTATCCTCTCTTGATGCAGCCATGTCAGCTGCACCAGATGAACTATAGATAGTTGGTTCTAGTCTATATCAGAGCTTACAATTATTTGCCATTTCAGTTATGTGAAACCTGGCAAATGTGTAATACATCAATGACAAAGGCGCGGGCCACAAAGTTACTCTGCAAAGAGCTGCTAAGAAACATTGCTCACCTTATCTGCCTGATCTGCTCCTATGGCCAACACACAAATACCAGCAGAAACTTTACACAGCACTTCTCAAGTCTTTTTAAAGGAAAATCAGGTGGGGAAGTTCAAGTTACCGCTAACCAAACTGTACAGAAATAATCTCAAAACAGCTGCATAACAAGCAGAATCAAAAGAAAAACATTTGTGATCTAATTATCCTGGGATCACTTCCATTTCCATTTAGGATTATAACCTGACTGCAGCAAGAACCACATTTTTGTCACAATGCCACAATTTTGTCATTGCAGCGACACAAACATGCAGATTTAGGCACATCATCAATTTACTGAACTGGCATCTGAAGTCCTGGTAACAAATGGATTTATTTTTTATTATAATACATGTACTGTACACTTGTGTACTACATCCCTAACCAATGCAGGACTTCCAAGCCTGATTTTCAAAACAAAACACTGACTGCATTTTGCTTTCGGTTCATTCCTTACTTACTCATGAACCACCTGTATTTATAAGCAAAGGTTGAGTCCACTAACCCTTCCTCATCACACGTATCTTAAAAAAAGAACTGTTATGACAATGATAATCCGACTTCACACCCCATTTCAGGCAGCCAATTTTGTCATCTCCAATTACCAGTTGACTCTGGTCCTTCTCATTCCCTACAGTCCTCAAGCATCTCCTATAAATCCTGGGAAGCATTACAAATCTGGCATCAACCTAGTCTCTCTTCAGCAACAGGCTCTTTTGAGAATCAAGGGTGACTTGAAACCTTTCTCAGTCATTTTCACTTACATAAAAACAGTGGTAAAATGAGATGCTGTTACTTTGAAGTAATGCTCCCAAATCAAGATTTGTCTCAAATTCTGCAACTATGAATGATTTTCAAGAACTATTTTCTTACTTAAAGCTACTCATAACTCATCAATAAACGATTATGTAACCTTTTTTATGATTATTTTCCATATGCTTTTATTGAAAATTAGAAGTCATGCATTGTTAATTGATGACTAAATACAGACTCATCTGCCTATTTTCAAGAGAAAGGATTCTCCTATGTTTCCATTTCTTATGTTCCACTTCCTCAGGTTCTTCACACTGCATAAGTTTTTCCTATAGCAAAGTAGAACTGGGCACAGAAATAATTCACGTGTCCAAAAATATGCCATATAACAGTACTGGAATATATGACCCAGGAAAGTTTTGAAAACAAGTAAGAAAAAAAGACTATTGCTTTTGAAGAAAAAAACTGAAACCACAAGCAAATGAAAACAAAACTCCCAGGCTCCCCCCAAAACAACAACAATCACCAAAATGAAAAAAAGAAAAAAAAAAAAAAATCACAAGGAAGAAATGTTTGGAACCAAAATGCTGAGGCTTATTTGTGAGATTTGGTCAACTCAAGCAGCATCCTATAGGAACTCTAGAATGTTTGAAATCTGGTGTTTGTCTATTTTATCTGGCAGAATGCAATCCTTATAGATTTCTAGTAAGCATAGGCCAGCCAAGATACTGAAATGCTTTCATAATTCTCACATTATGCACGAACAAGTGGGCAACAAGTAAGGATAAGCTTGGCTTAATGCCACCATCCCCATTAAGACCCAGGACTGTGTGATGCCTCCCAGCACCTCCAGCAGGGTACACAAGAAGCATCTTTGGCTAAACTAAAAGCTATGCACAACACAAATCTTGGAAAATATAACAGTGAAACAGGATACAGAGCGAACCAAAAATCAATATTTTGTGCAACATTAACCAGAAGCAACAAATGAGTCTAAACCAGTGTAACTGCAGTAAAGTAAGCTCAAGTACAGAGATTAGTGTTTTCTTCTAAAAACATTTACTTTATTCCACATTACAATAGATAATGTGGTAGGTGTCCATGCAACAACCTGTATTTGAAAGGAGAAAATAGAGACAGAGAGGTAGCCTAGGCAACTAAGGACATTCCAAGCATGAAAAAGGATTAGACAGACGTAAAAATCTTCAGTGATATGGAAGAGTCCCTAGGAAGCCAATAGAAAGTGACTTGAATCAGAACCGGTCATAAAGACACTGACAAGAAAGTTGAGTTTGATGCGATATGAACGCACTTGCAAGTTTCAGGAGGGAATATGGCACCAGCTGGGAAGGAGGGGAACTCCTAACACCCACACAATGCCCTTCACACAGACACTCTGTCTTCTGTTAAGACTAAAAATGTTCTCTATGAGCAAAGTTCTCTGACAAACTTCTCTCACAAAGATAAACCACTACAGCTCTGAATCTTCCTACATCTTGGAGGAGTCCTCATTTCTCACTGCATTTGTCAATTAGTGTACACCAGAACTGGACATGCTATTTAGTAGTGGAAGACAAAAGCAGAGGCAACAGAAATAGGCTCTGCCACAGAAATATGTGAATTCATATTCAGTAGAACCATTGTTTCCCACAGCAAAGTCTTCCCTCTCTGAATTAATTTTGTTTGCAACATTTACACTGGATTGTATTTTAATCACTCAACCCTATCTATGTGCAGTTCACAGAGAGATGCAGATGCCATTGTACCTCATTCTCTTCCTCTTCTTTGCTATTTCCCACTCCATCAATCATTGTGTCCATGATCATTCCTAAGTGATAATCTCACATTTTCTTCCATTGCAGACAAAATATGACGAGGCATAAAACCCTACTAGATTTCTCAGTACCTTTGACCAGAACCCCTAGTGAATTTTCTCAAAAGCATTTGGTTTAATTGTAGATTTAAGGCTATAACTATTTATTTTCAAGGTATATCTGGGTTTTTTCTATATACAACCTTACAATGTTTCTATTTGCTTTAGAGAGACAAATACATCTATTTAAACACATACTTTCAGAACAGAGTTAATTTTAGTAAGACTCTAAAAATGCCCCAAAGTATATCCAAAGACAGTACTCCCAAAGTTGCACTACTAATACCAATAATATATCTGAAATAGATAGTTCAACAGAATTCTTACCTGCTTTCTCTACTGCAAAACTGATCTTTAATTCACAGAGGAAAAAGGCTGAAATCAGAAAATTACTAAAAGGATGCAAAGGCTCCTTTTACATTTTTGTTGCAAAAATTATTTAATCTGAAAGAATTTTTTAGGTTGAACAAAAAAAAGCTTCACTGCGATCAGCATTACCAAGGATCTACAAGTTTTCTACAGAAGCAATTTTCCTTTTCATCAGAGGAATAATAATCCAGGTTCGCTGTTTTCAAATTCTGTTTGTAAACAATATTTGTCAGAACTTTATACGGAATCTTCTGGGTGCCCAGTGCAGGACCAAAGGCAACTAGCACACAACTGAAAGAAGGACATTGCCTCTGAATATCAGGAAATACTTTTTAACTGTGAGGGGACTGAGCACTGGCACACCTGGCCCAGGGACGTGGCAGAGTAGCCCTCCTTGGAGATAAGCCAAAGATTTCTGAAGACAGTCCTGGGCCACTGGCTGCAGGTGGCCATGCTTGAGCAGCAGGGCTGGACCACAGGACCACCAGTAATCCTTTTTAGGCTTAACCCTTCTGTGATTCTGTGTTGCAAATGTCTTATCTAAACTGAAAAAAACCATACTATCAAAACTTAGAATCCAAAGAACAGTTTCTCTTCTACATAGAAATGCCATATTTGCAACAACAGCTGATAAGGTTTTATAAGAGACTGACAGTGTAAATTGAAGTATTCGATTAAAAACTGGTGTTGTTATACTACTTTATTCTGGTTGAACATCTGTTCTGCAGTTGATTTGTGTATTTTGTTTGATTTTCAAACAGAATGTAGAATGCACAGAGTTTAAAAGATCGTTCTGAAGAACAGTATGAACACAGCCATGGCCAGTGCATGAAGAAATATTACAATCACAGAATAACAGCAATCCCACAGGCAGCCAGCAAAGCATAATTTGGATCTCAGGATTTCACAGTTATGTCCCACAGCAAAGGAATCCCTTAGCCTTGTCTTATATGCCATCAGTTTGGCAATATTTTGAAATCATTCTCAAAATAATGCAAGTTTATTGACTCTGCACCATTAAGCAGAGAATGTCATACATCTCTTCTAAAGAGGACATGAGTCCAGAGTTATATAAATTCAAAAATTAATGCAAGAATATTGGAAAGGAAGCTCATGGGGATTCTTTTAGTTTATTTTAAAAGGTTGGCAAAATTTCTTTAGTTTTTAGTTTTAAGCAAACACTATCAGGCTGAACAGGTCAAAGAAGGTTGAATGAAGTAATTGAGTACAGTTTAAGAACATGAGCACTTTGTTCTTGCTGATAAATTAGACAGCTGCTCTGAATTACATTTCATGCTGTTTTTACACAACAACTAATTTCCTCCTGCTAGTTCTAAAGCTACTTGGAACTGTACGCAATTAACTCCACCACCTTTCCTTTTTCCTTTAAAAAGCATAAATTTTGTTTGCTTACAGTTCTCTACAAATTTTCCTTTTTCCTTCAATATCATAAAAATAATACACATTTGTAACATAAGAAATGCATTAGCAGCATAATGCAAATTCTAAAATGAATAAGATATATGATCAATTAATTGTAAAAGAGTGCATGTTCTTGTATTACAGAATACTCATGTAACTCCAAGCTTACTGCAAACTACATACCGGAGCTTTTTTCCTATTTTCAATACATTTTGAACAACTCAAAGTCTTTTCCCCCTGTATTTGGAAATAGTACAAAAAGCTAACTTTTCTGTTTCCTGAATACAATTTACACTTTGTCCTCAACCTACTTTCAATTATGGAAATTGCAATATGAGTGGATCTAAAATGAAGCAGGGTTTTCTACTAAAAAAATGGGGAAAAGTGGTTGTGATAAAAAAAATTATAAATAACAAGGTTTCACAAAACCGGTTTTATACAAAGATACGAACAAAACATGCTTTTTAGGAAGAATGTATCTTTGACGTGGTAAGAACAACACATAGCACAGAGGATCTATAGTACCTATAAATATTCTTTATTGAATGTCTTAATGTCCAGGTTCTGGGAAAGGAAAAGCAGTTTTTGCAAGGATAAACATTTAAGGCACACACTTAATTTTGAACACAGGTTTAAGTTGTCTCTCTTTGCCCAAGACGAGTGGGACAGGTACATGAACTGCACAGCTACACTGAAAAGAATGGGTCATATTTGCTTCTTTTGAACGACACTGCCTAGAAATTTATGCCTAATTCACAGAGGTCAGCTGCAATCCTTTCAATTACTTCAACAGACTGTGTTTATTTGTTGGGTATTTTAAAAAATTGCATTAAAAATGTATTCAAATTGTAAATACTGAATACAAAGCCCAAATAAAATAATGCAAATACAAATAATATAAATACTGAATACACTGAATATAAAGCTTTACACTTACACAGACTTCTCACCTACAGGACTGCAAACCAGCACTAACAGTAAGCTTATTTAACATGTTCCATGAAGTTGTTAATTCTCTTATGGTGGTGTGTTTTAATGATGACAAAAATAAGTATGATTTTGGATGATAAGTTGGCAATAAAGTTCTCATAATAAATAAATAATAGGAATTTCTATTGTTCTTTCAGTTAATATGAAGCTGAAGTAATGCATTACCTTGCAATTTAAATTTCATTTTGACACTCCTCTAGCAAAGGAAGGTGTAGGCAAATGTTAAATCAGTTTCAAAGACACTAAATTCTGAAGGGTCAAACAGATACTCCTATTACAAATGCAGACTGCTCTTTTTCCTGCTCTCTTTATTAATCCATTTAAGTATTTTTAAAAATTTACTTGAATAGATTTTTGATACTAAAAAAACCAAAAACAATGCGAAGAACCTAATTTTAGATTCTACAAGGTTATTAAGAAGTATAATATTGAGTTAAGAGCACTTACACCAATTCATCCACCACATTCTCACATATCAACCAACTTTTCCAGGAGCTAGTAGCTTTGAGTAACATTTGTTCACAGCAGTTCTGTCTCACCCCAATACGTAGATTTTTTTTTTTCTTTTTACTTGCTCAAAATACAAAAAGAAAATTTATTTATTTATTAAGTTGGGGTGAAAAAATTAATCTGAAAGAAACAGGGAAGTATCCAGATAAAGAGCTGGGAGTTGTGCTCCCTTAAGTCAGACTAAATTTTTACCTTAAGCATAAGCATTTTCTCCCAGTGAAAGTACTTAGCAACTTAATTTTATAGTAGGATGAGTTTCACAGTTTGTCTTGCTATCTTACCAGAGATAACTAGTTTCATATGACAGTTCTCAGACTCAACATCATTGACGTACAAGTATTTTTGATACAGCCATCTATAAGCTTGAGCAAAAAACCCAGGTAAGAGTGGATTTCCAAAGTGTTAATTAAAGAGAAAAAAAAAGCACCAGACTTGACATCTACTCTGTTGAAGTGATTGTGTGAATACTCTTGACTTATTATAAGACAAAATTACTCACCTTAAACCATCTATGTATTTGTTTCAATTTATTTATTTTAATCCAAAGCACTGAGTAATATTCCAGATGAAGTCACCATGAGGTAGTCATGCAACAAATATGGTAAAAGACTCAGCTTTTAATATCACATATCTGTGATTTATTGATCCCTCGCAGAATCTGATGGAGGATGAGAGACTTTTAATTAAAATAAGTGATTAAATGCAAATCCTAACCAAGCCTTTCATGAAAATCTTGCTTCATAGAGTGATTTGAAGAGCCATAGGAAAGCTGAGTGAGTATGCTTAGAAAGAAAGGTGTATTCCTAACGAGATCAGTTGCCTTGAGGCAAGATACTATTGAAGATGAAGGCAATTTCTAGTTCTCAGTAAGAAATAACTGACAAAACTAGCGCTGAAGAATACTTTTTTGCTCTTGTAAAATTAGCAAAGCTGCTATTCTTTCATCTTTCAGAAAATTTTAGTGGATTTAAAATTACTCTGGCATGTCCCTTTGTTTTATTCACTCTAATGATAAAAAATTGTTAATCTTGTTCAAGAGGAGCTGTTCCATAACTGTAGCAGGGGAAAGTATAATAGAAACAGATGACAGTGAATATTGTGTCTTACTTCAAGGTGATACCTTGGCACTGTATAGAGTCCTTCTGTTAGAGAAGGCTCAGCTTAGTTAAATGTATCACTGATGTGACTTCCTTAATTTCAGGTTATGAGCTGAAAATGTCTTTTCTGATTAAATTCCATTTTGTCATAAGTGAACCAACATAGAAAGAATTTAGTTTAATGATTTCTCATTCTTCTTAAAAGAGCCATCATATGTTGGGATCTGTGACTTTTTTAATGAGCTTTTCCTAAGTATCCTCTTCCTCCTCGATTTTTTTAAAATTTTACTTTAAACATGTTTATATATATATCTTTACATTTTTCTCTTTCAATTTTATTTTTATTTATATATGAATTGGCATAAAACATCAAAGTAAAAAAAAGTAATCCTAGAAACAAATGTCTTAATGTAAAAGCTCAAGCATGAAGAAAAAAACCTTCAAAACCAGTGAATTAAGGCAGAAAGAATCTTAAGAAATTATTAAGTAATCTGCCAGACACAAATACACCTAATGTGAAGCGGGCAGAAAGCATACAAATAGTAAACTGACTGAAACAAAAGCAACATTAGAATTCGTATAAAGGACCTTACTGCTTAAACTGGGATGAGGAAGGAGACTTTAATGTTTATGCAAGTACACAGAAAAGAATATGAAACCAGAAATTCAGAAAGCCTGAAAATTAGAAAAGTAATTATAAAAGAATCACATAATCATAGAATATAGTGAGCTGGAAGGAACCCACAAGGATCATTGAACCCAACTCATGGCCCTTCATGGGATCATTCCCAAGAATCACATCTTCTGCTCAAGAGTATTGTCAAAGCACTTCATGTATTCTGTCAGGCTTGGTGCTGTGACCAGTTCCCTGGGGAGCCTGTTCAGTGCCCAACCACCCTCTGGGGGATGAACCTTTCTCAAATATCCAACTTAAATCTCTCCTGACAAAATTTCAGGTCATTGTCACTGTCACTGGCAACCAGAGAGATCAGTGCCTGCCCTTCCTCTTCTGCAATGGGGTCTCCCCTCAGTCTCCTCTAGGCTGAACAGACCAAGAGACTCAGTCAGTCCCTCATCATCTGGCTTCCCTTCAAGGCCCATCACCATCCTTGTTGTTATCCTTTGGATGGTCTCTAATAGTTTAATACCTTTTCTATATTGCTGAGACCATGATTTAAGAGTTTCAGAGAGGAATATTTGGATAAAAGTCAGACCCCCCCAAAAAACCAGTACAAATCTACGGGGTTTATGTCACTCAGAAACACATAGCAGACACCCATTTGCAAACCACATAAAAATGTGCAGATGTGAAACAAAGGTTCAGGAACCACAGCGCAGAAAAACCAGGAAAATGTCTGTCACCTTGTCAGTACCCAGGCTCGGTAAAGCTAAATCAGAGGTCTGTTTAAAGCTTCACATGTGCTCAGCTGCCTCCCAGACAACAGGCTCCTGTGAGGCTGCTGGCTAAGGCAAAGGTAAAGACGTGTCAGTAAGTACTGTGCAATCCTCCATATGGGTCTCTCAGAGCTCTTTTGTAGGACATAAATAAATAAACTGCCCTTGTAAAGTAATGACTGGATTACTCATCCACGTATTATTCAAGAGTCTCACTTCTCTTGTTCTGGCAAGAGTCTTGACCTTCAACCTCAGACTACTCTTCCTGCAAAAATATTTTATATTGTTATACTCCATTTTCATCTAAAAAATCTCCACTATCTCTAGCTAATGCCTACTTCTTCATTGGATATAATGAAATACACAACATTTTTGTTGGTAAAAATTTCAGTAACCCAGTAGGAAGAATTCTGGAAAAGTACAATGTGTTGCTATTGTTGTTGTGAAATTATTAGTGATAATTGCCTTCTAAAGCAATTCTCAAATATGAAGTTACTCAACTGGAATTTTGCTTGAGCATGATAATACTATATTTAAAAATCTCTTCTTGGTTTCATACAATTTACAACACGGTTAAATTCACAGATTTCTACTGAGTGGGTCCTGACTTACGTAGTCAGAAAAAATTTGCATTTGTCTAGCTGAAAAATCACCTTGTGAGAACTTCTTCAGTTGCACAGCTAATAGTGCGTTATCATAAAGGAGACTTAAAAGCATCTACCAATGATGTCTGCAGTTATTTTTTTTTAAATACAGCACTATCATGTTAAGAATTCAAGCATATTTTTGGAGAATATGAATTCACTGAAGAAAATCATGTCAGAATAAATGTTTTGAGAGGTGTTTTAATTTTTTTCTTTACTAGTTTTCAGGAGAAGGAATTTGCCATAAAAACTGGAACAGTCATAAAGCTGCACAGAGTTTTAACATTAACTATACAAAAAAGGGACCAGAAAAATGCTAAACAGGACAAGAAGTTGGCTAGTAAGCAAATGATACTGATTTTTTCCAAAAGGAAACCTTGTAAATTGAAGAAAATATTAGTAGGATAGATCCTCAAGGATCAATTAATCTTAATATTTTAACAACTGCAGCATAAGACAAAGTTTACTAATGATTAAGTCAGAAGGCATCATCAACACAGAGAGATGGATACCTTCTGGAATTTAATGCATGGCCTCATGGCACAAAATAAAAACAGGATGAAATAATAGAACCAAATAAAAATTAACAGAACCAAAAGCATGAGAAATGCATTTCTGGGGTCTAATAAAAAAACACGCTATGCCCTGGCAGCTGATGAACTGCCAAAGAAAAAAGAAGTATGCAAGTATGCCAACTGGTCACAAGATCACTATAAGTCACACAAAAACAATCAGGTTGTATAAATGATAGATACAACCCAATGTTGCATTCATCACACAGAGAACAGCAAAAATTTTGTGTCAAAGATACAAAAACTCCATTATTCCATGCAGAAAAATGTTCACACATGAATTGCCCATAAAAAAGGAAATTAGAAAGCAGTTGCTTGTTATCAGAACAAAGGTCTTTTGTAGTATCATCCAAATAGGAGAGAGTAAAGGACAAAATCCACCTGCTGTTACATAAAAATGAAGAGCTAGTTGAAAGTGAGAAAAGGATTACATTGTGTGGGATGAAATTTGTCAGCCATTAGATGACCTAGCCAACCTCTTTCATTCTTCTTACCTCTACATTCTAGTTTATCAAGTCATTGCAAAAGTTGCACTTACCACATACGCAGGGAAATGCATTATTTAAAACCTTCATTAGTAGTGTTTTTGTTTCCAAAATAGATGGCATTTGCCTGACCCATACCTAGTACAACATTATATAATCTAATACTGGAAAAATAAAACACTGTAATTCTTTTTTCTCCCACTTGAGAATATATGTACTATGACGAGAACTACTGAAGGAATCTGAATCCAAACCAAACAGTCTGGAAAATATCCTGTGCTCCAGCTCTGCAGACTGGGCTCTGTGAGGTACTAGATTTTAATAATCCATCTGCTTTTTGACACAAGGTCAAGAGACTTTCCAAAATTGAGAGCAAAAGAACAACCATTTATTAACTATATATATATTGTCAGTCCCTCTACAGAGACACAAAACAAAAGTCAGTTTTTCTTCTTTCTTAAGGCCCAATATTGCATTCCATGGTTCAGATGAACACTTCATAAGCTGTCATTTCTAGGAGCTCTGAACAATAATTAAACCAAAGAGGACATGATGTTCTGTCATGAATTCTCTTGAGATATGCACTCAATACAGATTTTTCCATAGTTAATGCACAGTGTTGACATATAGTTATGAGTATATTTACTTGGTTTTTACTGGAAGATTGGTTATCAAATAAGTTTTTATCACTCTGCTCTGCTGGGAAATTTGTAATACAAACTGTAATGCTCCATAGCTCAAAATAAGCTTGTTATTTTTTAGCATGTCTATAACTAATTACAGCTTTTTTTTTTTTTTTAATAATATAAGTAGAATTCTGTGTTGCAGCCAGTTTATTTATTTTTTTCTGAGTTCAGGTAATGAAGCAGGCACTCTGCAAATATACTGAACTCTTGAAAGTTAAATTTTTACACTATGCACTATGAGACAGATTTGCTTTGCTTCTGCTTTCACTTTCTAGCTTTCACTTCTCAAGTGGTAACAAAATACCCAGAACTATCCAGTCATTGAGTTCTGATTGGTTTGGGATTTTTTAGGGTATTTTTTCATAAGGCAGAGAAGAATCTTATCACTTTATTGTATCATTTTCCTCAGCACTTTGCCATAATCACCATCAATATAATTATATTCCATGTCCAGGCAAGGAGCTCAAGCACTTTGCAAAGCATCGAAGAGATGTCCTTTAGCTTGCTGTAAGATGTGCTTTAGTTCCACAAGAAATACTTAACATCTGAAATGAGGTCAGTATGAAACACCGTACTAGTCAAATGCCCTTTAAGATCTCAAATACTGTGTGTATTTACAGACAACAACAAAAAAGAAGTAGCAGTAATGCAGTTCTAGTAACAGAGAAAAAGTGCATTTCATTGCATTGAAAATTATTCTGATAGGATTTTATTGATAAAATAAAATTATGGAATATCCAGAGTTGTAAGGAACATGACAAGGACAGGCCAACCCTGTCCCAACCCTGCACAGGACAGCCCCAAGAGCCACCCCATGTGCCCAAGGGCATTTTCCAAATGCTTCTTGAATTCTGTCATGCTTGGTGCCAGGACCATTTCCCTGGGGAGCCTGTTCAGTGCCCAACCATCTTCTGGGGGGAGCAAACCTTTTTCTAATATCCAGCCTAAATCTCCCTTGACACAATTCCAAGCCCTTCCCTCAGGTCCTGTCACTGGTCACCAGAGAGAAATCAGTCTCAGCCCCTCCTGTTCCCTTCATGAGAAAGCTGCAGACTGTTATTCCTCTAGTTAAGCCCATACCTTTAGCTAGTTAGAAATTAAGTACCAGATACTGAAAAAAACTAACTTGGGAAAAGCAGACAGAAATTGCATATGCATGAAACAACATTTATTGTTATTCAGCATCCAGTACTTAATGAACTGAACCAAAGGCTGCATCCAGGTTTTTAACAGCAACTGCTATTTATTTCTCCATAATTTTTTCTTAACCCTCTGAAAATCTTACTACTTTTAATTGTCCTTGTATCTGTGGCTGTGAGCTTGTACAATCTAATTGCAATCTGCACTAAAATTATTTATTTCACTACAAACATAGAACATGTTTGATATTATACTCTGAGCATTGGTATTAAAAAAAAACAAAAAACAAAACAAAAAAACCAAACAACAACAAAAAACCAACAAACAGAAAATACTTGTTCCTGGTTTTAATTATGATTTTATAGGCTTCTACTATATTTCCTCTGTCTTTTCCAAGTGGAAGTCTTAATCCATTTAATCTCTTGCATGGAAACACTCCACACCACTGATACTCATCATTACCTATTCCTATACTTTTTTTTAAATCCAGCTGAACAAAATTGCTTCTGTTTGCCCTATACAGTAAATATGGTCTGATCTGATCCAGCTTTTCATAACCCTGTATGAAACAAAACATTCAAATTCAATGATGTAAAGTCAAACTCCTAACTACATATATATGCTACAATACCTGTATTTGAAGTAATTTAACAACTGATTACACAACTTAAAAGAAAGGTAGGAAATACAGAATTGGTGCTAGCACAAGTGAGTACAACAGTAGCAAAATTAATGGGAAAATACCAAGATATATCAGATGAGAATCTGTCTCTAGGTACATTTAATTAGTAAAAAAGTAGCTTAATTATATATAATTTGAAAGAATCTCTTCCATCTTTTGATTCCCCATGTTTTTCCAAGGCACAATAATCTTCTGTACGCCAGGATTGTTCAGAAAACATATGAAAATTAATACAATAAGTATGCCTATTTAAATTACCTTACATTGTTCTGCCTTCCTTTTAAAAGTATAGGTATAAACTACTGCTTAGATTTTATGTAAGAGTTGTATTATTTATCAAAGTAGTCTTTCCTTGACTGTCATGATTTTGTTGTCTTACAAAGAAATAACAAATAGACAGTAAATTTAAAAAACCACTGGAATGAATATATTTCTGTAAGAAGCAAGCACATTTATTTTATCATGTGGAATGATAAAATATGAGTTTGCAGAAGAAAAAACATGCAGCAGGATAGAGGAAACTGGCACAATTTTTGAGAAAACATATTTTTGTCTGAGAATAAATACTCATTAGTAAATCTGTTCACAGGAAAGATGAGATTTGATAAACACATTTGTTTTCAAAATCTCTGAAGCTGCTCAAATATCCTAACTCATAATTCTCCAAGTGAGATATTTCACTGAACTAGAAAGTTCACTCAAAGCATGAACAGTGACATTTGGGAGGGAAAAAAAAATTTCAATAACGATTCTTTGATTGATCTTAACTATAATTTAGGAATGTCCTTGAGAATTTAACTTCTTTTTCCAATTTAGAACAAAGGCGTCTTTTAAAGATTTGCTTATTTTTCCAGGACAAAGTAATCGTCTCTCAATTCCAGATGTTCAGTAAAGGCACAAAGTATCTGTGAACACAGGTGCTTGTATTACCTTACCCTTCTGAAAATTACACATGTACAGTGTGTACAATGACACATGCAGCTTTCTTTTAGGAGTGGGGAAAAGCTGATCTTCTAGAACTCCATAGGAGTGGGGTAATCTGCTCCTCTGGATCTACTGGGTGACAGGGAACCCTCATTTTTTGGAGGTTTGTTTGTTTTATTTTTCTCTAAAAAAATGCAACATGTTGTATTTTTAGCCACAGAATTCCACTAAGTGCCATTTTCAATGGAATTTTTTGGTTTTACTTCATCCACATTTGTGACACATATGTAATAAGCACTACACTAACAATTTGACTTTCCAGTGCTTTGTCCCTCACAAAATGACTTGCAACAAAGAGCTGAAAGTGTAGTGAATAAACGTCTCAACAACATAATTCTCCTGGCAGAACCAGACCCCATGTAGAAGCACTGAACCTCCCAACAAGGGCCTTTAGTCTTCCTATATTCACAGGTGACCCTGGTGGCATACTGCTAAAACAACTGGAATGTGAAAACCAAGGAGTATGTCACGATGTGTATAGCACACACACACAGAAGAAAATAATATTCCCATTAAAGACATTAAAGAAAGATGGCCAAAGCTAATGAGGCAGCCTATCAAAACTTCATTATACTTCTGCTATGTCATTTCAATGAAAGGAAGGAAATAGTAAGGAGTATTTTAAAAGCTACATCATACATGCGCGCAGCACCTGGAATCTTTCTGATTAATCTTTCTGATTTTTAATCTTTCTGATTAATATAACCAACAGAGACAATAGAGTACTCACTAAGGGAAACAGTCACTACACTCACCACTTCTGTAAAACCATCAATCACATCTGTTGTTTGCACACACCAAAAGTTTATTGAAAAATTTAATTTTGATTTAGAAAACAGCACTCAGTTATTGCATGGCAGTTGGGGTTTTTTTGGCTTTTTGCTAGGTTGTAGTTTGGTTGTTTTTTTTAAAGATCTACGTAACTGCTAAGCTCTTTCACCAACAGGGATTTACTCAGATTTTTTAATAAAAAATGTCTGGAAAGACCATGAACTATTGGTATTATGTTTTATCAACAAGCTTCTCAGCTTAATTCTTACAGACAAGAAACCAATGCAACAATAAAAATGCTAATTGAGAAAGTTTTTGCAAAGATGCTGCAGACAATACAACTACATGCATGGGAAATTAATTCTGCAGATGATGTGTAAAAGATGGGTTATAAAGCTAACGAGATATTACTTAAGGCAAGAGAAACAATTAGACTATTAACAGTGAAGATAAAGCAACATTTTGCCATCAAATATAATGAAGCTAATTAAAAGTGAAATGAAAATTTAGATATGAATATGAAAATAAAATTGAACAAGATAAAAGGCCTAAAGAGTTCACAGGCTCAAAATCCAAACAAATCTGTCCAAAACCACAGTACCTATAAAGAAACTGAACAGTCTGTTAGTTTATAATTTTTGCACATGCTAAAAATCTGAAATATCCATCCTCCTTCAAGGCATGGATTAGTCTGCTATTTTATAAGACTAGAGAGAGATGTTATGGGCACCAGAAAAAAACCTAAAAGGTACGAGTGTAATTGCAAACACAATGAGTATTGAAAAGGCAGTAAGCTGTGTTATGCCGATAATAATTCTGAAGAATCTGTAATGCTTAAAGGGAAGACTCTTGTCTAAGGAATGTTGCAGGCACATGCAACAATGGAGCAAGTGAAATCTATAGCTATTAGGTTGTATTGTTTCACAAAATACTTTTCTGACACTACAGAAGCATGACAGATGCCAAGTCCAATTCTGCTTACACTAATTTAAGTCATATAACCTGATGAAACAACAGGGGATTTAGACTTACCAAGACATTTCATGCAACAAAGTCTTTCCTACTCTGCCATCACCAGGTGAGACTGCATGCAAACACTTCAGACCCCTTGGTTCAGAAGCACTTTTGAAGCAGAGAATGGAATGGTTTCAAGTCTCTGGTTAACAATGCCAACATGTTTTTCATGGCAGTCACTATCTTTCATGAGTCTGTCACCATTTTTTGTTTGTTTCCAAGTATTTCCTTGCTATTTCTTTACTGCTTATTCACTTTCAAAACTCTTTAAGGCCCTCTGATTGCCCCACTCCTCCCAGTGTTTTGAATGATCTCACTACTAGCATCATTATCAGATGATGATGCTGTCCTCAGCCTCTGCTGCTGGCTCCTCTCTGTCAGTACTGACATCTTGTTAATGTCTTGTTCAGGATGTCCTCCAATGATTTCAGCCTAAATGACCTATGAGCAACATTTGAGTTTTCAATTAACAGAAAGTTAAACCATCCCACCCTTGTGAAAAGTTCACTATATGTTTTCCTTAAAAATCTCTCTGATTTATCAGGTGCCACAATTCCACAGGCATGGGCTGGCAGTTAAGGGTATGCATGCCATATTTACTAAGCATGGTGCTGACCACAGACATCTCACCTTCCCTTGGTGCTTCCCTTCACTCTATTTTCATTGTCTGTACAACAAATATCCCAGCTGTTGTTTTGGAACTACTATGTGAATTATTTTTAATAAGAACTAGTCTATATATTAGTTTCCCCTAGCCTAGAGGCCTCATCTTTCAGAACATATTTCAATGCAAATACAGGTTTTAACTACTTTTTACATACCACTTTTGCTAGTCTGTCTTAATAATGTATCCCTCATGCTCAGAAATGAGATAATATGGAAGAATGGAGAATTTCCAGAAATAAGGAAAGTGACAACAAGAAAAGTAACAACAGAGCATCCTAAAAGCAATGTTCCCTAACTGCAGAACATGCAAGAAGTGCAAAAAGATAAAGACACCCTCTCCTATTATCTACAAACATCCCTTGCTAATTTGGCCTTTGAATAACTTGGGGCATAGTCTGCATAACATCAAGCAAACCTATAATGTTGTATAAAATATAATTGCTAAATAATGACTTGTTGAATAGCGTATTCTCAAGAGAAAAGGACTAAACATTTTCCAAGTCATTACCTTTTTAATTGCAATTAGCCAGCCTACACACTTACTCTGTATGTTACAATGACCAGGTCTGCAAAAAGTAAAGTCTCAACCGTCAAAAGTGTGAAAGTTACTTTGCTAATCTGAATCACATACAGTCAACTACTAAACTGTAGTGGCAGAAGCATAATGTACAGAGGAATCTCCAGACCACATGGTGCTACAAGCACTCACCATGTTTGTTGAATCCCATGCACTTCTCTGAGAATTGCAAGGCACAGAACTTAGTTCCATGGACCTCTTGATCTCTAGAAAGTGAGACACTGAAAGCAGAGACTCAGTTGCTCAAATCTTAAGTTTTCTAGTGACAAGCCATGTATGTGAACAGTTACCAAAATTGCAGTCTATTATTCAAATTGGGGCCAAAATTAGACCTTTTATGATTTTTCTTCTGAATTCAATAATATGAATGCTAGCATTGGAAAATTAAAGACTTGACTCTTGCCTCTTCAGTCCCAGCAAGGGACTGTCTCCAAGAAAATGCTGAATGGGTATCTGGAAGGTATGATTTTCAACTATATTATATTTGTATATAAAGCTGCATGGATACTCTTGTTTCAGCTCCCACTAGTTTTACTTTAGTTGGGTTTTCTTTTTTTTAGTTCTTTTGCTTAGGGACACATTTAAGATGAATGGAGGAAGCTGCTTTTGCATTAGAAAATAGAGTCCATAAAGGGATTTATAAAAGTTTACTTACCCAGTAGGGCTCATGCCTTTTAATAAACTTTCTCATGTCAACAACATCAAACTACCACTTCTCTCCAAATTCCCCAAATAAATTTAAAAGCAAGGTGCATTCTTCCCTTGCCAGCACAATCAGAAACTACTGACTACTGATGCCATTTCTAGACAATACCATTTTTATTCCTGGTATGCTCTTAAGGGATTCCCCAGGGAAACTTACTTATTTCTAGCAAACTACAGGAGCACACAGTTGGAATTTTAGAAATATTTCTTAAGAACCCATCCAGAGAGAAAATATTTGAAAGACAGTATATATTTCATGATGACCCAGCAATACCACAGTAGCTCACTTACCAAGAAGATGAATGCAAGTGTGCACAATAGGTGCACCCTAAGGTAACTAAGCAGCAAAGATCCTTTTCCATACAGTCATGGTTGAAAATAGACATGCATTTCATACTTCTAAAAGGATTTGATAAAATCATAGCTATAGAATAAAAAAATAGGTTAGACAAGGCACTGGAGGGATTATCAAGTTTCCAACAAATGAAATAGAGCTTTGTAATTTGGTTAAATCCTATGGACCACTGGGAGGTAAAATAATGACCCTTTTCATTGAATGGTCTGCATTAGTTAAGTTATATGTGGACACATCAGCTAAGCAAGCACTGGAGTGGCAATGTCTACTTTCAAGTTCTTTGACTTTATTTTCAAGGAAAATCAAATGCTATCTATCATAGGGGACAGAACTAAAGACATTGGACAGGAAGGTGACATTAAGCAGGCTGTATGCTCACTGGACCCGATTCACAATCTCAAAAGAAGCTGGATGCATTTGGTAAAAAACGATTGACATTTATGTTTTTCTCAGCAGGCCTAATTAAGTCTGACATACATCCATTCACACTCAAATGGACACAGAAAACTTCAAGGTTATTTTCCAATTATTTCCACCTACAGGGCCTCATTCTGAAAGGACTGGGAATCTGAACCTTCAAAAGAGGATACAGGTGCTGTTCCTGCATCCTCTCTCAGCAACTGAACACTTAAGAAAAATACTTGTTATTTAAAACTCATGACTTTCAAAAAAGGATTTATAATCTCAGCATCTTTGATTCTATTTCGGCTTGCGATTGACAGAATTTTTCATCACACAAATGGTATAAGCACTGTTCTAATATTGTAAAAGCATTTTAAATGCCCAAAATTCAGGTGTGTTCATAACACCATTATTAATGCAGTAACATAAATATCCATTTGAACAGCATAAAAGGTGCTAAAGGATAGTAAAGTAAATTTTCACATGTGAAAGAATCAGATAAAACAGTTTCCCCAAAGAGGTTATGAAATATTAAAGTTAAGATAAAGGTCACTTGAAAAGACACATCACATTTAGCAGTGTGTCATGGGCTGGTGGTAGAATCCCCAAACCAAATGAATCTCTTTTCTTTGCTTCACTTAAAAACGCAGAGTTTGCTCTAGGTTTATATAAATGTTATCATGAAATGTCAGAGGCCCATCAGTAGTCAGCTGCATTTCCACAATGGTCAGACTACCTCTGAAAGGACCAAATTCTTAGTTTAGTTCCTAAAGACCATAATATTCTGAATGATCTTTCTTAAAAATACTTTTCCTGTGATTTTGTCACAGATTTTGTAATCTGTTGTACCCTGAAGTGAAAACGGCATTCAAATCAATAATCTGATGAATAGATTATCTTAAAAAAAACAAGCAAAAAACCTCCTCTTGGTAGGACCTGTATTTTTTTTTATACCACATCTGTTCAATTGTATTTGCTTTGTTTCTGATGACGGCATTCAAGCTGGCAGAAGCAGAGGCTATAATCTAAGATATAGCAATGACATCCTTTCTGCAAGGATTTAAGGCATGTTCTTTAGGGCTCTTAAAGCAAATAGTATTATCTAGAAACCCACTGCTGTCATGAACATAAGAAAAAAGAAAAAAGTGTTCTTATTATTAGCTAAACTTCAGAACTTTTCAACATAGTATTTCAGAAAGTGTAATTGCCTCCAATTTGTTGATTAGGAACTAAGGCAAAACAAGGTTAAAAGCTTTCCCAATATTATGCAGCATAGGACTTGGGAAAGAAACCTATGTACCTTCAGGTTCATGATAATTGGAAATAAAAAAAAACTGAAAAAATGCAGCACACAAAAGCCTTTTCCAGAGATGATTGCATAAAAGTGGAATAACCAGCAATACTAATGTTTAAGGAAAAAAATACATTTCATGGCTATGAAGAAAAAAATGACAACTTTGTACTTAATCACTGAGAAACAATGAACTCAAATGAACATCTGTAGTGTCAGAACAAACCCTCCCTAATACATAAAACTGTTGTAAAGCATTAGGATGTCAAAAACTAAAAGGAATTATCAGGTTTGTAGAACAACAGATAGTGTTTTAGCTATCTTTTGACTTTCTGTATACATGTAACGATCTGCAAAATACCTCTTTGTACCTACCCTATTTTAACTGCTCTTTTGGTTGTCAGTGCTGCATAAGATGTGCTTCTGCACAGGCTCTGGGCACCTCCATATTGAGTAGACTCCATGAAGTGCCAGGCTCAGACAGGAGGCTGCTCTCTGCAAGATGAGACTTTAAAGCATTCAAGGCAGAAATAGAATTTTGTCATCTACCTCCTCTACCACAGATGTCCTGTGAGGACTTGAGGGTGTGAAAAAAAATGGAGCAATAATACATTTAAAGTTCACCCTTCTAGTTAAACCTAAACTTCAGAAGTATTAGGTGCATATAAATGCCTTCTTAATAGAGACCTTTCTGTATTACATTCAGAGAAGCCTACTGTGTCTGCCTCTGTAACATACCCTAGGTATCTCATACTGTTCCTCATATTCTTATTCTGCAATTCCAACATCATCATTTCAGGATTTGGTGCCAACGCGAGCACGTTTCAATCCTTCCACTTATGTTTCACTCTCACAAGAGATTGGCTATTTGCTTCTAACCTCTAAGAAGCCCATAGCATGAATGACAAGATGTCAGTAATAATCAGGAAAACTAGTTTCATGTCCCTAAAGTACAAAAAAACCCCATCATTTTTGTCCTCTCAGGCAGGGTGTTGTCTTTTCTTAACAAAAAGAATGGCTTTTAGCATCTATCAAGTAAATCCAAATCATCGTATCATGAAAGATTACTTATATTTATTCCTGCATCTTGCTTAATTTCTTCCCTCAGTTTTATGACATTATCTTCAATGCCATCTATGATCACAGCCAACTGTGAGACAGTAGCAGAAAAGCCAGCATTACTACTACCCCTTTTTCCTTCCTTAGGGAAATCAACTATAGCTTTTGCTACTCCAGATTATCCAGAGACTTAGGATATAACAGTCCAGGAAATAGTCTTCCCCAGCCTCCTGCTCTCCCTTTGCAATCTCTAAGCATTTAATTTCTATGAAGCAGTTGTTATGAATTACTAAGCACTGTAATTTCATATACCTATCCAGGGCCACCGAAACAAATTAGAGACGGAGGGTTAAGCATAAATCACAATGTAAGCTAAACACATATCTCTTGATGTGAGGTATCAATGAAAACATTTCAGTGTCATACTCTTCCCCTAGCTGCTGCAGGCTAGTAGCTCAAATTTTATGTATCTAGCAACTAAAAACCACAACTAACAAAAAAATCCCACCAAAACCTGCAGTTGTATAGTAAGAATATAGCTTGTTTCAAAGCCCCAGATTGTATGCCAAGAATGTGTTGTGGAGCCAGTGGTTTGTTGCACACCACCCCTCAAATGCTGACATGTTTTGACAACGCTGCCACCAATTCTGATTTTTAAAGCTGAAGAGAGAGTAGATGTTCACCTCAGCCATCTGCCAATGCAACAGATGAACATGATGCAGACATTCCATAACTGATGTACTTCAACTGAACAGAAATCCTGTGATTTAAGACACACTTTCTCACTGGAGATAATGACTAGAAATTACAGTGACAGTAGAATTTTTCTCTAGAGTGATATGCATGAAAACTAAATATATTAACTCTTTCATTATAAAGTGGATTAAACTATAGAAAAACTCTCTGCAGATATGTTCTCTTGCTGATTTTTACTTTTAGAAATACATAATTGAAGCTCTTTAAAAAAGAAGCCTAGGAGCTATTATTTGAAAGAAGCTTTCTTTTTGAAAGTGTATAGTACCTTCTGGACATCAAGAGAAAGCATATCCCTAGAAAATTTATCACAGTCTATAGAGACACTTGTGTTTCTCATCAATATGAAAGATCATTTGTAAAAGCTAATAGAATACGAGAATTTGTAAATGTTCAGGGGATTTTTCAAGGTAATCCCTCTGAAACCTCTACAAATTCAAGTGCCAATTACGAGCAGTATGGAAACAGATCAAATGAAATCACAGGCAGATTTCACCATCTGGAAAACTCATAGCAATTGCTACACACAGTTTTTGCTCCTTATTTCAGAGCTTTACTTGTCATACCTCCTTTTACTTACTTGTGAACTTTTAACACGATTTGTGATTTAGTTAAAAATAATTATTATTACTGTACTGCAGAGGATAGCATTATTAATTTACAGGATGAAAACTACAGACTACAATAACAAATCCTGCTGGTCTGATTAGCCCAGATGGAGCCAGTCTGATAATGTGAGTGAGAATATGTGCAGAAATGGCCCGTCCTCCATTCAGAGACCATAAGCACACAGGAAACAGCCTCTGACTCTACATATATGATTCTCAATCTTCCACAGTTTTGTACATTGAAGGTCTGTATATTTGGCCTATTCTTCTGCCCCTAAATAGAATCAGTTCTCTGATCTGATTCTACTTCATTCTTCTTCACGTACCCTTGAAAAAGGAAAGGCTCCTAGCAACAAGGACTACATGTTCTCAAGTAATGTATTCCGGTGCTTCCTTCTGCTACTTACATGTTTTTCTCCAAATATCTAACTCAAACCATCTTTGCTACAGTTCAAATTCACTTCTTACCCAACTGAAATATAATTGGTGCATATTTCCTAGGTCTGTTATGTATGCTCTTGGGTAAACTATGAATAGGACAATTCTGTACAGATACACTGTGAGCTGCAAAGGTTCTTCCACTGAATAGAACAGCAGGATTTCCTTCCTAAATTCTCCTCTTTTCATGGCTCCTTCTCTCAAGGAATGCAACAAAATTCCTTTTACCTAGTATTTGTAGCTTAAGATGTGCATTTTCCATATGTATTTTCCACTTGGGAAAAGAAGAAAAGCAAAGACTAAACAGCAAAGTATAAGATTACAAAACTAGAAGTTTATAAACTCTCACAAAATATTACTATCTCTTCCCATGTATTAACTTTAGATTTCCTCTCTACTGTTCTAATTTACATTATATGGGCTGCATAACTACATTAGTTTAGAGTTCAGCCTCTTTGTTAATACTCTGAAGCCTTACATTTATTCAGTTCCAACTCTGCTCTCAAAGGAAACTGGCTATTTATTTCAGCAAATGTATTCAAGAAATGTAAATCTCGACAAGAAACAGAATAGTTGTGCATAATGTTACATAAGCCTAGCATAACTATTTGTTTCACTGTCTAAATCCAAGCTTTTTTCTTTCTCCTTGTGGGATTCACAATTATAATATTTATAGATAAATAAGAATAGATTCTATGGAAATAATTTCAAAGCTTTTGATTGCTCACTGTAACCAACAGTAAATTCAGCACACTGTGTAGTAAAATCTTACTGCAGTAACTTCTTGTTACCTATGAACAATAACAAAGTGCTACAGGGCTTTTGGGTGGTTGTTTTTTTTTTTTAATTTTAAAAACACAACTTACTCAAGATGTAAAGAAGTCCTGCCCTCTCAGTTTCTGAGTTGTATCACAAGAGCTCTGAAATCTGCTCCTTATTCTCCAACACCTCCTTTGTTTCACATGACTAACCACTTAATACTCCATGCCGCAGGATATACCCATCCCCAGATATACCCATTCCTTTCTTTCTCACAAGTCTGTCCATTTTACTTAAAGAGTAAGGAAAAGAAGTCTCTACTTGAGTTTCAAATTAGTAGACTAAGGGACCAGAAGGATCACTGTGACAATCTAGCTTTTTGTATAAAAGCCTGAAACTCGTTCTTGTTTCAAATTGATTTGCAACTGACTTCGGCAATGTTTCTCTAGGTACAGTATTCAAATGGTTGGTTACTCTTTTCCATGTTAAAGATCAGTACCTGATTCAGGTATGAATTTGTTTGGCTCCCACGTCCAACCTCTGTATCTTATAAACACCTTTGTCTGCCTGACAAGATAAAGCTACTGCAATACCAATGCAAACAACAGATGACACTACGTGTTACCTAGAGAGCATTCCTCCTTAAGTGCATCCCTGGGTCAGCTCTAACACCACCTTACTGGAGCTGGCTGACACAAAGCTTTTGGCAACAAGCATGCTATTAAACATCTATTGTGACTCCCTTGGAAGCACCCCCTCTCCCACACCATATGGCCATTGCCATACTGCAGAGCCATAACCCAGCTCTCATCACTCCTTGTCCTCTCTGGGGACATCAGACACTGATGGATAATTTCACACACACTTCACACTTCATCAGCAGGGAAGCTCCCTACAGTGAAAGAAGACATGCTGAGCATGTCCATGTTACAACACGCTCTGTCCATGCTGCTGTCAGAAAACCCTGCTCATGGAGTACATGTTGTACACACAAAAGGAAGGGATTTTTTTTTTCCTTTTTCATCTAGCACTGGTGCTGCTCCTCCCAAGTGGCAACTGCTTTCTTTGTAACTGCGCCTACACCTGGGGCTGTGTCAACACACCTATGGCAGTTGTGGATGCAAGGAGAAACAAATAAAAGACAAACATGGTCACAGAAACATAGAAAAAACAAATAATTACACAGCAGATCAAACTTCCTACTGACTTAAAGAGCACTTTGCTGGCACAAAAATTCAACTTATGATCTTATGACAGGATAGCAGACTAAGAAAATAAGAAATTCTGCCACAGGGTCAAGCGGCAAAACCTTTTACTATGAATCAGGTAAATGCATCAGCACCAGCAGCATTACTACTGACCAGTACATAAGAACAGCAGAGCAAACAGAGGCATAGGGAACGAAGAGATTGAGTTTCCAAGCGAAACCAACGAGTCAGTTAAAGGAAGAATATCTGATACCAATGATTTTATTTCCCACGGCTACAAAATGACCATTTAAATCCTCTGTTTATAGTCACCAAAGTCGTTAGAAAGGCTCAAAGCCTGTGCATACAGTACTAAATGTCACTCCCACAGTGGATTCTGTGCAAAGAAAGCAGAGCTAATAGGAAAGCACTCTTGATAATAGCAGGAAAACACCAGCACCTCAAGACGACAGAATTGAAGATAACACCAATCTACAGTGAAAGTTATATCATAAAATCACAGAAGGGTTGAGGTTGGAAGGACCTTAAAGATCACCTAGTTCCAAGCCCCCCTAGAATGGGCATTCCACTACACCGTGTTACTCAGAGCCCCACCCAACCTAGCCTTGAACACTTCCAGGGATGGGGCATCCAAAACTTCTCTGGGCATCTTATTCCAGAGCCTTGCCACTGTCACAGTCAAGTGTTTCCTCCTCAAACCTAATCTAAACTTACCGTCTTTCACTTTAAACCCATTCTCCCTCTTGTAGAGCCCCCATGAAGTACTGAAAGCCTTAGAGGTTGCTCTAAGGTCTGCCCAGAGCCTTCAGTGCTCCAGGCTGAACAACCCCAGCTCTCTCAGCCTGTTTTCACAGGGAAGGTGTTTCAAACCCTTGATCATCTTTGTGGCCCTCCAGCAGATCCATGTCCTTATTCTGGAGTCACAAGAAAAGGACACAGTACTCCAGAGGGGGTATCATGACAGTAGAGTCATTAGATATGTTTGAGGCAAAATACTGTGGCCATCCTTTTCAAGGACATTGCTGTGCAAAGTCCAAAAAACCCAAACATTAACCTGCCCTTAACAAAAGCTTCCTCAGTATTATCCCTTTTTCTTCTTTCTTTCTGTGTTTCTTTAAGCATCAATCAAACTCTTCTTTAAGAAACCTGAAAGGCAAATTCTCCATTTGTAGCAGGAAATGGCAATATGGAGACAAACACTTTCATATCAGAACCTAATCATCTCCCTTTTGTCCAGGTTGACTCATTATGAAATTAGGTGACAGATTGCCCAGAGCTATTTTTGTTCCATCCACAGCAGCTAAGACACTGCACCATTTCTTCTGGCAGTCCAAGTGTCCAAGCAGCACATCTTTAGCTGTTTGACTCTCAAGGTGACCTCTAACATGTTTTTGTCTTTTGGATTCATGCTATGGCAAAACATTGCTTAGATGCTTATTAAACATATCTGTAAACTGAACAGGTAAACAGCTCCATATGAGGACACAGGCTATAGTCACAAGGCTGCGGTTTACTCTCTACAGCTTGCAGAACACTAATTTCCTGAAATGAAAGTGTTGCCCAACTCAAAGTATGTGCATTAGAGGCTGTTGGTTACATTGAAAGCAGACAGAGATCCTGACGCCTGCCTGATATACAGGTTAAACTCCCTGGTATCAACTTTACTTCAGCCTACAGGGTTTCCCCATACATAACTCATCAAGAGTGCTGTCCTGGTTTGGAGGACAGGTGTCTGCTAAGAAAGGCAGGAACCTCTCATCGAAATGGAGAATCTAAACCCCCCTCCCTCCAAATTATTATAATTTTGAAATTAAGAGGCTCTCAGGCAAAGATATGGGAATTAGGAATAACAGTTCTTTACTAGGAAAATTAAAACAGACATACAGTACTACAAAGAACAAACCCCAAACCCTGACAGAGTACAACCTGACACCCTGTCAGGGTGTTGGTAGCAGCCCCACTAAATGGTGGCTACAGTCTTCCTGCAGTGACAGATGTGGTTCAGTTGAAGCAGTGGTCCTGTAGAAGGGTGCAGTTTCTGTCAAAGGTCCAGTGAGAGTGTGGAGAAGTCCTGTTTTCCTCTGGAAGTCCAGTGGGAAAAGGGCTCCCTTAGTGTCCCAAAACCTCTGTTTTTATCTTGGTAAGAAAAGCTGGGGTCTTCCCCCTGGCTGGAGCAACTCCCAATGGGATGAAGCAATTTTATCAGTCACACAGTGGGACTCAATGGGCCATTAGCAGAAGATAAGTCCTTGGAGGAAGGATGGATTGTCAAAAGATAAAGAGCAATGCCCCACCCGGTTTCAATAGATGGCCCATTAGCAGAATATCTTCCACAGAGATAAGGATCACTGCCCCACCTGGTGACAACAGATGGTGATAGAATAGATACTTTTGATCACATCCTGTATTGTACCTCAAGACAAGTGCAAAGTCTCAAAATGGAGCACCTGGAGATTGATGTTTTTTGCACAGCCGCTCTGTGATACACGTCAACCCCAAGAATGTTTTGAGTGACTTAAGTCACATCATCTGCTGAACAACTGCCCGGGTACAGTTTCAAACCAACAGCCTTTTAACTCATCCTGAAAAACTACATCTTTAGCCTTAGCTCTGGTCTAGGGGTCAGTGATTCGCTTGCCACACTTAAATTAGCTGTAAGTATAAAAGTAAATAAATCTCATACACAGATTTCATTGACATACCAGTGTCCTTCTGCTATGAAAGCTGAATCATGGAATTGTTAAGGTTGAAATGGACATCTGGAGATCATTCAGGCCAACCCTCCTGCCAAGGAAGGGTCACCTAGAGCAGGTTACACAGGAACTCATTCAGGCACATTTTTAATGTCTCCAGAGGGGAGACACAACCTCTCTGGGCAGCCTGTTTCAGTTTTATGTCACTCCCAATGTAAAGTTCTTTCTTATGTTGAGCTGGTACTACTTGTGTTTTAGTTTATGGCCATTGCTCTTTGCTCTGTCACTGGGGCCACTGAAAAGAGTCTGGCACAATTTTTTTGGCACTTGCCTTCGAGATACTTATATGCATTAATAAGATCCCCTCTTAGTTTCTTCTCCAGATGAAACAGGTCCAGCTCTCACAGTCTCTCCTCCCAAGAGACATCCCAGATCCCTGATCATCTTTCACTGGACAAGTAGTTCAATGTTTTTCTTCTACTGTCGATCCCAGAACTGGACACAGCACTTCAGATACGGCATCACTGCTGAGTAGAGGCAAGATCAGCTCCCTTGACTGGCTGGGCACATTCTTCCTGATGCACCCCACAATACCATTGGCTCTCCTGGCCACAAGGGTACTGCTGGCTCAAAGTCAATCTGTCACCCACCAAGACTCCCAGGTCCTTCTCAGCAAAGCTGCTCTCTAGTAGGTCATCCCCCAACCCATACTTGTGATTGAGTTCTCTTCTTTCATGTATGCTTAAACAGAATACATTGTGAATTTTGTCTGTGGGGAAAAGAGAGAAAAAAAGAAAAATAAGAAAGAATGCCCTTCCTGACACACTTTGCTGTGTCTGCATCAAGTAAGTCCACAGACACCTTTACTGACATGGTCATGGAAGTCAAAACTTTTCTAGTCGAGTCCTCAGTGCTTTGTAACATCAGCATATTTTCCTTCTGCAGTAAAGCCAACTTCCTTCTCACAGACACATAGACAGTTTTCACCACCAAAGACACTGAACAATTTTGTCAAAAATTGCACATGTAAATACTTCTTAACTACTCAGTTATTGCTGTGTTGCCCAGATAATTCAGGGTAAAGGATAGACCAGAAAAAAAGAGCAACAGTAAGAGATAACAAGAAATAAAACCAAACAGAACCCTCACTACCAGTCTCAACTATAGAATAAATAAATAAATTGTTCATGTACAGGTTATGTTCCTACTGAATTCACTGGCCAGGTTCCCATTTATTTCAATTGGCCTGATAAACACATGCATCCCTCTAGCTTCTGTCCTGCCAGAGAGGAAGCCTGGCAGACAATCCATCAACATAAGCTAAAAAGAATCAGCAGTAGCACTGTGAAAATTCAACTACCATTCAAAATAAAATTCAAAACTAGGAAATTACAGGAAAAGCCTTCCAGCAGCTTCAACTGCTATTGGATATACAGCGATGGATTTAATTTGAAGCAGTCCAAAAGCTATTAAGTGTGCTCTCTATGTAGAATTTAACTAACAGAGCATTCCTGTAAAACTTTAAATTCTCAATTCTCTTTTTAATTTTGCAAAGGCAGTACTACGCAAACACTGTTCTATGTTTAAGGTCAGAGCCGAATGAAATGGAGAACCTGTTTCCATAAACTCACACCTAATTCACCACAGCTATATTTTACAGAAAAATGTAAGGCAAAAATCTGAAGAACTTCTGGTAGAAGGGACAACTGATAGTTCTTTTCCATCTTGAAATTATTTGGCTATAGATCAGATTAATTAACCTTGCTGGACACACTGCAAATTCGCCTCTCTGTGTAGAAATCAGAGATAGGAAATGTTCTATGCTGTACAAAAAGTAGTTGTATACATCTGAGCCCTCTTCTGTTGATTTACTGCATTTTGTACTGGATAAGATCTCCTACCGGGTTGTTGGGATTTTTATTTGTTTGTGGGTTGGTTCTGAGGTTTGTTGGTTTGTTTGCTAATCTGGGGTTTTCATTTTGTTTTGTTGGAGGGCAGAGGTAGAGAAGCATTCCCCCCTACTTTTATCCACATTTTTCAACAATGGTACTTTGAGACTGGCATGGTTATTTTTATGTCACACAAAGAATTGTTACATTTCTATTTCTACATTTAAATTGCCCTGGACAAAGTTAACAGTGTTCTTAAAGGTCCTAACCCCTGAGCTTACATCCAAACTTAAAACTCTTTAGAAGTGAAAGCTGATGAGAATTGACCAATGAAAAGAAGCTGCTAACCCTTTAACTTGTTTTCAGGTGGCTTCTTTACTAGGGAGTTTTTAGTTTGCTTTTTTTAAGACTTTGATTTTAGGTTTCACTCTTGATACTGCTATCTTCTACAAAGAATAAGCTTTGATTAATATCTCAGGACGTCCAAACCTAAAGCAAATCCACAAGGGTGTCAGGGATTTCTTATTATGGATCTTGAAAAATCTCAAATCTACCTGTGTTGTTTTCTCCTGTGTAAATAAAGTGATTCATTTCTATGCTTCATATTCAATGTCTCTACAAATCAGACTTAGGTGAGCTTTTTAAACAGGGGAAAAAAAAAAACCCTCTTCTGTTTTCCACTTCCAGAAAGTAAAACTAGCTTTTATATATATGTATACACACAGATTTGAGATATAGCATAATGCTAAAGGTGCTGTGAATCTACTATAGTGTTTTGAAGACATGCAAGAGACATGCAAGTGGCATACAGCAGAGGAGAAACGAAGTGGAAAGTCCACTATGCTCCTTGACTTCCTGTTCCTTCTAAAGATTAATATTTTGCTCTTGAAACACTAACAAGTTTTAATGGTTTTCAGTAGTACTGCACACATTTAATTGGGTACAAGCAACATGAAGATTTGATGATGGAACAAGTGTATTTCCCACCTCCTTATCTGGTGTTAAATAACATGAGAAAAAAAAAAGAAAAAGCA
This sequence comes from Sialia sialis, assembly GCA_009812075.1. Taxonomy (NCBI): domain Eukaryota; kingdom Metazoa; phylum Chordata; class Aves; order Passeriformes; family Turdidae; genus Sialia; species Sialia sialis. The sequence continues at coordinate 776,160 of VRYO01000406.1, forward strand.
AAACTACAGGAGATCAGCTAGTGTATTTCCTAGCTTTAAGCCTCAGCTGATGGAAAATAACAAGACCTTCAAAAAGGAATTTAATTTATCCAGGTGCTTTACTATCTGGGGAAGCAGTAATCAATTTTTTTTGTCTCAGAAATTCCAGTAACATCATTATTGCTCTTATACTCAATGGGGTCTTGAATATGTTTTTGTTAGTCTGGAGCACTTTTTGTTAGGCTGCTTATTTGAGGGATTTTTGGAGGTGGATTTTGTTTTAGTTTTTAGTTTGTTATTTTCTTTTTTTTTTTTTTCTTTCTGTCTTTTTTGAGATGATGAACTCCTCTGCCATTATATTTCCACTCAAAAGAGAACTATGCCCTATTCATAACTGCAAGATATGGAACTATCAGTGCACTGACACTGCACAACATCAGAATCTAACATCTACGTAAATAGCAACTGAAGTCAATAGTTTCAAAAAGTGGCCCTGTGTGTACAAGAACAAGGAAAATAAGTAAATATCTACTCATTTTCCTATTAGCTCCAATGGTTAAAAGCGTCTTGCTAAAATGGTTAAAGATGCCTTGTTACCCCATTACAAACACAACTGCATAGAAAGCATAAAAAAAATAAAGAACTCTAAAGGCTTTCCATGAGTGCAAGCAAAGATCTAAAAGAAAGTAGTGAGGTTAACAATGAGTATGTCTTTTAAATGCCATTCTGCCTGTAATACCCCACTTATAAGTGCATCTGTAAGTAATTTATACAATAATACTTAGAAAACAAATGCTCACCCAGCACAGCAGATTAGTAAGCAGCAGGGTCTAAATAGCTGAATAGTAACAGCTATTTCAAAAACAAACTAATGAGTTTCAGGTAGCTAGACTAGATGAATGGTGTTGCTACTTAAATGAAATAAAGCATGGGAGCAGGTCAGCAACATTCACAGGGGACAAAAAAAGCATTTTGAAAATATTTCAGTCAAAAAAGAACAATGTAACAGCCATATGGAAATGCTTCCTAATTTTATTAAGGAATGCCAGTGGTAGTCTTAAAAGAAGGGACATCCCTGCTAACACTTTTTCAGTTCAGGTGAATTCAGTAACAGCTTTTGAATGATCTGATTCACCTGAAAACTTCAGGTGAAGTCTGACCCAGCAGCTGCGCCACAAATCCTGCAAAATTGCAGAGCTATCCAACAGTTTGAGACTCCACACCTACTCCATACACCTTTAATATTCAGGAATTAATAGAAACCATCAGGTTGATTTTCTGAACCCACAACTGTTTTGACTTCTATCACAGAGTTTTTTGAATTAGATTGCAAGATAATGCATCATAGATACCATGCAGAGCTCTAGTAAAGGGACATTTAAACAGTCATTGGCACGCGTACCAGGCTGGAGGTCATTCACTGAATGGCAAACATGCCATTGTTTTACAAAATAACTTTGAATCCTTAGCCTTAGATGAAAGGGAACATTAAGGAAGAAGTTCAAGCCCCAGGCATTTAAAAGGCATATGGTGATACAATCCTTTCAGAGATAACTCATTTACAGCCAGTAACATTTCCAGGAGAAGACACTGAGTAAAGCAAGAGACAATCAAACTTGCAGGATGATGGAAGAGCATTCAGAGTATATTGTTGCTTTCTCTTGTTCTCTTTGCTTTAAATTCAATGAAGAATTTTATAGTCCCTTTGCACAAAGAGATAACTATATATTTTCTCCTTAATTCTGAAGCAGTCTTTGTCCTATGCATTGTGGATCTGTCTTTCATGGCATATAGATGACCTTGCTTCGGTGAGATAAAGTCAGCACACCCACTTCTGAGCAAACCAAGTTTTAACCACCAGTTCTGAACACAGCATAGTTCAGGAGTGCATTTGACTCAGGGCACGGAGAAGTGGGGACAGGAAAACTAACTCTCACTGGTAGCACAGTCTCCCTGCAACTCAGAGCAAGCTCAGCTCCAGCATACCTTCTACAAGGCACAGAAGAGAGCAGAGGGATAAATAAGATTTGCTGCTTCTTTGCAGCACCTCTACCTCTACAAGGCAAGACACTCATACTGTTGGATTATAAACTGAGGAAGATCTACTCCTTCTGCATCACTCCACTTGATAAAACCAATATTTATGGATTGTGCAAGACAAGGAATCATTAATCACATCTGGAGATGAGCAAGAATCCAGGCCATGCTATGGCAGGCAATGTAAAATGTTCCCTGTGAGAAAACATAGCCTAGCAAACTGGCAACTCTGCCCTTCTCAAAATCTCAAGTGGTATTCAGGGGCAACCTTATCAGAGGATGCTACAGTGCTTCCACCGTTAAGCAGCCACAAGCACAGTACACTCAGCTCCCAAAGTTCACGGTATTAAAATAATCAATTAGAAATACTTGTCTCTCTGCAGAAGTGCCTGCAGCACAGTCTGGGACAAGCAGCAGGAGGCAATGACAGTGCAAGAAAAGGGTATAAACTGCAGGAGGAAAATGTCGAGTCTATCAGAGGTTGCTCCAGAATAAACAGTTTCTCTTGCCATGAATTCACAGGCTGTAGTAAGGCTCTATAAAAGGCTTGCCTGTGAAGCTTCTGCCTGCCTTTTCACACAGTATACAGGTCTCTGTGGTGGAACCTTCTGTGAGCCTTTTTAAATGTTTCATTCCATGAGGAAATTAAAATGCATTTGTTTCAGTGTGCAAGACATAAATTTAGACTCAATCTCACTTTAAATTCTATCTTGTTACCCATTCTGAACTATGTTAAGCAAATCAACATATTTCTGAAGTCCACAGGACAGTGTTCTGACTGTAGCATGGTGATTTTCAACTGTGCTTCAGACTAAATAACATTCAAAGCCCCTGAGCATACTAGTTAGCACTGCAGTTCTCAAGTATCTACTACTTGAACATCAAACAGGTGAGATAGAGATGTACAATCTAAGAACTCGCTCTAACTACACTGACTAAGATTACCAAGGCATACATGGCACCAAAATTCCAATACTCCAATTTAATATGATAATATTCTAAAACCTGGGAGTGTTTTATTCTATCCTGTATCAATAAATACATAATTTCGGAACAACTTTAGAGAGAAACAAAGTACAGTAATTTCAAACTCATAAGCCGCACCTGGTTATAAGCTGCACTTCCGGGTAGCTGGGAAGACCATGGAATTTGTCCATAAATAAGCCACACTTTTTTTTTTTTTCCCCACTGAGGATCCAGCTCCAGCCGGCCCCCCCGCCACGTCGCAGCAGCGGTGCCGAGAGGGGCCAGGCACCACCCCCCACAGCGGCAGCTCCGGCCCCGCCTGCCTTGCAATTCCGTGTTGGCATTTCGCTGGAATTTGTCCATGTACAAGCCGCACCGGGTGAAAAGCCGTACTTCCAGGGTCAGCTCGAAAATTCAGTCCAAAAGGTGCGGCTTATAAGCGTGAAATTACTGTAATTAATACTTTTCAAACATAGCTGACAAATCTTTCACAGTGTCCCCATCATAAACACAGTCACACATTATTATACATTATATTATTTCTAGTATTGATGGAAAGGGGCAAGGTCCATAGTGCTTCAATGGCCTCAAAAAGGTTTATTCTGTAAGCTCATGTTCAGCTTCTAGAAAGTGCCATGTCCTTCACTGATTAGATTTATACTGTTTGGATACCTAAATACCTATCACAATGAAGCAAAGAGATGGAGGAACTACTGGTAGGTACTTTCTCCAGAAGAAATTGGGGGGCTCATTTTACCTATCCAATTTTGAAAACCTTATTTTTGAGTTCCCCATGTGGGATACCAGAGCTTAAATGGTCGAATTGCCAAATAAATCTGCTTGGCCTTGAATACTTTGAGCAGGCTTACTCAGATGGTAATGCTGGTAATGAATGTCTGTAATGATGACAGGGATCCTGATGAAGTACCACTGCGCATTTTACAGGCACAGCCTGTATAACCAACTGATTTGTAGGTAAGTAGCAGACTTTTCTTTCAGAGAAGCAGGCTTCTTTACAGCCAGCTGGAGCTTCCGCTATGAGAAGGCTGAAGGTACGAGAAAACTGCACAAACATCTCCAATTGTCAAATCCAACCAGACGTAACCAAAGAAAAAGACAGGCAACTCCTGAAAACTGACGACATATGGTAGTTCTAGCATCATACAATGTCTATCAAAGGCAACTACCTTATAATACAAACAGAAATGCTGGTACTTCCAAAAGATAAATTTATAGAATCATGAAAAGTTAAGGGGTTGGAATGGACCTTAAAGATTATCTAGTTCCAATCTTCCTGGCCATGGATAAGGACATGACTAACTAGAACAAGTTGCTCAAGGCCTTACCCAACCTGGCCTTGAACAGTGTGAGGGTTGGCACATCCAAACCTCTCTGGGCAACCTATTCCAGTGTCTAACCACCTTCACAGTAAAGAATTTCTTCCTAGTATCTATAACCTAAAATTCCTCTCTTTGAATTTGGGCCCAATACTCCTTGTCCTATACTACAGTTCTGGATGGAGAATCCTTCTCTGGCTTCCCTGTAGGCCCCCTCCACATACAAGGCACTGGTTATGAGGTCTCCACACAACCTCACAGCAAACTCTTCTCCTGAACAGCCCAATTCTCAGCCTGTCCTTATAGGGCAGGTGCTCCAGTCCACTTAGCAACTTCTAAAGGTAGCTTTTTGTTTGGCCATATTACATACTTAGTGATCACTTATTGTATACAAGAGGACATCACGTCCAATGAATCTAAGTTCATCTATTAAAATATCACCTACAGACTCATTCCCTCTTTTCACCCAAAGCAGCAATGTATCACATACACACAGTGTCAAATACACATTTCTGGTAGGAATACTGCGAGTGCAGCTTTACCTGTCAGTAGTTTTGATCATATCCTGAAGAAGTTTTTAAGAAGCACAGCAAAGCATGACTTAAAAAATGTATCACAGTAGAATGAATTTAAACATGCTCTTAAACTGCTAGCTGTAAAAATGTACTGAATTGTTGAAAGTGTGCATTCTGTTAAACTCTGCCCTTGCTGTAGATCTTACTAGTAAATAAATAACAATATTTACCTCAATGCAGCAGTTGCTGTGTCAGAACAGAATAGAGCAATGTCAGTTAGAATCCAGCTGCTATGCCAAAGTTTTTATGAAGCTTTAAAGTCACATTATAGAAAGATAAAAATATTTATTGTTTATAATGGTATCACTGAACAACAAATTGGACCCTACTGAATTAGACACTGCAAACACAGAGTGAAGAGGTGCCTATTGCAAACTGTGTACAAGCCACTTGGATGAGTCTGTGCTTATTACAGGTGCTCCATCCTCTAGACATAATAAGATTAATGATGTATATTAACAAAGCTCACCTCTCAGGTCTCAAAAATAATATCAAAACCACAGCACTGTTGGATAGCTTGGGAAAACCAAAGCAAACCCTGAACACAGGCCTCAAAGCTTTGCTGCGCAGAACTCAAGGGCAAGGCAGGGTGCAAGGGTGGCTCTAGGGCAAAGCACACGGGCAGGAGGCGGGGAGCCAAAGACACGCGGAGGATGGATGCCAAGCCCGGGGTACCCCTTGCCCCAGGGGGCAGCCAGGAGATTCGGGACAGACCGGAGCGCTCTGCCCGGCTAAGCCGGGAAAACGGTGGCAGCAAACGGAAAGTACCAACTGAACCCGGAGGGTCTGGGTTTAAATGCCAAGTTTGAACTGCAGAGGGGGTTAACAGGGTACCAAAGCGCTGCAGTGAGCCCAGAATTCAGCCTAAACGGGGCAGACACAGCGGGGCAGACACACGGCGGTGCTTGCGCGGCGGGGCTGCGGGAGGCAGAGCTGGGGCTGGGGCGGAGGCGCGGCCGCCCCGCTCCCCTCCCCATCCCGCGCTGCTAGCGCGGCGAAGCCGGCGTGGCTGGGGTGGGAGGTACCGTACCGGCGGGCAGGAGGCATTCCAGCGGCGTGAACGCGCGCTCCATGGCCCCGCGGGACGGGCAGGCACACGCTAAAGGCACGGAGAGCCGGGCGGGGCCGGCGGCGCAGGGGCGGGCGGGGAGCAGCCGTGCCCCTTCCCGGTCTCCCCGAGGAACGCCAGCAGCCACACGGCCGCGGCTGCGCCCGCCCTTGCAGGCGACAGACGGCGGCGCTGCCCGGGTATCTTCGGTCGCGCGTCCTCCTAGATTCCCCAGGACCAGGGACCGGGACGGACGGGACCGGAATGTGCGTGGGACGGGGGCGGCAGTGCCGGGCGAGGGAATCGATGGCCGCCGCAATCCGTTGCTCGGCGGTTGATTCAGCAGCAGGGGGAAAGGCGGGAGACGTTGTTTGGCAGCGGCGGAGGCCTATGGGGTTTGCCCTAAGGGGCGGGGCTAAGGGGTGGCCCCGCCCCCAGCAGTGCCTGAGCGCGCCCCAAGGCACCAGAGGGAGAGAGGAGGGGAAAGGGGGGCAGGAGCGCAAGGGAGGGGACAGGGAGGGGACAGGCAGCGAGAGAAGGAGTGCCCGGCCTCTCTGGGCACCGGAGCGGTGCCGACCTGAGCGGTACAGCGGTGCTCGGGGAGGCCGGGAAGGGCCGCCTCGGGGCGGGCACCTACGGCGCTGGACCGAGCTCTTCTTTCGGAGTGAAAGTCCTCAAATCAGCCGATGGAAACTGGAGAGAAATGAAACTGTGCCGTGAGTGCTCATGCCCATGGATGCCGCCTGTGTGCCAGCGCCCTCCGGATGTCGTGCCGGAGGGCTGGCAGCATCCCGGTTGTGCTGTCTCCACCAATGCCGTCTGTGCCCTTCCAGCCCAGAATGATGCGGCTTTCCTAGGTGCAGCTGTAGTTTCAATTAATACAATTCCAGTAACATCACTTGTCAAATACATAGTTTCTCCTCACTCCAGCTCTTAATTGGGACGTTAATCATCTTCAAGCATAAAATGGCAACACTGCTAAATTTAAATTTGCTTTGGGAGCACAGGGGGCAAGTTTTGACCCCTCAAACGTGTCAGTAATGTGTTTCCACCTCCTGGACCGGCCTTTGTTCCTGCAGTACCGTCTCCAGCCGCTCCGTTAGGGACAGGGCGGGCAAGGCCCCGCGCCGGGAGTTGCCATTGCTGTTGCCGTCGCCTGTCCTGGCACGGCGGCTCTCCCGGGAGCGAGCGCAGCGGCGCGGGGCCCCGCAGCAGAGGGCAGCAGAGGAGCGCCGCTCCTTCCCTCCTTGTCTCCCTCCTCCCTTTCTTCCCTCCGTCCCTCCGTCAGCTGTTCCGGCGTGCCCTGCACCACGGGGACGTGGAGGATCAGGTCTCCTTCTGGAGACGTCTGGAAAAAGCGTGAGCAAGGTCCATGAGGCTTGGTGCTCACAAGGGTATTTTCCAACCTAATAATTGTTTGATTGTCTGTCAGTGAGGATTTCCAATAAAATCGGAGGGAAATGGGAGCAACACGTCAGCCCACTCCTCACTCTGCCCTGTTAGCCTGAGATTCACACTCACATCAACATGATTTAAGTGACTTCAGTAGCTGGTAAGTCTGGGCCACATTTTTAGGATGAGGAGGAGTGGCTCCAAACTGAAAGAGGGCAGGTTTACATTGGATATTAAGAAGAAGTCCTTTACAGTGTGGTGGCACTGGAACAAGTTGCTCAGAGAAGCTGTGGATGCCCCAGCCCCGGGAGTGTTCAAGGCCAGGCTGGATGGGGCTCTGAGATGCCTTGTCTAGTAGAAGGTGTCCTTGCCCAGAAAGGGGATTGAAATGATCCAGATGACCTTGAAGGTCCATTTCAATCCATACCATTCCAGGATTCTGTGGTTACCACATTGGCTGCACCTCTGGTTTTAATGGTACAAACCTTTGCTTTGGACCCTGCAGCTTAAGAGACTACATTGTACAAGCATTTTTGGTCCACAAAGACTGATAAAAATTTACAGGTATTGGAAGCATTGCCTTGGCAATGAGGGAAATGAAAGATTAGTGGAAAACAAAGAAAAGACATGAAAAGATTATTGTTGTTTACACTGTAGAAATAGAAAATGCTTTGTTACACTTTTGTGCCATTTTAAATTTTATTCCCTCTCCATTGAGAACTTGAATTTCAAAGGCTCTTAGGACGTTGGTGTCATCTCAGTGTCCTTCTTCAAGCAGGTTAAAAACAACCAGCATTAGGAAGAAGCGGCTTGCTGTCTTTTCCAAGAATGGAGACCATGTGGGGACTACTATGAAGTTGGCTAATGCTCTCCTCTTAATTGTATTCTCTTTCACTCTGTCTCTCCACCCTGCTTCCTTTCAATTTTGACAGGCACTTTCCAGTTGCCTGGTAATATTAAACCTTCTCCAGGATAGCTTATTTTTCTTCTTCAATATTTTTCAGTGTCTCTGTCATTATTATTTTTAAAATTTGCTCTTGAGGGGGTGCCATCTGCTACAAATAGTAGCTGATAAGCAGGTTTTTATGCATGAGAAGAGTCATACTTGCTCGGAAGGAAGGCCCAATTCAGTCAGGGCCCTGTTCCTGGTCGTGTTCATTTGCAAGAGTTTTTCCTGTTCCTCTCTACATCTTTTTTCTTTCTCTTCTAATTTTTTTTTTTTTTTTTTTTACTGTTCATGCAACAATTTCCATCTCTCCATTCCCTTCATGTCTCAGAAGATGCTTTTTCCACTTCTGTCACATCTGGGTTTCCAGGCAATACTTCAATACTTTACCAGCCATGGTAGTCATAGTAATGAATGATTCATCACAATAGCATTGCAAAGAGAAATCAGTCTTGAGAGACCAGGCTTGTACTAGTATGCTTTAAATCCTTTCAAGGTGAGCAAGGGTCTGCAAGCTAAGGCAAACTGCCAGCCCACTACACAATTAGTCAAAGTGCAAACAAGGCAGACACTTGTTCTCTCCCTCACCTGAGTCATTCTTTCATGCTCTTTACTTCAGATACAAATCTCTCATCCACAATGTAAAGCTCTTTTTTAGAATCAACTGCACAGGAATAACTTTAGTAGATGCTATAATGCACTGATTTTGAAGGCAGGACCTGACAGCAATTTAATACTGTTTATCAGAGCCCAACAAAGTTATCTAGTAGAGGAACTGTAAAGAGCAAAATTAGTATCTCCATGCAGACTGGCATGTTGTCTCATGGATAATTCCTTAAGAACACTGAGCAGTCAGGAGGCTGATTTGCTTTTTTGAAAAGTAAGCACTTTCAACTCCTTTTTGCACTTTGCATCTGTGCTAGAACATCCATTGAATTTTCCTGTGAAAGGCTACCATTTAATAAACCTAGTAATTTTTTTCTTGTTACACATGAGAAATTCCTCAGTAAATATTATACCTATTTTTCCAGGTAGCATATAGATTCAGCAAGACTTCTTTCCTCTAGCTGGATCTCAAACAAAACCTTTTCACCTGTTCTTTTCCTCTGGTTGTATATGTCTGCATTACTCTGCAAGATTTGCAGAGCAGTGTACAGAGAGGCTATTAAAAAAAGACATCCCTGGGGCACTGATAGTGTGCTTTGATTACTATTGTCTCCTCTGATTAGCTAAACGGAGGGCAAGTGACCTCACCCCAAGTGAGAAAATAAACAGGCAAGCAGATGTAGTTCCTGAGTGACAGATGGGGCTGTCTGACAGAGGAAGTTTCAGAATGACACACAGAAAAGGTTGAGGGAGTGTTCAGACCTTTTCAGCCTTCTCTGGTAACTAAGCAGCCAGTCATGCATCTCACCAGAGATATTATCCATTAAGTTTGTATAGACTTGATGACTGGACTGCACAAGGAGAAACTGCAATTTATATATATTACTACATGCTACATTACTACATACTACATTACTATATATGAAAGCTTATTCCTAGCAGACTTCAGATAGCTTCCTCTTCTTTAGGAAAACTGTGCTGAGAAGAGTTAGTTGGGCAGCTATCTTGGAAAACAGTTATGACATTTCTGGCTCTGCTCTTCAGCACCACTAAAACTTATCAGGTGGAAGGGTTGAAGGATGATTAGGAGGGCAGCAGCTTTTATTTACTCATAACACCTCCTGGGACTTAGCAAGGAAAGAAAAGGGAAGTCGAATTGCTGGGGGATTTACACAACAGGGCTAAAGCCTGCAGTGTTTGCTGTTCTTCCTTAGGATAGTCGATCTCTGTGTATCCCGGTACAGATGCACTGCTGAGGCTAACTTGTAATAGCATTAGTTGCTTTCAGAATTTATTTTCCTTCTTTCAGATAGAGTAATCTAATTGAGATTGAAAGATTTAGAGGTATTTGGGGACTTTGTCCAGCAAAATGATAGGACGTATCTCTAGCATTCACAGCATAATGCCTCTCTCCCAGATCAAAGTTAAATAGGTCTGTTAATGCCAGACATCATCATTTAATGCTTTCTTTTTTGCCCCCTCCCTTCTTCCATTTTTCACCAAAATGAGAATAATTTCTCTGTGCTTGACTGAAAGTACTTGAGGTTCTGTTCAAGAGTTATGGCAGATTTCACTAATTGGCATTCTGAAGCCTTTTGAAAGTATGTAGAATCAGAACACTACCCAGGTACCTCCAGAAATCCCTCTTGGTGATGTCTAAAACAAGCTGCTTCTAAAGCAGGGGACATTTGTTCCTCCAGCTACTCTAATTTTTTTTGCTTGAACAGAACAGTCTGTACAAGGCTGGCAATTAGGAATCATGTAACATGTAAATGTTAAGAATACTTTCTCCTTCTTGCCACAGCTTAGCTTTATACTAAAGGGAATCCAGAGCTAAAACTAGCAAGCTGGGGTGGTTCATTCTGGTACCTATTCCAGCATTTGTGCAGAATAATAAGCTTGAGAATGTTTAGCTAGCTCAGCTGTCTGGTTGTCTGTACATCCCTAAGCACTTGATAATTCAAAAAACACAGGGATCAGTAGATAAAAGGGATGCTTTATTATAGATATATCCTTGCAGTTCTCCTGTGCCAACAATAAGTCCTCACAACCTTCTCAAAACTCAAACACCAGTTTGAAAGGTATAGTCATTGAGGGGAAAAAAACCAAAAGACCGGCAAACACAGGCAGACAGAATCTAACACATATACTCATTAAGTCTAGGGCCTGTAACAGTTAATAGCGCCAACTTCATGTTTGTTTCAAGTCCTGAAGAGATTACGAAACTGTAAAAAAATATAATATGTTTCTGAAATAGTATAGAGCAGGCTGGAGATAAAATTGTTGAACTGTTTTAGGCCACAGAGTAAAGCAGAAGAATATAGTGAAATAATCCTGTGGCTCACCAGGCAGGATGCTGCATTCAGAATACATAGGTTTTAATCCACTCTCTATTACTGCCATGTGTGGACAGAACCGAACCCCATGGATCCATAGTCTCTAGTGTACATAATGGCTTAGGAATTAACTTAGCTTTGAATTGATCTAGCTCATAGCATTCTATGCCTTTGTTGCCTTCTCTGTAGAATAGCATCAATAAGGTGCTTTTATACCCATTTCATACCATACTTTTAAATCAACCCATGATCAACAGCCAAATACAACTGAGTTTGTATTGCTAATGAATAGACAGATGGCATTTGTTTAAGAATCAATTCTATACAAATTGAGAAGAAGATTTATTATGATCATCAACAATATTCTGTCATGAAGATGGATGAAAGATAAACTTTGGAAGGAGGATTGTGTCTTGAAATGATAGCTTTTAGAAATAACATTTGCATTAAATCAGCTGCTATCAAGACACAATGGACAGAAATGAAGCAGAAATTGTGTAGGCTAATACCTATGATTATATTTTTGAATTAATGAGGTCAGGAGACTCTGGATTCTTGAGATGATAGGCAAGCTGTTTGACTAACTTGGCGAGGAATTCCTAGGAGGCCTTGTCTGTGGTGACCTGGCAGCACAAGAAGATTTAAGTAGGAACAATCCAGTAATTTGCTGCACTCTACTCTGCCTGGAAGAATTGTCTTATTTTGACTGACACATGGAGGAGCTCTCACTGTCTTCTTGGTGTGCAACAACCACTGTGGAGAACCACTCCACAGTTTCTTCTCAGGATCTTGTCTGCAGCACAGCCTAATTTCTCTTTTAGCTGCATTCCACAGCACTAAAAAGGCTGTGTTTTTAGTTCTTGATGTCTTTACCCTGAGTTATGTTAACTCTTCTACTTCTACAAACAGCTCTTTCAGTAGGTGACCCAAAGAGGCAGCATTTGGGAAATTAATATTGTGTGTTTGGACTGGGTATGAGATGTGATGCATACTGTCCTGGGTCACTGGCCATGTCCAGTGGATTCAGAGTGATAGAAAGCAAGTTGCAGTAGCTCCACACAGTGGTTATCAGGTTCTCATTCATCCCTGTCCCATGGCAATGAAGCAGTCTTGTAAAACTGCTAAGGGCAACATCTACCATTAGTCATTTGAGCATGCAGTGAAGTCAAGGTGACCCTAAGGCTGTGGAGATCAGAAGGTGAGTAGAGGCTCAGGATAAGAACAGGGCAAGGTCCTGCTCACTAATAATTTCTGTTACTTCTTCCTTGGCTGGGCTGAGTTTGGCAAAGGACTGTATGGGATTCTCCATGGTGGTGACTTGCCTATGTGATGTAAAGTGATCAAGGCCATTGATAACTGTTCTGCTGTATTGACCTCTCCAAGTTACTGTTCTAAGTCATCAAAGTAAGGGAAGAAATTTGAATCCTGAAAGAACCTAAATCTGTCAGGACTAGTGTTACTGTGAGGGGGAGCCACTTAGAGGGATATCTGGAATGGAAATGATGGCAGGCACCCAGCTGCTTCAGTGTCTTTGTTAGGTTCCATAAAAGTGACAGTACTGTCTGACCAGCTGTTTAAAAGGCAGCAGTAGAGAAAAGATAATGGCTGCAATTCTGTCCTGCGAGTCTGAGAGTCTGAACAAAGCTGCCTGAGCCTACCCTTTCCTCAAAGGCTAAATCTCTTACAACTTGCTTGCTAATTCTGTCATTGGGTCCCAGGTGGAGAGAAAAGAATCTCCTACTGGGACAGAGGGCAGCCCTCAGATACACTTCCTGGAGTTGTTATGTGAGGAAAGCAACCTCTTCTCTCATTTGCCCAACCTTTCTCAACTGGTGCATACCTAGCTGGAGATGCCTGCTATTAACTCTTCTTTAATTGAGTGTAAAAAAATATCCTGAGACACCCTGTGGAACAATGAAACACCCATAGCAAAAGAGCATTGCTCACAGCACAGTATTCATTTATTCACATATTTTAGATGCTGCTACTTGTATTATATAGGTATGCAAGTATGCACATAGATAAATATGGTGTATCTTCTTTTAGTTTTGTTGCTTAAAGTAGCTGTAGGCTGACATATGATAAAGTTCAGGTTTAAATCTTCCAAGTAAAACACTTTGAAAGCAAACCTATTAAGGCTAATAGAATGAACTTACAATGCCCGTGGTTAAGAAGGAGGGGGGAGTGAGACACTCAGTAAATTGTTCACCAAATAGCCTGTCACCTCAGTCTGCAGCTGAAGGCCTGCCGATGGATCATTCTATTATCTTTAATAAGCTTAAGTGGTATGCATATCACATGTAAAATATCTATGTCAGTTTTGTTATCTGTGATTCTGGATCTATCTTAAATATGTTAAAGAATATATAGAGTCTAAGAAGATGCAAAAGCATTATACATACGCTGTTCACCTAAAATGCTTACAATAAAAAAAAAAAGGTATTTCTGTTCCTCAATCTATTCCATGCATAAAAACACAGTACAGTATGTACAAATGTACAAATTAATTTCTAGAAAATGTGTTTGAAGTAGGACAAACTTACTAAGTCAGATGTTTGGGAGTTTTATACCACTCCATGACAGCTATTTACTTAGGGCTTAAGCTTAGATTTTCCAAGCCCCTAGTACAAATTAGAATCCTATGAGATTTTTTCTGTACTTGATTACATTCTTCCCTTGGGCACTTTGTCACCTTAGAAAATTCATTCAAGTATTTTAAGACATTTTAAGACAAACTAGCACTTGCAGCTGGGCTGCTTATGCATTTGAGGAAACGTAGCACATTTTTATTCCTGACCAACCCCTGCTTTTCCTAGCCTCCCATTTAAGAAATTGTGCTCAGCATGCCACTATCAATCACATTTGCCTGAAAGCATTTCATAGAATCATAGAATGGTTTGTGTCAGAATAGACTCCAAAGAGCATCTAGTTCCAAGCTCCCTGCCATTTCAGATGCTTTAATTCCAAGGTCTGTTGCTGAGGGAGCTCCTGCCCTAACAGTTCCAAGCCATGTCCTGGCTTCTACTGCTGGAATATTCTGAGTCTTATCAGGTACATCAGGTGCTAAGAGGTTTCTCACCATGAAATCCAAATATCAATGAAGAATTTCAAACTGAGATTCAATATGTATCAGCACAGTCGTGGGGATACAATCACTAAAGATCACTACAGAGTTACATACCAAGGCTCAGCCTATGAACCGTAAAGGACAGACAGAAGGTTTACAGCACAGCTGGGAAAAGGAAGAAATGGGTAAAGTTATAGCACATAGCTCAAGGGTGTTGTCTCCCTCTATGAAGTAGAAGCCAGAAGGGAAGACCAAGCCTAACAGAACAGCAAGCTATGGAAGCTTGCAACTATGTAAGGATAATATAATTCCTGTGAACTTACTTGTAGGTTGATGTTAGCAGATGCTCATTTGTAAACTAAAATTTATCACATCCAAAGCACTCCTTGTGAAAACGTGACGTGTACTTTTTCCTTATTTATACTGGATTATTAATTTTACCTGTGAAATCTGTTATGTAGACTGGGATAAATTCACAAACGTGACTAAGGTCTTAAATATGCATCTTTTGGAACACTACATGGTACTGACTTAATTAGCATTATGTCATGCTACCTGGCAGTTTTTATTTAGGCCATTCTTTTAGCTGAGTGCTTCAAGGGTTTTAAGCTTTTAAAGGCTTAAAAGTATTACTTTACCTGAATATAACTGTGGATTAGGATCTCTATATTTGTATTTCCTTTATTATTCTCTCACTTGAATATTTGTTTCCTTATGCCTTTCGTTTTCTTCTAGCTGCTCCCTAACTTTTCCTTCCCTTTCATTGAGTTTTAAGCTTGTCTTCCCATGGGCCCTCCTACCTGAAATAATGGAGCAGAGTAACTTTAGCAAAGCCGATTAATATTATTTCCTGCCTTGGCCAGAAGTGGAGAAGGGAACATTCTTGCAAATATCACCTACTTAAGATGCTAAGCCAAAGAAATCTGTGTTACACTTGAGGCTATATACTGCAAATGGTGTATCCCAAGGAAAGCTAAAGCTCTTTGTAGGGAGTAGGAAATTGCTAACTCTCAACAAAATTCTTTCCTAAAGATATTTAATCTGGGATATGACTCCTGGCTCAGCTGAATATCAATATCAATTCTCTCATGTAGGTATACTCAGTTTTCTATTTTTGGGCAAATTTATCAAGTGAGGAATGACCTTAAAACTTCTTTAAGGAGTAAACTGAGGGGCTGTTAAATCATTCACAAATTGTTGCAGGCTGTGGATTATGTTTTTGGTTTTGCCAGATGCATCATTAGAGAAACTGATTTCAAAATGTAGTAGATTTGCATGC
Organism: Sialia sialis; assembly: GCA_009812075.1. Lineage (NCBI taxonomy): Eukaryota > Metazoa > Chordata > Aves > Passeriformes > Turdidae > Sialia > Sialia sialis. The sequence continues at coordinate 791,728 of VRYO01000406.1, forward strand.
CCTAAGTATAGGAATTGGTTACACAAGAATATTTTGTAAGGAAAGAGAGAAGCCTGGTAGACCAGTTTTAATTAGAGGTGAATTTTACTCCAACAGTCATGCTCTGAGATTTACGACCAAAACAAAGAAAAAAAAGGCCTCAGTTCAGTAGAAACTAGAAAGTAAAGATCTAATATTGGGTTATTTACTTCATTCTTACTATGGAATAGATTTTATTACAATACTGTATTGTAAAACATTTACTTTGACCATGGCATGGTAGATGGGAGGAAGAAGTTAATATAGAAGGTACTGTAAATAACAGTACACTACCAGAAGGCAAAAACCAGACCATAATAGGTCATATAGTCTGTAGTGCCTATGGTAATTTAAAATCATCCTGTATCCTGGAATACAAGCTTGCCATCAGAGCATAATATGTTGCCTCAGTAGCAGATCAAATTAAGAGAATTATGTGGAAACAATTTTTTAAAGTCTCTGTTGTTATTCAAAAACTCTATTCATAGAATATAAGACCAAGAAACAGCCTTAGTGCTGTTTTTTGATAGGCTAAAATGATGTTTTAAACTGTTTTGCAAAGAAAAAATGCTTTTCAAAATTTCAGAAAATAAATAAAGAGAATCTGTACACATGAAATCATAGGGAAAGGTAAGAGGAAAGGCAAGAAAAAGAGAATTTGGTCATCTGATGGAATTTCTGAATTTGCAGCCGAGTTTTCATCAATGTTGAGAGAGAAACAGACTTCTTCCAGTTTCACGATAAAAAAAACCCCATAACAAAGAAAAGAAAATTGAGGCTCACATGTTAAAGACACCAGAGAACTCTTCTGGACCAACTTACTTTCTGAGATTTGCAGTATGAAAGAATAGATTTATTAAGTACTTACAATCATTACAATGAATACAGTAATTTCTTATTGATACGCCACACCTATTTCACTGAAGAACTGAGCCAATGCCGGAAGTGCAGCTAATCACCAGATGCGGCTTATTTATGGACAAATTCCGGAGAATTGCCAACCCGGAAGTGTGAGCTGTAGGGGAAGCTGCATTCCCTGCCCCTGAGCAGCCATGCAGGGGAGCGGGAACAAGCGGCCACAGCCAGCCCCCGGGTGGCAGGAGCAGGGGAGCGGGAACGTGCGGGCGCCACCAGCCCCCGGGTGTCAGGAGCTGTGTTGGGGGAGCAAGCGGACAGGTCAGGAGCACCCTCTCTGCCGTGCGGGAAAAAAATTAAAAAAAAAAGCAGCTAATCACCTGGTGCGGCTTATTCATGGATAAATTCCATGGTCTTCCCGGCTACCCAGAAGTGCGGGTTATAACCAGGTGTGGCTTATGAGTGTGAAATTACTGTATTTTAGCATTTTAGCCAAGTAATGGAGAATGGAGTTTGGGGTTGAAGGGCCAAGACCTAGTAAATGAACGTTTTGAGAAGAAATGTTGAAGAAAGGGAAAGACAATTTATCCTTGAGTAATGACACAGGTAAGGTCTCACTTCCGCTAATCAGAACAAGACACTAAGATTTGTTTTGCTTCAGCTTGTTAGAATGAGAACAAAAGGTAAGTCCAACTATGTTAGTTCAGCAAAATATTGTGCAACAAATTTACTTTTCTTGGGTTATTTTTTTAGTATCAAAATCTTCTTATGAGAAGAAATTTAAACATTGTCGCTTGAGCTAAGAATTAATTTTTATTCCAGTTACGATTTCAGTAGTCCAGTAGTCCACAATGATGTCATTAATGCAGAAAAACTTAATTGATGGTGCAGTTACATTTTTTGTGCAAAATGGACTGATGCCAATCTTGTTTACTGTTTAGGTGTACTTCTGAGTCCTCAGCTTGACTGTTTTTGTCCCCCTCATCTCACAGTGATGGTGGGGAGTCACATCAGTGGTATTCTGAACTCCTTGCGGGGAAGACCTTTATAGTGGGGCTTTGTTTCTGTTCAGCCTTGGGTCTTCTTGGGACTAATTTTGTTCACTTTTCTCATCCCAATCTCACTCTTCATCAGGTCCCAGCCAAGGTTTGAAAGTTGCACAACAGGCTCACTTAAGCAAAGGGCTGATGTTGTGTACCCAGGGACTAGGGGTCTGTCAATCCTTCGCTGTCCATGAGGTTCACAGCAGAAGCCCATCAGTTTAGGTGGCTGCTGGCAAACATTAAGCCAGCTACAACAAGCCTAGGCCAATGCATACCCCGTTAATTCCTGGGACCTGTGCTGTCAGGTCGATATAAAGCTGTAGCCTTTTACTAGTGATTACAAAACATCATATTCCCTGTCCTAAAAGAGCCCAAATAATTCTTACTGGGCTGCAATTTATGCCGTATATAATTGATTAATGTATAAATCGGCCAGTATGAAGATAAGACAGGCATTAAAGGCTGGCTGTTTGGAGCTGTTCCCTAAGGTGATATCACAATGTCTGTCATTCACATTATCTCTGCAGTGCAGCGGGTGGGATGCTCGGGAAATCTGTCCTTGTTACAACTGACTTTGATTTTAAAAACAAAGAAAGTAGCTCATAATATGTTTTTTGAAATTTTCTGTTGCAAACACAGCTCCTCTGCAGTAACTTCATCTGCAACTCCTGTAGAGGGATGGACATAACAAATACAATGAGCTAACTTGAAAAATGAACAATAGTAATGAGAAGTAAAATGTAAGTTTAATGAAGTAGGAAATCTAGCTTCATTAGTTCCGGGGTTCACAAGACTTTCATGTTTAGCACCTCAGGCTGGATAAAAGTTGCCCAGATCTTTTCCTAGAATGGTTAAAAAAATTAAGATCATCAGTATGACTGAAAACCCTCTTCCTCTGATGATGGATCTCAGAGGGCTGCAATGTATAAAATCCAGTCAGTAAAGAACTTATGACTAATAGGAACCAATAACTCATGTACTGGATTACTATATAATAAATGTGATGCTTGTTTCACTAAGCTCTTTTGGTAGTTAAAAAGATATCAAACTTCCAAATTAGTCCACCTCAACCAATAAAACTGGATACAATAACTGCCAATCCAATGGAACCGCAACCCTTCACAAAGAGCTTAAATTTCATTGTGCTCATTTCCTACCTTTCAGCTGACAGCACATTATTACTTTTCATTTTGGATGCCTGATTGAGAAGAAAATTCCAGATGTATGTAGAGCAGTGGTACTAATATCACCATCTATCAGGAGCTCTACAGGCACTGTAGGATCATGAAACGTTTCTTTGCCTACCTAGTGGGAGTTTCAAGATCACTTCCAAGTATTGATCCCTTCAGATAAAGTGAATGGGCAGGTTAGAAAAATAAGAGGCAGCTAAGCACAAAACAAAATGAAATTGATCAAAGTAGTTCATATCCTTACCCATTTTTTCATGCTTTAAACGCTGTCTTTGAAATTAGATGAGCAGGATATGATTAGTGGACAGATCTCTCACATAGTCCAGGAATGAAGATGTTGAAATCATATGGAGAAGAGGCTGGAAAGTACGGTTTAATCCTCCTGAGCACAAAAAAATAAAAAAGTGAAGTCAAGAGACAGAAGACTGCTGTTTGTGTTTTCAAGATGCATGCACCAGGAAGTCTGATCTCCTGGCTATTGGTTCTGAAATGACAGTATTAGAACATCTTTTCCTCCTCCACTCTCCATCTCATCTATTCACTTTAGACCTTTTTTTTTGCAGTCAGAAGCCATACTACTATCTCAATCCACAAAACACCATGTGTTGCTCTTTTCCTCTTCTTGGCTTATAGCCAACACTCTGATTATTTTGGACAATCGCTGCTCCTGAGAGAATAAATGATAATCACTGTTCATTTGTCTTCTACCATTGAAGCTATGTAAATTGGACCATTGCACTATTCCAATGAAGACAAATTTTGCCAGTTCCCACTTATTGTGCATTTCCACAGCAGCTTCACATCAGAAAGTTGTATCCACATGGTTATGAAAAGTGGGCTTAAATTTGGAATTTTATTAGTGTTTACTTAAAATGCTAATGCCACTGCCAAAGACTATTGGAAAGGAATTAATTCTCTTCTCAATATGTTTTAAACCTGATTCTGTAGTAAGCAGATCATAAACCATAATCTAACCTCTGTGACTAAAACAAGCTCAATTTAGTCAATTCTAAATTTCCAGGAGCAACCAAACAGAATTTGACCCCTTAATTAAGCCTGCACTCAGAGTTTGATTTAGAAGAGGATCTGAGTAATGCAGTAACTGAAGATGTCTGTGAGGGTACTCAGCTGGAGACTCAGCTTTTTATCTGTACTCCAATGAATTTATCAGTTGTTAAGTGATTTAGACAAGATTCTCATAGCTTAGGGGAAAAAAAGAAGGAAACATCTGTTAAAGTTTCTACATAGAATAATTTTTGGTATAACAATCTATATGGTATAAGTATATGGTTTTGTCAATTCTTTGTCTTGTCTCAATCTTTTGTGTCTGGTCTTCATCCTTAATATTATATCACTTCTTTTGTCAGCAACCAGCAAAACTCCCTTCTGCTCACCAAGGAGGAGGACAATCAAATAACCAGCTTCAAAAAGAGCTTTCTGTATGTGTTTCCATGAACCAATTCCTTTTTTTCCCCCCATAAAAACTCAGAACTTAGTTATCCAATGTTTTCAAAACCTAGGGAAATTCTGATGCAATAAAAGGTGGGGCAACTGGCATGTCTGAAAAAGTGAATCCTTTAGAGAAAAATATAGGCAAGTGCTTGAAGGAAAAGGAAGTCAAGAAAGTTCTGTGTAAATTTGCAGGAAAAGGAGAAAAGTCAGAAAGTAGATTTAAAAGTAGATTTAAAATAACCACAAGGCCCTCAAAGCAGCGTTATGAGTCAGAGTTCTTGGCTACCATGAGACTAGCAGTAGCAAGAAAACATAAGGCCATTTGGTATTTGTTTAAAACTGTCAAATTTCCTCATCCAAATCAATCTAAATATGTTCCACTCAGTCCCCAATCAACTACCTGTCTTCAAAATGCATTGTCTTTGTCTAGAACAGTGAACACTGAAACTTGTGCTAAGCACCAACTGATCTTGAACAGATAATGATCTTTCAAACTAGTGAATGCTCTGGATGCAGAAGATTCCAATACCTTGTAAAAAACAATATATCGCCTATACACTATTGTATTTACCACTAAAAAAAAAAAAATAAAAAGACAGATCTGGAACAACATACAGAGTTACTTTGCTATTTGATATTAGTTTAAAAAATAAAATTTAAAAAAAAAACCAAAGTAATAAATCAACAAATTTAATCTAAAATAGGTAAAATTAGTTTAAATACATGCAGAGTTATTAGATCCTAAAGTCCCTGTTTATGAGAATAATAATGTTGCATTGTACAAAAGGAACAGATTAAGAGCAGTCAGAATTTCTCATGTGTATGTTATCAAAGAGCTGGTGCCTCAACATGTATTTACTCTTTGATTTCCTGCAGTTCTTATCCCTGATTTAGAATGAGGAGCTCCCTTGTAATCCTGAAGCACTGGCAGCACCTCAATCTCAAGTCCAGTAATTTCACGAATATAAGCCGC
>VRYO01000406.1:806247-824628 GCA_009812075.1 Sialia sialis
CTCAGCATCTCCTCTTCTGTCCCACTTATCTACTTGCTTTACACTGCATTACCTGTTGACGTAGACAACTGTTGTTGAACTGACATGTTCTTGAAAACATCATTCTGTGGTGGTGTGCTCAATGCAAATAAAGTTAAGAATTTCCTTTCCAGATAGCATTTTGGATATAAAATACTTCGTCCAGAATGTGATATGTGTTTACTCTACCCCATGTAGCCAGTGAAGATCAATCCTGTACTCTGGATACTGCCCCTGTGACCATAAACTCATATCATATCGGTCCATTACCAGTTGGTTAATAGAGATTCAGATTCTGGATTTCATGTCTCTTAAATGCACTTGGTCGAAAAATTTAGGCCCTTCAAGTCTGGCATCTGAAATGCATTCCCATGTGTGTATCTGAGCACTGAGAGATCCCCAGAAAAAACATCATATGGTCTAGTTACTTGGGACCTTTAAAATCAGAGCAGAACTGCTGAGGAAAAGAAAGTAATCACACCATTTATCTTTAAACCTAGATTTAGATGCTCTCAATAGGCAATGGAGAAAAGTAGATATTCCCTAAAGACCAATTTTGCTCAACTAAATTAGGTTCCTTTTCTGAATTACCCTCCAGAGAAATATTTGGTTTCAACTGATGATGGGAGGAGTCCAGGTAAAGCATCTGGCAATGTAAAATCACCACAGTCATGTTGTGTGAAGGGTTAAAGCCAGAACCATACGCACAGGACCACTGAAAAGTGACACATGCATAGATGCCATCCTCTGCCTTTATTGCCCTGTCTCTATCATAAGTTGTCTTTCTTTCTCAAAGCATCTCAAACCATCATACCTCTCCTCGTTTCATTTGAGAATCTCCCTCTTTTTCTCGCCTCCCCCCCCTCATCCTTTACGTGATTGATGGGGGAGATTCACTGAAAGTCGCTGCCTGACCACTTATCTCACCTTGCTCAAATTTGCTCAGCATGAAACTCTCAAGCACTAGCTCTTTCACTAAAAATAAGGATGCAGCCCAATGGTTACACTTCCAGCTGGAAAAAAGACTTCAAGCATGTTTTTTACTCTCTGAAAAATAGGCACCTTGAACTAAACTTACCAGCAAATCTGAAGTGAATTTTCTCACTTGTTTTCATAGAAAAATCAGAGGGACAAAACAAAAGCCTCTGCAAATTTTTCTACTAAAATGAACTTCTGATAATTTATGTAATGTGTGGCTTTTTTTCCTTTGCTGAAAAGCCTGAAAGTTTGGCTTCATAGCCAGCCTGAAACAATTCACACTAATGTGGATCAGAGGTCCAGCAAGTCACCAGTAAAAGACATTAATCCATTTTTCATTCAAAAATGGGGCAGATTTATAATAGGGCTTAAAAAACCTGATTTGTAAAAGAGTAAAATATAGACAAAATATCATAAGCACCCACCTGCATGAATAACAATCAGAGAGAAAAAGGCTTATATCTTGATGTATTAGAACCACGATCTGTTAGATTGTAGTCTCAATACAAAAAGACTTTGCAGAGAAGACAAAACTCAGGTTTAATAACAGTATCTCATGAAAAATGAAGTCAAGAATAATTTTGAAACTATTTCACTGCTTCTTATCCTTTGCCATTAGTAGAAAGAGGTGGCAAATATTACACAGTAGACAGAAGTGTGACAGAAATCCTATGAGTTTAAGGGCAAATTACAGTAAGTTCTCAATTATAAGCCGCACCTGATTATAAGCCGCACATCCAGGTAGCCGAGAAGACCACGGGATTTGTCCATATATAATCCGCATATAATTGTTTAAGCGAGGATCCATGTGCAACAAAGTAACGAGTTACTAACAGAATCCTGCGATCGTGGGGTTTGCTGTCAAGTTGTTCAATTTGCAAACAGTTTTCACAGACTGGTGAAGCCTTTAAACACAGCCCCAGGCGCCCTCCCCATGCTGTGGACCCCGGCACTCCCACCCCCGGTGCTGGCTGCCGTGGCTCCCCACCTGCTCGGCAGCGGCGGCAGCTCCCCTCACCGCACGAAGCTGGCGGGCACCCCCTCGCTGTGTGCTTGAAGCTGGCTGCCCGCCGCCTTCTCGCTGCGTGAAACCGACTCTGGCTCCCCACCTGCTCGGCTGCGGCGGCAGCTCCCTGCGCCGCACGGCGGCCCCAAGCCACGGCGGGGCGGAGCGGCAGCCCCGAGGCGCGGCGGGGCGGAGGGGCGGCTCCGAGCCACGGCGCTGCGCAGCAGCATTCCCTTGCTGCCCTGCCCACCCCACTCTCGGCTCCACCGCCTCGTGAAGCCTGCTCCCCACCTGCCCCCCACCCGCCTGGCCACGGCTTCCCGGCAGCTCCCCGGCTGGCCATGGCTCCGCGGCAGCTCTCTCCCTGGCCGGCTCGCACTTCCAGTCTGGCATTTCGCCAGAAATTGTCCATAAATAAACCGCACCTGATGATTAGCCGCACTACTTGTGTAGGCTGGATTCTTCAATGAAAAAGGTGTGGCTTATAATCATGAAATTACTGTATTTCAGAATTTTAACAGCGTGCTTTGTAGTGAGGACTTTCAGCCCCTCTAGTAAACTGGCAAGTCTGATTTCAGCTTTTTGTTTTCATCTCTAAAAAGAAATAAATAGCATAAATTGACCTATGGCAAAGTTAATTTCATTGTAAATACAGCACTTGAGCATCCCCATGTGAAACATCCTGTGGAACTTAAGATGCTATTGACACTTTCACCCAGTAGAGCAGATGTGTCAACATCTATTTGTGGTTCTGCAGGGACAAACTGCATTGCAAAACCAGTACAAAGACCCCAATGCTAAGCACAGAAGTCTTACAGAAATCAGCATCCAAAAAATGCTACTTCCTTTGTAAGTTTCTTTGGATATAGGTTATTACACACTCATTAAAAATTGTTCGTAATAGAAAGTTACAAACGTAAATTCTGAACAGCAAAATTTAGGTAAAATCTGCATATCATTCTAGTTTCCTTGTGAAGTTTCTCAAAGTTGGTTCAGTACCAGATCTGGAAAATTTCTGGTGATGTTCAATAAACTCCTTTAATTTTATCCTTTCTTCCACAAAGTAAAATTTAGAACTAAATTCATTCTGCATTTCTGCAGGGTTGTAACAGAGATAAATTTGGCCAATATGTATTCATTGCTCTGCTAAACACATTACAGTGGTTTCCCTGTGATATTGCAGGGAAGAGCCAAAAATAACTTGTTTTTACAGTGTCCTCATCTACTTTTACAACAAATATAGTTGCTGAATGTAAATTAATGGTTATTACAGCATCTGCTCTGCATTTCACTTATTTTTATAGTGGAAGGCTGACTAGACTTTTTTTTTTGATATTGCAATAGTAACACACCTGCTGGAACCCACTATATTGCTACTCCAGGGAAAGATCGTTAATTCCATTTTCTGCCTATTAAAAAGAGAGGGATTTAGATTTAGTATTGTTTTCCATAAGGTTTTTTAAACATCTTATCAAAGCTTTAAAAAAAAAAACAAACCCTCAGTCCTCACTTCCCACAAAGACAAGCTCTGCCAAAACAAACTTATTGGAGCATGACTCCCATCTAATAAGTATATCTTCTATTTAGAATAATAAACAGTCCAACAATAGGATATGTTATGACTTTCTTACATGTACTGAAGTGACACTTCACAGGAGGACTAGAGCAGTGACCAATGCAGTGTGAACTGCAAGACTTAAATTTAGCTCACCAACTAGATTACAATTTGAGGTGAAACTGCGAGCTGTAACTACTGGCACAATCAGGGAAAGGGTCCATTTCTCTTCATTTCAGCAAAGAATAAAAAAAAAAATTAGAGGCCAAAACGTTAAACTTGGAGTTGTTTCATGAGCAGAATTTTTTTTCACGTACTCAGTATAAAAGCAGGTACTAAGAATGCTTTTGACTTGCTGGTGGGTGAGTGGCTAGTGGGTTGGCAAGGGAGGACACTCTTTGTAAGAACTGACAAGTGATCTAAAAGAAAATAACCAGGTATTTTGCCCTTCTGTGATGCAAAAGGCTGGGGGAAAAAAAAAAGCAAACCCACGAAACAGAAAAGAAAGGCAAAAAAGGAAGATAATAGGGTTGGAGTCCTTGTCTTTGTTTACTTTAGCAATAGGTAATTTCTGTGGATGACACCGAAGGATCTGGTTAATGTGCTTTTTAGCAACCATCCAAAAGAATAAGAAACAGGTGTTGATGACATTAAAGTCCTGAAGGGACTATGGCAAATGAAAAGCAGCAGTGATCAGGCGCTCACACTAGCAACAGCTGCTTGATGAGGACCATAAAAAAAACCCAAAACAAACAAAGAAACAAAGAAACAAAGAAACAAAGAAACAAAGAAAACCCCAGGCTGGAGTAGGGGGAAGAATAATAAAAGAAAAAGATAAAAATTAAGTCAAAATCTAGAAATGCAGAGACAAAACCAAAGCCAGCTTTTATTGGCCAATGTTACAATTACCAGTGGAGCCATTACAAAACTCACAGTACTAACTGTAACAGCTTTGTACCATTTTCCCAGGTTCCTGAGACTCCCTCCTCTTGCACAGACTGCAGCAGTGGGTCCCTGTTCCAGCATGCCTTCTACCACCCAGTGTGAATTAGGAGTCTCATTTTAGTGTCTCCACCTAGACAAGAAGGAGGGTGTTTATGTTCTGCATGTAGGAGACTGTTTTGAGATCCAAATTGAACTGCATTAAATTGACTTCCGTACAGTTTCAGGCAAGTGCTTCCTTCTACTAAAGTAATTGCATCGTGTAATCTATCTCTGAGTAACAGACCCACCAAGAATCTTGGGTACTTTGGACTAAATCGAGGGGAATAAAAATAACCAAATGTAAGCACATCACAATGTTTTTCAGCATCTGAAGCATACAATTTGCATTCCAGTATATCCTCTAATGGCCATGTCCTGTAGTGTTTACCTGTATAATGTGTTGTTTGCATTTATTCCTCTCATTGTTAATGTTAGCATGAGACATATTTCATTTTGTCAAAGTGTATGAAATTACATGGCTATAAAGAGAAACTAAATAGAGATGTAGGATTGAGTAAAAAAGTTTGTTTTCACAGTGAAACTAACATAAAACTAGCCTAGCTCCATTTATATTCATATTCAGGCAGAATTCCCTCTTTAAATAAACCCACCCCAGAAGCAAGCCTGTATCTTAAATTGTAAGTATTTCAGGTTGGCACTGTGGTATTTATACAGTGCCAGAATAATATAAATGCTGTTTTCAAGCACTTCCAATGTCAGGATGAATCCTATGAGTAAAAATTGCGAAATAGAAAGAAGAATAAACTGCATATGGATGAGAGGGATAGAAGAAAAAGTAATGAGCATACAAGTCAGGCAACTAACAAGAAGGTTGAGGGCTCTTCAGGGATAGGAATGGTAAATGGCATCTTACTGTTTGTCTATAATATCTTAGTGTAATACAAAGGCAAGTGCAAGATCTCTTAAGAGACCTGAGGGTGTTACAGTAATGCAAATAAGAACAGCTTCTAGTTCAAAGCTCTAACCATTAATGATGTGGGGTTTTTTTGTGTTTTGGGGGTTTTTTTTGTAAATAAGCCTCTAACAATAGGTGTTATATTAATAGCTGTCCCACAAAATTACAACAACAAAAAAAAAGCTTTATCAGCAGAAGTAAAGACATTTTTAGATGCTTATAGTACTATAGTACTATAAAACACAGAGTAAAGAAATGTGAAAGAAAAAATCTAGGTTGATTCTTCTTGAAAGGGAGCCGACTGCATTATAAAATATTAGAGCCCCGACCAAAATAAGACACAACTAATATTTAGCGACAAAGCATTTTCTATAACAGATCAGTTAGTTAGCACCAGGAACTACTTTGCAAAGGTTTCTTCTTCAGCAGTCCTGAGTAGCCAACTTGCTTTATCCATGCAAAAATGCTCAATGCTTCGGGCTGCTTTACAGAACATTCCTGAGGTCTCTGTCCAAGGAAAAAAGCATCAATTTCAGATGAACAGTCTCCAAGGACAATGACCATTTGCTTGTTGAGGTGATGAGGATGAGTTAAAACATATTCTCAAATGCTGTAGTTCAAAGAAATTTGATCTACTGAGAAATAATTTTGAAAATTGAAGTTGGAAGAAAATATGCCAGGCTATGAAAGAGGCTAAGATACAGGAGCTGGAAATGAATACAGTGTTCTGGCTCTCCCGGGGACTTCCAGCTATTGCTTTGTTTTGTTTCCATTCAAGCATCTGTTAAATGGGTATAATTTTTCTTACATTCTTCGCAGTAGTGTTTAATTACTTGCTTAAAAAGTGACCATGGATTGTAAGGTACATTATGCTAGAAAAGCACGTTCTGTAACTGAAAACATAGTCTATGGCTCTCATGAGTTATCTTCTATCCAGGACTTGCATTTCATTTACAAAAAGCTATATTTTTATGAGCAGTACCTGGAAGATGGAAAACATTTGGGTGTTTCAAGAAAATTAAGATTTCTGCTCTGTTAAGCAGCATGGGAGTTGTAGTTTACCAGGAACATTCCATCCATGAAGAACTGCACTGAATCACCAAGAGATAACACCTCATAGGAGATCCAGTTTGTACTGGAATTTTGTTTCAAAGGAAAGGCAGACCTTTGGGAACATCCACATAAATTTCCAGATAAAATGTTTAGGGCGGTGGAACCTTGCTTATATGCCTTCAAGGTATAAAAGCAAGATTTTATGCACTGACCACACATAAACAAACCAGTTTTTGCTCTGTGTGTGCTACATGTCTAATATATATACACATATATGTGTATTGCTATATATTTATAAAAATAATAAATATGGGCAATTATGACAAAAAACCACAAACAATTCAGACAGTTAATTACAGTAATTTCACAACTATAAGGTGCACCTTAAAGCCTAAAATTTTAATCAACACCAGGAAATGTGCCTTATAATCCGGTGTGCCTTATATGTGGAAAAAGTTTGAGTATTGAAGGGATCTCAAAACAATTCCTGCTTCACATTGCGCAGCAACAAACATGAAGCTTGCAATCAAATGACTGTGAGCAGGCAAGAGCCATGCGAGCCGTGAGACCAGCGAGCAGGCTGGTGCCGGGGGTGGCTGCAGGGTGCAAGAGAATGGCAGGTGGGAGTGCTGGGGCCCACGGCATGGAGAGGGTGCCTGGGGCTGTGTTTAAAGGCTGTGCCAATCCATGAAAAATTTTTGCAAATTGAGCACCTGCCAGTAAACCATGCAATTGCGTGATTGCATTACTTATTCGTTAGTTTGCACATGTTGCGCGCGGATCCTTGCTGCAAAAAAAGTGCGCCTTATAGTCCAGTGCACCTTATATACAGACAAAGTTTGGAAATTTGCTGACACCCAGAAGTGCACCTTATAATCCAGTGCGCTTTATAGTCGTGAAATTACTGTACATTAGATATGGTAATGATTAATACATCATGTAAGGAATATCTGTGTCAGCATATTTCTGCTGCTTAACTTCACAGTGACAGCCTTGTACCTTAGAGTGGTATCTTTGAATTAGCTACCTCTGCGAAGTCCAGCAGGAGTCATCCTTCTAGAGACATAATCCTTATTTTAGGAAGTAAGAGATTACTTTATCTGTTACATAAGAGAAGTATAATCAATCCAACTGGGGAAGCAATTAACATCTTTTTTTCTTCTCTAGTATACCAGAAACACAGTAACAATTGAATTTTTTCTAAGTCAAGTTCTACTTGGTATTCAGAAGTAGCTGAGCTGTGGTAGCCCTTTCTCCATCTACCTTGACTGAGTGTGATGTAACATATGGTAAACAAACAGGAATGTATTTACCCTGTTGTTTAGCTTCATTCAGGTTCTCTTTTCCCACTGCCCCTGCTGGGACATGCAGCTGAGGAACTTACTTTTTCTAAACCCACTTTCTGACAATATCAACATTTCAGTCCTAAACTTTATATGCCCCAAAAGTGATGTGATGCTCAGACTTCTCAAGCACTCAGGAATCCTACTGTTTTTAAACAAACTGAGGGGAAAAAAAAATCAAAGTCAGTCTACTTGTTTAGTGCTTGGTTAATACTTTAAATATGCAACTGCGGACCACCAGATTGGGCTGTTTGGCCTAAATAGCCTGAGACACGCTAAGATGAGCAGTTAAACTGCCAAGGAGGCAGCTAAACTGCAGCAAACACTAGAAAACAAAACAACCCAACCATATGCTCAGGGTGCTTTGCTGGGGAAAGAGAGAGGCTCTGTTGTGCAGACTGGGGCTGTGATCAAATATAGTATACCTGAAGTGTTTCGCCATACCAAAGCTTATTCAAGAGATCCCAGTACAGCCTGAGCCCATTAACTCCAGACAAGCATGAAGTGTGAAGCTACTGCTGCAAAAAGAGGTGATTGCTGTTTTGAAATGCATAAACAGTAGCATTACCCAGTGAGGAATTAAGGGAGCAATTGAAGCGCTATTTTACATCAACTCTGTGAGGCTAGGTCTGCATTTGTACATACCGCTCTGGTGCTGCCATTACCTTCGTTTGTGTTATGCCAAGATTTATTTTGTAAGTCAAGTTGGTGGTGGTGGAAAAGCACTGGCTTTGACCCAAAATATGAAATAAATCAGAAAGAAACCAATGAGGGCAACTAAAGTGATAAAAGACCGAAGAAATATGTTCAGTGCAGACTGCTAGGGGAACCAAGTGTGCATTGTGTAGAGACAACTTGATAGCATGCAAGTACCTGGAAAAGATTAATAGTGAGTGCAGTTTATTCTGTCATGAACATGGGCACCAGAAAAGAAAAACTTTAACTGGTTTCTCAATATCAGAGAGAGTAAATCCCTGTTTTCTATGGATTCATGGATAACTGTTTATGTAGACTCTGTACAAAATCACAGTTATCTCATTTCTCCTCCTCAGTCTCCTCTCACCACAAAGTTTGAAGGGACTTCATATTTATTAGAAGTCTAGCCATCCAAAAAGGTGCTTCTGAAATTAGCAAATAGTTTAAAAACTCTAGGGGTAAAGTGGAAAACGACAGAGGACCAACTTACTAGACATAGGATTAACAGTAAAAGTATATGAATAAATAGCAGATTTTTTTCAGTGATAAACCAGTCCTCTATTAAATAGCTAAATTATGTCAGGGGAGGAAATGGATAATGGATTCTTCATCTCCTTATGTCATCTTTGTATTATTACAGGAGGAATATCTAAGAATAGAAGGTAAATGGTCCTGTCAACTCTGTTTACTTCTAACTCCAGATCTCTGACACTTGGCAAGACACTTTTTGAGGAGGGTAAATTTTAAGGGCTGCAACCTTGAAATTGCAAGACCTGAGCTTTTCACAGCATCTAACTTTGAAAGGAAAGTGAAAAAATAAAGGCATACTGACTGAATTTTGAAAATATATTGGTGGCATAAAGCACAGGGTTTTAATGTGACTATATATCAAAAGCCACCAAGCAAATCTTAAGAAAGTCAAAGGACAACAGTTCTTTTTCTCTTTGACAGAACAGTTTTGTAACACCAGCCACTTTATAGAAGTACATTGAAGGAATACATATGTTGTCAGTGACATTTTCCATGGGAAATAGTAATAAAATAGATAGCTTCAACTTCAATAGGGAAGTGGAACAGTTTAATATTATTAGATGAGGTCCAGAATAACAAGTCCATGCATTTTCAAAATCAAGGAAGTTATCAATGCTGTAGTTTAAGCAATACCTTCAAATGCAGTGGCTTTATAACAAAACTGAAATGCACACCGGTTTCCATGTAGTTAAACAACTGTATTCAGGGAGTTACTCCTGATATCTTTTTATTTATTGCTTGGCCATACACACAGACAACACCAAGTTGATTTGCTGGAGGGCAGGAAGGCTTTACAGAAGGATCTGGACAGGCTGGATCAATGGGCTGAAGCCAATGGTATAAGGTTCAATAAAGTGAATTGCCAGGTCCTGGGGAAGAGTGGCTGCTGGGAAGCTGCCCAGTGGGAAGGGACCCGGAGCTGTTGGTTGACAGCGACTCGACACGAGCCAGTGTGTGTGTGCCCAGGTGGCCAAGAAGGCCAACGGCATCCTGGCCTCTGGCCAGCAGGAGCAGGGAAGTGTACTTGGCACTGGTGAGGCCACACCTTGTGTATATCAGGTTCTGGGCCTCTCACTACAGGAAAGACATTGAGATGCTGGAGTGCATCCAGAGAAGGACAACAGAGCTGGTGAAGGGTCTGGAACGTAAGTCCTCAGACAAAAGGCTGAAGGAGCTGAGGATGTTTTGCCTGGAAAGAAGGACGCTCAGGGGAGATCTTATCTCTCTCTACAACTGCCTGAAAGGAGGTTGTAGGAAGCTGGGGTTTGGTCTCTTCTCACAGGCAACCAACAACAGAACAAGGGAAAATGTACTTATGTTGCACCAAGTGAGGTTCAGGTTGGATATTTTGAAAAATTTCTTCAGTGAAAAAGTGATTAAGCCTCAGAAGTGATGGAGTCACCATGCCTGGAAGTGTTCAAAAACAAGTATATGTGGCACTTGGTGATATGGCTTAGTGGGCATAGTGGTATTTGGTCAAAGGTTGGATTTAATGATCTTGAAAGCTTTTCCGACCTTAATTATTCTATGATTCTTTTTTATGTATTTTTTGATGAGTTATGGCTCATCTCAGTATCAGTTTCCCAGGGTGTTATCCCTGTCTCAGTCCATGTTAGCCAGATGGTAAGTCAGCCTGGAGAATCTTCTCATTTTCTTGTTCTTTATGCTCTGTATGTGTTTCTTTAGAGTAGAAGAATTAATGGGTTTCCACTTTTTGCCAGGTTCCATGTATAAGCAGAAAATAAAAAGAAGTCAAGTCACATAAACATTAAGTAAGCTGAAAGTGGTGCAAGCACTATCCAAATGTGCTCTGGTTAAAACGGCTGTTTTAGGAGTGTTTCAGGACAGGTGTTATTTTCCAATTACATTTCATCCCTTGTGAGTTTATTTTGTGTATCTCCTTTCCCTTTTAAAAAGAAATGGAAGAAGGCACTCACCTGGAACTTCACAGGCAGTCATTCATAAGGTAGACCCTGAACAAAAGCAATGCTGATGAACTGCAAGCTGGCCAGCTCTTTCCATGCAGACAGATGAACATCAGGAGTTGTTATCTGCCAAATGAATGTCAAATTTGACCCACTTTATCCATTTTTTTTGGTCAGTTTCTGGCACATTGTCTGGTTTTAAGAGCATGTGTTCCATCAGATTAACATGGTGGGGGTGCTGGATCTAAGCAAAGTGTTAGAGAGCTGATGGTCTCATACTGTTCATTGGCACATAGTGATTTAACAGCATTGTGTTTATTATAAATGCAATCCTTCAAATCGTCCTTTGTTATACTTCCTGGATCGAGTCTTTTAAATTCTACTGCTAGTCTCCCTGGTGCAAAACCAGTCCTTCACAAATATGATGACATATTAAAAAAGTTTAGAAGCACAATCTGGCTCCTTTCCTGCCTAGATTTTGCAGGCTCAAAGGACTTAAACCTGACATTCCAAATATCTATTATCCATGGTATGTGTCTGTTTATGTTACTTTAGTTTACAGGAAAAATATAGCAATGCTTTTTTTTGTTGCTGGGAGAAAGGACAGTTACTGGACAAAAAGGATGATTTTTTATTTTTTAATAAACACAAGCATATACTGAAATAAATTTTAGTAACTGATGACTGTTTTCAAAAATAGTGAACATTTGCCAGACCCAACATGGCACCACTACAAAAATGCTGTAGTTTCTCTGTGATCAAACTCAGGGATTTGCAAACCTTTACAAGGCAGAACTATTACCCTAAAACATTTATTGTGGGCTCCTATGCACTTTTTTATCATGCTTTTCATTAAAAGTGAAAAAAATCCAATGCAAATTATGGACTACTATTTAATAACCACTGGCTTTATTGCTTGTGATAAAAGAATTTCTCTTGATTGCATCACCTCACATTTGGGAATAAGGAGGAAGAGAAAAAGCAGAGTTTCATAACTAGCATAAATGATCAACAGAACTTTTTTGTTTGAATACAAAATATACAAAGCATTAAACTTAATTGGATGCTAAAGAGCAATTAGGTATTCTTTGATAAACTGAGAGGAATTTTAAAGTGAAAGCCCCTGGGAA
Organism: Sialia sialis; assembly: GCA_009812075.1. NCBI lineage: Eukaryota > Metazoa > Chordata > Aves > Passeriformes > Turdidae > Sialia > Sialia sialis. Next base: position 818,383 of record VRYO01000406.1, read on the forward strand.
AAAAATTGCAAAATCATAAAGAGGCCTTGATTTAGCTAAGTGTAGTTGTGGCCTTGTTTAACCAGGCCAAAAACTGCTTTCTTAAAATCAGAAAAAGTCTTGGGAGACTACAGGAATATCAGAAAGAAAAACATACAGTCAGGAGTGAATTAGATAAAACCAAAAAACCTGATAGTTTTATCCAAAGGAATGATAAACAATTCAAATCTAGGGCCCTGCAAGGGCACCTTTATTTTTTCAAATCAGTTTTCAGTTATTGTCTTCTTTTGACAGTAGTAGTATTGCAGTAGCTGTGATATGCTAATGTATAATGAAGTCAAGACTGAAAGGAAAAAGTTAAAAAATAATGGGAAGACAAACTTTCAGACACAAATATTCTTTCTCCAAGTCTGAAACAGAAGCAGCAAATTTCAAAGTCAAATTCAAACTAAAAAACAGGTCATCTGAATTTTACTCAGATTATATCTTTCAGATTAGGACACTGCCTATAGAGCAGAGAGAGGCAGAGACAGGACAGAAACAGGAAGATATCTTTTGTTGAACACAAAACTAAAAGGTAAGGCCTCAGAAATAAGGAAAATTATAACATGTCATAAAACTAATATCACTAATGAACGGATGTTTTTAATGCCTCATAGAATAAGGAGTTTTTGATTTTTGTGTGTCACTGGGAGATACTTTGCATGGTGTATTTTTGAACATTTCTTTTAGCGAATGATAAAAAGATGTGCAATAAAAGAGATATATTCTGAATATGATGACAGTTCATTTCTGAAGAAAAAAACCCTTATCTTCATCACTGCAATATTGTTTCCACTCCTGACAGAGCAAAGAAAGGACATTCTCCGGGTAACAGAACAATTGTGTTACCAATAAAAATATGCAGATTACAGACAGAATACAGATATGTATTACCAGGTTTAAGAAATAACTCCAGCTACAGTTGTAGAGGCAGCTACTTTTCCCATATTGCCAAGCAGCTAAAGAACAAGGAATGAAGAAGAATGCTTGGCACTCAGTTTCAGACCCTACACCTAAATTAGTAGCCATTGCTGCCTCTTTTTATGTCTTTGAGAAGTTAATTTGACTCAATCCAAATATTTTCAAGAGAGATTCTAATGGGCTTTATTATAAATAATTCAAATTAATAGAGATTAGAATTTACTAAACCACTTTAAAGACATTTACAGGAAGACATTAAGCAGACTCAGGTAATTGTTTTATACCCTTCATCCTCCTGAAATATCTGTCTGTGGCCATAAATTAATAGAAGAGAAAAAGAGTTAGTTAAATTTATTAAGTGGATAACCTCTTTCTTATTATGATAAATGCAAACTATATTTAATTGACAGTCACCTGAGGACAATATACTTACGACAGATGTCATGGAAGCATAGCAAAAGATTAAACATAAACTTAAGGCATTTCATTTAGTGTTCAAGGAAAGATGATTGAACACCTTCAAAGTTGCCACTGAGAGCTATAGATTTATCTGAGAGATTTGGAACTTTTTGATCAAATGAACATTCAAAGCCTTCCCAACTGTGCTGTATTTATGGAATTACTACATGAAAGGATTTACTGGTTTGGAGGTGGAGATCAATAACAATTTGTGAAAAGCCCAAGTTAGAAACATCTTGAACTAAGACAAGCCTTCAATATAGAGTTCATCACTATAGACTTTAAATTGTCCAGTATAAAAAGAGGGACTGATGTTTGACCTTCACCAGTTCCTCTGTGAGGAAGAAAAAAAAGGTATATTTACGAGAAAAAAAGGATGAAAAAAGGCCCTAAAATTGAAGTGGGAGATTAGGCGCACCAGTTAAAGGTGATGGATGGGCATTTCCAAGCAGGCCTTGGCAAGGCAACACAAGGCCTGATGCTCATTTATAAATAATTTGTTACTGTTCGACTGCATTAGCCTTTCTCCAGAGTCCAGGATTCTTTGTCAGACAGCAAAAAAATGTTGCATGTTTTACTAGCTAAATTACTAGTCTATCTGTACGTGCAAATTTTGGATGAAATTAAGGATTTAGGCCTTCTTTTGAAAGAAAGAAAAAGCTGCTGAATGAAAAAATGAAAATGAAATGGCAAATGAAAAAGCTGCTATGGGCTCCTGACCTTTGTCTATTCTTATGGAACAAGACTTTAGCCTCCCTTTTGAGAGTTTTATGCAGTAATTTCTGTGAGGCCAGAATTTCATCCAGTCTTTGGTGAAAGCGATGCAAACTTAACTGGGCATCACCAACTGGTATCTCAGCATTAAAAGTTGATTTTTAGTGAAGAGCCTCTATGCCCAAAAGAAAATTAAAAATTTCAAAGAAAACTTCTAGAAAGTGACAATTCAACATCAGGTGAATTCGAGTGGATGGGCTAGGAGCTTGTTACAGGTGTGAGATTTAAGGGCAGTGATTTACACTCAATACCTATCCAATGGCAAGTCATGTTCTTCTGGGAGTGGTTCCTCAGCATTTTCCAAATCCCATCTCTCTCCATCAAGAAGCAGGTTCATTACTGAGCATAGAGCAATATTCTGGAGTCACAGGTCACCAGTGTTTCCTCCTTCATTTTTTTTTCAATAGGAGGAAAAGAGGAATTCTCATAGAAGTTCAATGTGTTACTGACACAACCCCAGTGAGGATAGGGGATCCCACAGACAAATAAAAAGACAAAGTTCACAGTTTTGCAGGCGTAAAAGAGCTTGCTTTGGACATGATGTTGGATGTTTCCTTAACACAGACATTAAGTGAATATGGAGATGAGGTGGACCAGCTTGAGATTACATCAGCAGGGACTGTGGCAGCAAGAGCTCAGATCGGTGCTTATCGTCCAACTCAAGCATGAACATGGACAAACCACTAAAACTTGGAATTACCAAAGAAAGAATGACAAGAAAAGATGTATGTTAGCTGCACATGATACAGACAGAAGTGTGAAACTTTCTCCTCTAATATGTCTTTGACTTTTCCCCTCCATGAAATCATGTTCACATCAATTATTTCACTATCTTGCCTGATTTTACAGTATTAGCTTTTAGAGTTAGGGCTGTAACCCCTAAAGAAAATAAAGGAGAGCTTCAAGAACACCTAAATGATTCAGGAATCTCAGGCTTACTGGACTTGAATGAGATTTAAGAGACTCAAAAAGCAATTTAGCACTGTGGGAAAATGTTGTGTACAGTGCTTAATCCACTGAATTCTAGTTCCTATAAAAATTCAAAGTAGTATGACAAAAAATTCAAATCAAGATCTAGGTAGTGAGTTATCTAAAGCCAAATCTGAGCACATTAAGATGGGGCTTGACCAAAGTTATAATCATTGTGATTTTTCTCATTTACTGATTTTCTTCATTACAACACAGAAGCAAATTTCTTACATAGTTTAAAACTGTCCTGAATACTTAGTGTCAGAATACTTAGTCTCAGAAAATAAATCTTTCCTTTTTTAGGTGTGTGTTTTATTTTTATACTTCGTTAGAGTAGTCATAAAGCATCTACATTACTTGCCTCTAAAATCACCATTAAATCATGTGAGGTGTTGGAAAACTGTCACAAAAGGAAGGAAGGTTAAAACCACGGTCATGAGAGTACCAGCTTCCCTGAATTTTGGGTGAGATTTTTGTAGGTGAGATGCCTCTCTACCACTGAGAAGATCATTGCTTTCTTCAGGGTGATGTGAGAGTAGGCGTGGAGAGAAAGGAGAAAGCAGGGGAAGGAGAGCAGTGGAAGGTATGAGCATAGAGAGAAGATAAAGTATAAATAAAAACAAAAAATTAAAAAACAACCCCCAAAAAAGGATGCTGAATTCTGGCACAAATGTGTTCTAGTGACACCAAAGTATTTTGCTTCCTTTTACTAAAACTTTTTTTTCCCCTTCTTTTTCTTTAAAATAACACAATGAGATATTTCCGAGCAGTCAAAAGTGCAAAGGTTAATGAAGTATCTCATTAATCTTTCATAATTGTAGCATGCCCTTGTGACTCTTGGGTCTCTAGCATAACAGCAGTATTCTGGTTATGATTCAGAAAGCCAAAAATAATATCAAAATCCTGTAAATAAAACCCCAGCATGCCTCAGAATACTAGGTGTAGAGTGCCATACCCTCCCATATCCAGCTGGGAGGGTATCTGGCTTCTGGGAATATGTTACCAGCTGTTAGGCTGTATGGCTCAACGCAGAGAAGGCAAGCACTTTATTTCTTCCCTTTCTGCTTTATTTGACAATTTGTTTGGGATTCAGTAGTGGTGAAACACTTGGTAGACAGTACCACAAGTCTGAGGTGGAGGACAAGGTGCAGGACAGGCAGGGTGGGCTGCCATGCAAATTTCTGAGCCAGCATAAGACTGTCTCACCTAAAGCACATCTGTTGGAACTAAATGAAAGTAACTGCAGATTGCTAAAAAGAGGCAGAGGGAGCCAGTAGTTTTTGGAGTAGGGAAAGCACTCATTAGCAAGCTGGAGGCAGAAATCACTGAAAAGGCAGCACAGCCTGTCTTCTTCCCTTATTAAGAAACGCCAACTTGCAGAGGTTCCTTGGGCATGCAGCGACACTGCCCCTGCAACACCTTGTGAGAGCTAATGGAAAGGCTTACAGGCCAGACAGGTGCTCTGGGGAAAGACAGCTATAGCCAGTGGAGTGTGACTTGGTGGTCACTGTTTTGCTGTCTAAGTCATATTCTGCCTGGTTTTCCTTCTTTTTTTCCCTCCTTTAATTTTCCTCACTACTGGAACAAAACAGTTGATCCAGACCACTTCAGATGTCTGATAGGTGATACAGATCCTGCTATCCTTCTTGAAAGATTAATCCAAGCTACAATCTTATAACTCTACCCACAGGCTTACATGTTTTCACTCTGAAGGGTGTAAAATTGGCTTGCTATCTCTGTCTGATAGAGCAATACAAGCAAATAATAGCAGGTCACTCCTGTTTATTTGTATCACACTATGGGGTACAGATTATGACATCCATTGTTAGGTTCTATCCAAACAAAGCATATGAAACAGCACCTCTCCTTGCAGTTCATCAAAAATGTGTGATCAGGGAAGGAGGATTTCATCAAAATAGGCTGAAGCACGGAGTAGAGATGTGTATTAATACAGTGCAGCTCTGAGGATACTCAAGCCTGGAAGACACTCAACTTGTCAGTTAGGGGATTAAGTAGCCCAAATAGAGTGCTGTGTGAATAGCAGCCCTCTTCTTGGTGCCTAACTGGCTTGGGAACATTTACACACTGCAAGTTACCTGGTAAGCATAGCTAAGGCTGGTTTAAAAAACTCATTAAGCAATTCTGTAGCATACCTGGGACTTGATCCTGAGTCTCATGTCTCTCAGCTTTGCACAGACCACTGGTCATCTCATTTAGCTCTTTCCTCTCTCCCTCCCTGCCTCCCTGCCTCCCCCAACTCATATTTAGAAAGCAGTGAAGAATAACAATTCCTGTCTAGCAGAGCCTGGACCCTCCCTCAGAGACACCTCTGATATGAGAGAATTCTTGGTCTGTGCCTAGTGAAGACAAAGCAGCCAAGGGTGACTAACAGAATGTAAACTACAATTTCTAATATCATGCAAGCAAGTGAGACAACCTAATGTGAATATTAAAACCTGATTCACATATATAAAAACATACCAAACAACATAAAGCAAAGCTTGATTTTAAGCTGAAAGTAAAACTGCATCAATTAATATTTTAAATGCATAGTCCTTCAGATAAAAAGTTATTATTAAATGGAACTCCAGCTTCAGAAGAGAAAAAAACCCAATCCCCTCCCCATCCCCCAAAAAAAAACCAATACGAAACAAAACAAACAAAACAGAAAAAACCACTTTCTGGCTAGATATGAAATTACTTGTCTGTAATGTTTCATTTATATTGATAGTAAAGCCTTTGGTATGGAGAATGTTGTTTCTTTATTCACAGGTGTAAATGGGATTGCAAGCTGCTAGATCAAATCCCCAGTCACTGGACCAACAGAACATACAACAGCAAATTCCCCCCAATGCAACCGAAAAGCAAACAACTCCACCCCAAAATGCATACCACCTGCCAAACCTAAGCCATCCTGACGTTAATTAAAAAATATGGAAATCAGAAATTATTGTTGATCAACTTCAAAGTCCACTCTCATAACCTGGTATTACCTTACTTGCTTGATAAGATGGAGAAGAAAGGAGAGGAGAAGAGAGAAAGAAGGAGATGGAAAAGAAGGAGGAGGAGGAGAAAGAGGAGAGTTATGCCATGTTAAACCCA
>VRYO01000406.1:825001-913632 GCA_009812075.1 Sialia sialis
CCCCTCAACTTCCTCCTCTCCAAACCAGATAAGCCCAGTGCCCTCTGCCACTCCTCAGAGGACATTCCAGCCCCTTCCCCAGCTTTAGCACCCTTCTCTGGATGCATTCAAGTATCTTCATATCCTTCTTAAACTGAACTGCACACAGTACTCAAGGCTGCACCAATGCTAAATGGAGCAGGATAATTGCATCTTTTGACCAGATGTGTTTGATGTACTCCAGGATAGAGTTTACCCTCCTGGCCACCAACACCTCCAGATCCCTTTCTGCAGGGCTGTTCTCCAGGAACTCATCTCCCAGTTCAGTCTCATGTCTGATGTTGTCCCATCTCAGGTGCAGAATCTGGCATTTCATGCCACTGGTGATTGCCCAATGCTCCAATCTATCCAGATACCCCTGCAAGGGCTCTTGTCCTCTGAGACAGCCAATAGCACCTCCCAGTTCGGGTTCCTCTGCAGACTTACTAACTGTGCACTCAGTTCCGGTATCCAGGTCATCCATACAAATACTGAACAAATCTAGCTCCTGAGGAACACCACTGATCCCTGGTAATCAGCCAGATGTAGCCCCATGCACCATAACCATAGCCCTTTGAGCTCTGCCCTTCAGTCATTTCATTACCCTTTGCGCCATGTAGCTGTTCATCTCAGCTGGATAGCTTGTTCAGATGGATACTGGGAGGGCCACTGTCATCTTTCAATCAAATTGGGTTTTACATACAGATATGTGCAGGAATTATTGCCTTCTCCTTCTCTGTTCAGCTTGCTCACGTCATAGTCTTGTCTCTGCATTTATTACTTCCCATCTACAGTCGGAAACCAATTGGCTGGGGTACAACTAATTACCACTGGGGATCAAGCACTAACCTCAAGATCCTCTAAATAATAACAGCCACAGAAAGGTTAATAATGGTAACAATAATGTATTGTTGTGGGGAAAAACATCTTCATCATTTCCTATCATGTTTGTAACATTTACTTGGAGTCACTAGAAGTCCTGGAGACTTCAGTATAACATATGTTCCTGACAAATTTCTGAATGCTCAAAGGCTGGCAGATACATAAAAATGGTCTCTTGTACCAGAGACCAGTTGCAAAATCATTTGGGAGCTCAGAAGACTTCCTTATGAAAAACCCATGTAATTCACTGAAGGCAATATTTTTAATTATATCACATCACAGCTGCAATAGAGAACATAATTTGGTGGTAAGACGAGACATACAACACACTAGCATGTCTAGCCCTCAGGGGTATCAGGCAGTAACCAGTTTTATCAGGAAAAGCAGAAGGTGATGCCACATTCAGAAAAAAAGGCCTTAATTTGTAAGTTTAAATAATTTTATATGTTCCAAAAAGAGAAAAAAAACCCAGTATAAAATGACAGGAGTAAAATAAAAAGTGTATTCTGCTATGAACTCATCTTAGATATTTCACAGATTCATTGCAAAACATTCAGGTCATACATTTGTAAGAGATAATAGCTTCTGGATTTGTTAAAAAGCTCTTATTACTCCAGTAATAAGAAAGTTCTTTCAATTTAATCACTTTTGAGACTAATGGAACTAATTTGACTTTGTCCTAAAATCTTCTGGCTGGTTTAATTCAGTATATTCATCATTCATATAAAAGTCTCTGAACAAAAGTCTTTGCCAATAAATGGTTTGCAGAGATTTACAGGCTCAGTGTTTAGGAAAACTAGACATTACCAAAAGTTACCCAAATCTCTCCCCATGCCTACTGTTGTGTAGGTGTTTTAAAACTTGCAGAGATCTAAAAATGGTTTGCAAATCTAAGTATTATGGATTTGGGTTGCTTTTTATATCAGCTTCATAATTTTTCTGGTTTCAAGAAAATGCACGCGTGCTTTGTTTTGTATCATATAATTAATTCACTGTAGTTCTGCAAGTTGAGCAGTGCATCTGGCTGAATAAATTATTTGAGCATGAATCAAGGAACATGTCTTCTGTCCTTTTATCTGGAAGCCTTTCAAGTAAGCTATCATCCTATCATGTAATGAATGAAAAAATTCCTTGACATTTAACATCGTCCTGATCATAGTAGTTGCACGATGGAGGGTTAGATGACACAACAAGGATTTATATGGCTTATCATCTAAATAGCTACATTAAATGCATCTGAAAGCAATTTGCTATCCCATTCCTATTTGTCATTTCAACTTCATTTGTTATTTCATGACAATCTCTTCACATGTACAGCTTGGTGCAAGCACAATGCCCTCATATTCCTTTTTCTTTATGCTGCATTTTCTTTATTTTTGTGTGTATTTGAACCCTCTGAAATTGTAAAAAAGCTCTAACTGATCTTGCTCATATTTACTTGTGCATTGCTGATCTTTCCTTTGAGACTCAGGGTTTGCTTGCTTATTTGTAGAGCACTTTTACTCTGGCTGGGATCATATCTCAACTCATTGTCTGGCAAATGATGTAATGCAAAGGTATGTAAGATTTTCCAAAAGCGGGATTGATAAAGCAGCAGCAGAGACCTTGCAAGAACCAGATCGAACAATGACTTGATTTGGTGCTGTGGTTTTACCCCAGCCAGCAGCCAAGCCCCACATCTGCCTTCTCACTCCCCCATCAGTGGGATTGGGAGGAGAATTAGAAGGATAAAAGCTAGAAAATTCGTGGGTTGAGATAAAGACAGTTTAATAGGGAAAGCTAAAGCTAAGTACAGAAGAGCAAAATAAGGAATTAATTCACTGCTTCCCATTGGCAGCAGGTGCCTAGCAAGGCCCCATCACACATAATGGTTACTTGGAAAGACAAACATCAGCAGTCCAAACATTACTCCTTCCTTCTTTTTCCCTCCACTTTATTTACTGATTATGATGTCATATCAGTGTGGTCAGTTTGGGTCACCTGTCCTGGCTATGTCTCCTTGCAATCTTCCATGCACGCTGAGCTTCCTGGCCAGTGTGGCAGTATGAAAAGCAGAAAAGGCCTTGACTCCTTGCAAGTGCTGCTCAGCAATAATAAAATATATTATCAATATATTATCAATTCTGTGTTCAGCACAAATCAGAAACACAGCCCCATATCAGCTACTGTGAAGGAAATTAGCTCCACCCTAAGCAAAACGAGCATGCATGGACTTGACATGATTTTTTTTTCAGTACAAGACCCAAGTGATGTAATTTAATCTATTTCAAGCAACTTTTTTGAGGTGCCAGATGGAAACATAGTAATGAGAGATACAGATCCTAATAATGCTGTTTCAGAAGTAATAAAGATCACTGAGGTGACTGACACTGTTCCTTTGTGCTTTATGTCAAAACAGTCTTAGCTCATTCTGTCCAGCTGCAGTTTCTGCAAGGCAGAAGAGCATCGCTTTATCTTAACATTGCTCTTAAAATAGGAACTGGGAACAACATACTTCTTCAGAATGTAGAAACTGTCAATATAAATTAATTCTAGGGTTCTGTCTGAGTTTCTGTGGTGAGGTTCAGTGCTTGCAGATGCAATTTTAGCCTGGAAAATAGGATGCTTGGGAAATCAGACACCTGGGAAGTAGGATGTTTTTGCGCATGTGGCTTGTGTGGACTTGCCTACCTGTTCTTTTTTTCTCCCTCATCCCCATGCATTGGTAGATGTCTAGATGATCGGACAGCAAAGCACGTCCTCCAGCCCCCCCATACCACATCAGGAAGAAGCTCTGAAGGAACTGCTCTGATGGCACAGTTAACTCAATTTGAGTAGGAATTTGGACTAGAGACCTCCTGGAATCCTTTAAAACTTGAGCTGTCCTAGGACCTCAACAGTCAGCAGTAGTTGAGAATGCTGATCATACCTCATACCAGCTAGCAGAGGGGATAGATTGTTAAAGAATTTTAATGGAAGTCTAAGAGTATTATTATTGTGGTGAAGGTATACAAATGGAGGATGAAAATCCATAGGAAACCAGACTTCATTAGTGTTGATGTCTTCCTCAAAATGCTTTAATCTTATATTTCCATGGGCAAAGTTGCCTTAATCTCTTTTAGGGTCTTAAAAACTGAGGTGCATCAACAGTAAAACTTGCAAATTATGAATAAAATTAGCTAATTTTCCATTTCTACTTTTATGTGGAGAGTGACATAAACCCAGCAATAACCTGGCATTTTATTTGATAAACTTTTTTCTTAAGTATTTCAAAGAAACCTGACTTGCAATGGTGCACAATCTGAAATTAGTTCTCTGACAGTCGCTCATGATATCAGTTTCACTTGGGAAAAACTAATTAAATGTGAGCTGTCTTTGATGCAGGAACTAAATGTGTTATAATCGCTCACCCTACAGGCAGCCCCTGTGCTTAATTATAGAAACCATATGCATGGCATGGGTGAGCATAGCAAGCAGGCCTGCCACCAAACTGAGACCAAAAGGGAACTGCTGATGAAGAATTCTTGGGTCCACATTCCATTTTTTAATGATGTTTAGGCACTGATTATTCCCCAAAATATGTAGGAGGAGCAGAGTTAAGAATATGGTTGCCAGAGGCAATTTCTGTACTCGTAGATAGACTCTACAGCACTTTCTCACTGAGCAGAGAAAGGAACTTGGCCAACATTTTAAATCCCTAATAGAAAACTTCATCTGGGTTCCTTAGATGGCATAGATTTGAGGTTAAAGTCACTAAGGCTGCTTTCTTCTGTGTTTCATTTGAAACATGCCACACAGCAAACAGCATGCAATTCACTGCTTTAGAAGGACAAAGGGCTGAGTCAACTTCATTGGATTGCTTCCTCGCTGCTCCTTCTTAGGATATTGTGTGATAAGCTGATATTTGCTTACTGTGATTCAGCTTTAAACAAATCCTGAAACTGCCTCTTGCAATCAAATATATGCATCTGCCATTGAATGTAACTGATCTATGAGAACAATTTGAAAATTTCAGTCACTTCAGGTGCAAACATAAATAGCAGATAATGACTTTTTCTCATTTTTCCCTTATTTTTAAATCCTTGAAATGGCCTTTGCTAATGCTGCATCTATCCTTTTTACTACCCACTTGATATGTGAATAAACACAGCATTTACTTCAGCAATAAATTACTCCTAATCCCCTATTAAGAAACCAACTAGGCCAACAAAAAATGGATCCAACTACTTCTTCAGTCATAGACAGTTTTAAACTGTTTTCACACCATAGCAGTCAGATTTAGGCAATGTCCATTTCCACTCAGCCTGCTAGAGCCCTGCTTAATGGATTATACCTTTTGTTATATACCAGAAAGCTGGCAAGGGTTTTTTTGGAGCTGTAACATGCAAATGCCTGAACAAATCCCTTTAACAAAAGGGCAGAGACAACAGCTGAAAGGTCAGCGCCTCAGGTCATTAACATAGACTTCAGATTCAAGGATTTGGTTCTGTTAATAACCATCCCAGAGTTACTAGGTGGTGCTAAGAATTGCTGTCAGATTTAGAATAATTTGTTTTGTGCAGACAATGATTACGAAAAAAGTGCCTCTTCCTTTTAAAGCCACAGAGAAGAGAGACACCGCATCCCATTCATGGCCTATGGCTTTGCTTCCATCTCCTTTTCTGCCATCTCTCCTGTTTCAATTCTGCCTGCCCTTGCTGGGCTCACCTCCACACCTCCACCACTGCCTTCTCTCTTTCTGTCCTCTATTCCTGTTCATCATTGTCTCTTGCAGCCTCATCACATCACTTGCTGCTTACCCTACAGTTTCATCAGTCCCTGCCTTGCTCTATTTCTCCTAATGTGCCCTTACTGAATTCCCTGCAGTGCCTCTCCCCTAACACACCATCTCATTTTATTTCCTCCTCCTCCTCCTCCCTCCTCCTCCTCAAACTTCCCCATTTTCCATCTGCTGACCATGCTTGTCACTGCGTTCATCACCAAACTTCTCCTCCATTTACTTCTGATGCCTGGAAAGGCTACTTAGAACAGAGGCTAGACAGAGTTAAAGGCTGAACGTAGTTATTTATTGCAAGGCCTTCAAAGGGTAGATCTCGGGCAGTGCAAGAGTCTTGCCGAGAGTCTTGTGCCTAACACAAGTTTTTCACATAGATATGAATTTAGTTTATTTTCATAACAGAGGTTAATTTTCCAGTTACAGCTTCAGGTAACGAAGTCGCTTACTCCAAGTTTTCCCCCCACTAATTCACTGTTGTTTACATTTTTGGGGGCCTGAGACAGTAAGATGTCCTTGAGTTTCAGGTCTAGAGGGAAATTGTTTTGTCTGAATGAATTGTGAGAACAGTAGCTGACAGACTATGGAGTTTTAGAGTTATACATTAAAGCAGTTCTGATCTGAAAAATATAAAAGCTAAAACTTAAGGCATCGCTTCCTCCTGCCAGTTGGTGACTCCTGCACATCCCACCTCTCTTCACTGGCTCATTTGCATGCCACTAGCAGGTATTGCTGCCTATGGCAAACTTGACACAGTACAAGCCCCTTCTTTTCTTGCTCGCCTTCAACATTTTCCTTGGCTACTCTCACTGCCTGTCTTGCCAGCTTGTTCTTGCCACTGATTGATTCCTCTGCTTGTAAACATCCTTCCTACAGCTTCTGAAAGTGACATTTCTGGATTGAACTCTCACCCTTTTCTCTCTGTATATCACCATTTCCCTACTCTGTTTCTTCCTGCCCTCATCACATCATTTCAATACCTGACTTGCTGACTGTGGTCCGTTTTCATGTTGGACCATGTTTGCCATCTTAGTTCAGGATTGTGTTTGCTGCCTCCTGCTGTTGCCAGCCTCCTGCCCCTGCTTGGCACTTTGTCCACACCCTGTGCTTGGTGTGTCCTCTCAAGCCTTGATCTACTGCATACTTTTCTCCTCACATTATCGCCCCAAATGCTGCCTGCTTTCTCCTTACTGTCCAGAAGCTGCATCTGCTGTCCATTTATACTTCTTCCTTGCTATTTCTCACTTTTTACCCTCCTTGTTCCCCTCCTCTTACTAGTCTGTCAGACATGCATCTCTCCCGTTGCTGCATAGCCTGCAGCTTTGCTTGTGTCATATCACCAGCACTTTCTACCTATGATTGCTACTTCATTTCCTAGAAAGCCTCCTCATTCTCCTTACTGACTGGTCGCAAAATTCACCTTGCCTGCAAGCTTGCAGCTGTAATGCAGCTGGCCTTTTACTGCTTCCCACAGCTGTTTCTGCTCCTGACTCCTTAGCTGCTTGCCTTTGGTGCATTTCCAGGCAGCAGTATTCAACTCCATGGTGGGCTGACCCCAGCCAGCAGCAAAAAAACCCACACAGCTTCTTGCTTATTCCTGTCCCAGTTGGGTAGAGAAGAGTACAAGAAGAATGAAAGCTAGAAAAATTTGAGATAAGGACAGTTTAATGCAGTTAATAAATGAAATTAGTAAGTAAAGACAGTTTTATAAGCAAGGGAAAGAACTGGGGGTAAAAAACAATGCAAAAACAATCACTCACTACCTTCCACATGCTGACCAATGCACAGCCAACCTCTAAACAATAGTTTCCTTGGAGGACTCTTCCCTCCTTCTCTCTCCCCTGTTTTGTGGCTGAGCATGATGCCATGTTGCATGGATGTATCTTCATCCAATTACATCAACTATCCTGTGTCTCCTTCCAATCTCTTTCCCACCTCATTGGAATGTGAGGAATGGAGGAGGGCTAGGTGGGAAACATAAAACCTTGATGCTGTGCAAACACTGCTCAGTAATAGCAAAAACATTGGTGTGTTACCAAAAGTGGTTTAGTCACAAATCCAAAACGTAATACCACACAAGAAATATGGAGAAATGAACTCCATCCCATCCAGGTCCAGTACAATTTCCTGCTGAAACAGCTGACCTTAATCTGTGATTTTATATTCCTGCTTGTTGTATACTACTTTGTTGCTGCTCCTTCCTCCCCTTGCCTCCTGCCCCTGCAATTTTCTTAGTGTCCCCCTTGCCACCATCACCTCCCTTACCCAATGCCAGCCCTTTCCATACAGTTACCTGCCCTTTACCACTCACCTCCCAACTGCAGTGCTCCACTGCTGTCCTTTGTACCACCAGTGCTTCTCTCATCTTCACCTTCTACTGCAACTTCTCACTAAAGGGAATCTTTTACATACATATTAATCCCCGGGCGCTGATTCTTCCTTCATTCAATCCTTCACCATCTTGTTTTCCACCTTTTCTCACTGCTTTCCTTTTTGACACCAGGATGTGTGTGTCCCCATCACTCCCTTTTGCCTTTTCCCTCTTCTTTTTTGTATTGATCTGTTTATGATTTGGCCTGTTACAAGGTTATTAGCCTTGCTGCCAGGGTTTCTGGCCCTTCAGACTCCTCACCGCACTTGCAAGTCCCTCTTCAAGGTATTCACCACCTCCTGCACCTCCTTCCTCCTCACCATCACTGCTACCCACCACTACCCTTATTCCAGACCTCCGAAGGAAAATTCCTGGCAAACCACAAGCTGGCCACTCACAGCTGTGTCACCATCCCCTCCCTCGCTGCCAGAGGTCATCACAGCCTGGTACTGCAGCCTTCCCAGCCCCTGGCCACTGCTATTTCCATCCATGGCAGGATCCCTACCCTGCCATCCATTGTAGCCCTTCATGCATAATACACAATTTCCAGAAGTACCCATGTGGTTTATATTCTCAGATTCTTCATTTTGGAAAACACAATCTCTGGCTCTTAACAGCTTAGGTTTTATTGCAAGTCGATGAAACTGAACTACTAAATGCCCCATGTCTGAATTTTTAAAGCTGTTCAAGCATGCACAAAATAGCCTCAAGGAACTGGCTTAATTTTCAACCATATGTGGGACACCTAAGTCGGCTTTTGAAATTTCTCTAGGCTGGTCTTGTAAAAGGCCTAAATACGTGTGAAAATTTGGCCACAGATTCCCTTTGAGGCAGAGGAAAGAAGGGGAGAATATTCTGAGTTTCTAAACAGCTTTCATGCTTTTTAAAAATGTACCACTGGCTTTTTTAACCCTAAAATAACTAATTATCAGACTAAAGAGTTAATTACAGTACAGCACCTTTCAGAGAACCATTCAGGAGAAGCATGTTATATAAAGGCTAAGTATTATGAGTGGAGGTGTGAACTTTTTTTTAAGCATTCAGATCATTGCTCTCTCCCACGCACACTGTTAAGATGGACTAAGCAATTTTGCACAAAATATATTTAGGGAGTAGATTATAGAGGGTTACATTCAAAACCCATGGTACCTGAATGGGTCTGTTATTTATTAATGTATTGACAGAAAAAAATAAAAAATTAGAGGCTGAGACAGAGTGAACTGGAATTCTTTGAATGAGCTACATATCTAAAATGTAATGTTGTGAGGTATTTCTTATGCAAAGGAACAAGCACTTCATGTTAATATACCTACTTGTAGCATTTTACCTACAAAATCTTAATATCCACTTTTCTACATTTTGTATTCCTCCAAGGGAGAAAAAGAGGGTCCAGCCATATTGTAAACATCCAGGCTTGGAGCAGTTGAGTAAGCAGTACCTTATTTTGAATAGGAAAAAATGGAGGGAGGTTGGAAAAAGGCCAGTGAAACATCAATGAAACATATATTAGCTTTTTGGTGCCAGTCTTGGGATCAGGTAAGGATTTTCTTGCGAAATGATGCAGGTTCACAACCTGTCCTTCAGACTGAAAGGCAGAGAAATATTAATGAGACGAAGTCTGCAGAGCTACAAGAGATTCAAGAATGGTATCAAACTACAGCTACTTTACTAACATCCTCTGTGGTGGGTTGACCTTGGTTAGATGCCAGGTGCCCACCAAAGTCTCTCACTCCCCTCAGTAGGACAGGAGCAGCATAAAATTTTAAAAAAGCCCCCCCCCCAAAAAAAAAACCAAAACAACCTTGTAGGTCAGGATAAAGACAATTTTATAAAGCAAAAGTAAAGGTCATTTGCAGAAGAAAAGGAAAAGAAAATATTTATTCTCTATTGCCCATGAGCAGGGATGTCCAACTATTTCCTGGGAAGTAGAGCTTCAGTACACTTAGTGGTTGCTCTGTGAGACAAAGGTAGTAAAAATGGCCTTTCCACCTTCTCTTAGCTTTTATTGATGAGTAATAAAATATGGAATATCCCCTTGGTTAGTTTTGGTCAGCTGTCCTGCCTATGCCCAAGATTTTGTCCATCTCTGGCCGAGTGGTGTGGGGGCAGATCACTGGAGATAGTGCTGATATTGTGTGTACACTGCTCAGAAGCAGCCAAAACACTGGGGAGTTATCAGCTCTGCAGGTACTGGTGCAAAGCTCAGCTCTGTGAGGGATGCTATGAGGAAAGTGAACTCCAGCTTAGTCAGATCAGATGGATATATCCTTTCAATGGCACCACACTATAAAAGAATAGTGATACTAAAAGACAAAAAACTCTAGGCTCATCCTCAGCCATAGAGTGCATAACCATAGTGAGTAATCTTACACAGGTATGAACAGACCCAAATAATTCTCATTTGACTGCATTTATTAAAATCCATCTGGCAGACTTAGCTTAGGTTTCTCTACAGCAAATAGTGTAATTCAAGGATGACTGGTTTGGGACTCTATGTTTAATAGGCAGAACTGGATTGCCTTTTAGATGTTCTGCTGTATTCTTCAAAAGGTGGTACTTGTACTTCTTCTCACTTTTATTTGCTACACTCACATAAGGAAGATTTAATAGAAGCAAAATAATCTGAGGGGGAAAACTGCTCCAGTAGTCAGCAAACCAAAAGTAATTGCAGCTCTTCCTCCAGCTAGCTCTACTTGGGGACTATCATTAGCTCTGCCTCTCCTGGCTGCTAAGCAATTACAGAAATATAATGATCTGCAAATGAGGAGGAAAAGTGTGAAAAAGGAGAAAAGATGCAAAAAACTGTATTTAGCAGACTCTTTCTTTGACTGTTAACACACCACTCATAGTTCTATCAAATTCCAATGCAGTGGCCTTGTCTCTTCTGAAACAGCCTCAAATTAATTAATTGTCTCTCCCATTCTAGATGCAAGAATTAAGCATACTTTTTTTCAACAAACCCAATTTTTCTGGGTTATGCAGCTTATGTTTTTTTATCTTAGCTTGATCAGAAATCCTACAGAAATCCAAATAAGCTCCCACAGTTTTAACCTAAAATGGAAAATGCCGGTGCTTTTTATATTGACTATTTCTCCAAATTTAAATATGCAGTAATTAACATAAATAGAAATAATTTACAGAAGCAGCTGTAAATGAGAGGGTACTTTGCAAACACTATTTGTATTTAGCCTTTATGTACAACCGAATAATGAGTAGGGCTCCAGAATTGTGCAGAGAACTGAAAATGGATCAACTGTGCCATAAAAATAATAGGTTCTGCCCCCGGTAGCTGATCCTTGGAAGGATTATGAGGGTGCAACAAAAGCAATCAGAATTACTGAGCCACTAAATTATTAGGCAGTTTCAAAAACTCAGCATACATTAGTATAGTTTATGTGGACTTTTATAAGCCCTAATATATAGTTTATAAGTTTATCTATAAAGCTAGAGTTCACAGGCATGGTTCCCTCAGTAAGAAGCATGTCATTCTGAAGACAAAAATGCTTGCAGGCCAATCAAAAAGAATACTTTTCAATATAATATTAGTACCGTCTTGATTTTTTTTCCTTTAAATCTGTACCAGCAGAAAAAAATCAAGAAATACCACAAATGCTGTATTAAAAATAAGCAAATCTCTGTTTCTCCCTTCTATTAAGTTCTTACTACTTGCACTTAGGATTTTTTTTAATGGAATAAAAATAAAAACAACCTGATGCTCATCCAGCCATCTGGCATAAAAAAAATAAACTGTAATTAGAAAGGTCATAGAGACTCTGGGGCTTGAGCACATATTATTCAGAAAATTAAATATGTAAAAAATTAGAAGCATCTTTGTAACACAAAATTCTTCCAAGCTGCCTACCAAGATTTAATGTGCTGCAAAAAGCATAGACTACTGCCTTACAGCACCACTATACGGCTGGATTTTACCCTGCTATGGGTCTCAAGCTATTTTTTTCTAGTAAAGTAACATTACAGAAAAGACTTGGGCTTAAACCCTGAATGATTTCTCTTATATCTGTAAATGTAAGAAAACTTTTTTGTGCACATTTAACCCTCATATATGTAATAACATGTTATTAATGGTCATATTTATTAACACAACCAACAAGTTATTTCAAATATTTAGACACTGTGTAAAATAACTTTTAAAGGTAGAAAGTACCCTAACAACAATGCAGTAATCCTAAGAAAAATGGGTTTCAGACACTTGAGAACCAGAAATAAACCCCTACTAAAAACAATGTTGTAAACTATATATTTATTTCATAAGTATATCATTTTGTTTGTGTGTCTTTATGTGAAATATTATTTGCACTCTACTCATCTTTAGAATCATCTGCCCCCCAGTTAAGAAGGATATTTTCAGTTTTTTAAGTGCTTTAATGTCCTTTAGGAAAAGATAAATCTCGAAGTCTCCTTGACTCCTTGCCACAGATACAAAGTGGGCACTTATTATTGATCAAATTCAGCCATATGAAAGAGATCTAAGCCCTAAGACCCACTTAACATGTGAGTTTTGAGGGCTTTGCTTCCCTCAAACAGAACCAGTTGATCTCCTCCTGTGCAGGCTTTGCTTTATGAGGTGGAGAAAAAGCCAAATTCCAGTTGATTAAAATCAGTGACGCTGGTGGATTAAATCTGTTTATATCAGTTGAAAAGGTGCATCTCTGGAGTCTAACCTTTTACAAGAGAAAGCTGATCCTTAAAGACTGCAGATTTGTATTTAAAAAAAAAATATATATATTTTAAGAAGCTGTTTGGCTCTTAATAGGTTTTGCATCTGACATTTCAGTATTCTGTATTCTAAATATAGGTTCCTGGAAAGAGCATAATACTTCTTATATGAATAATTGTTCCAGTAATTGGAACTATTAATCATTATATACTTTCAGGAAACAGCAATGATCTGCTCAAGCCTGTTTCCATTTTGTGGCATCTCTGTTATTACATGTCCTCTGGGTCCTGATTTGTGAACCACAGCCTTTACCCCATAGAGTAGAATCTATCATTGCAAGAAAAGAAAAAAAAGAAAAAAAGGTGTGATTTCTATTAAAAATGTAAGATGAAACAAAATATTTATTGCTTTGTTTGACACTTTGATACTTTCAGGGATAAAAATCTTTGTTTCAAACTAGATGAACTCTTCTGAGATTCTTCCTTTTGCCTCACACATTTTTCCCAGTGAAGGAAAATGGGAGAAAAGCAAGAATTCACATTTGTACCTTTTACAAAGAAATCCCTTTTGAGGGAATTTACCTTTCCTTTACTTCCAATAACAGAAAAGTAAATATTTTTGCACAGATGGAAAAATTCCATGTTAAAGCTGTGCTAGTTGTGAAAATCTCAATCTTGACCAAAATGATGAAATATTTAAAAAAATTTCTTCAATTTATATCAAGCTTAATGTATTCAACTTGTAGAATTGCATGATAACTTGTTGCACTTACTTCGTCTTTCAATTTGAAACATAAAACCATTTCCTTTTTTTCCTTTGTAATTAAGTTTGTTGTTTCTGTACATTTATTTATTTAATGTACAGTAATTTCACGACTACAAGCCGCACCTGATTATAAGCCGCACCTCCCGGTAGCCGGGTAGACCACGGGATTTGTCCATATATAAGCCGCACCTGAATATAAGCCGCACTTTTTTTTAAAAGCAAGGATCCATGTGTAACAAAGTAACAAATTAGTAACAGAATCGCTGCCAGCTGAGTTTGGTGTCAGGTGCTCAAGTTGCAACAGTTTTCATAGACCAGTGAAGCCTTTAAAAGCAGCCCCAGGCACCCTCCCCAGCTGGCTCTCACTTCCTGGCTGGCATTTCACTGGGATTTGTCCATAGATAAGCCGCACCTGAATATAAGCCGCACTACTGGGGCAGGCTGGATTCTTCAGGGAAAAAGGTGTGGCTTATAATCGTGAAATTACTGTACATTTTGATAGATTGTTACACTTCTCTCTGATTATCCAGAAATAAGACTGATTCTAAACTGATTCTAATTGTAGAAGTTTATGCCTTTTCCTACTAATTAATTCTCCCCCATTTCATATTTTTTGAAGCTAGAATTTTAAATGCAGTGACAGGAATTGTTGTAGTATTCTTTTCTTTCTAGAAGATAAAAATCCTTTAGGTTTCCTAATTAAGAAAGCTGTTGGAATGGTAAATTTAGTATTAACAACAAATACAATACCTTCAGGCTAAGTCTCCAATATTCCACCTATTTTAACACAAGGAAAGTTTGATGACATGTAGCTAAGTCAGCTATCCAACACTATTGTTTAAAGCCTGAAAATCCAATTACAGTCTTTGTTGGGTGTAATTAGAGACACTTCTTTGGTATGTTGTAGCCAGGGCTTTAAAAGTCCAGTAAAGAATCTATTGTAATCAGTCTCATACAGAAATAAGATGGTCATCTCAAAAAAGGGACATAGACAAGGCAGATATGTTTAAAGGTTTCCTTTGCCTCTGACTTCAACACCATTGATGGGCTAAGGGGGTCCCAGTGCCCTCAGCTTGCCTATGAGAATGATGGACTCCCAGTCAACCCTGAACTTTTGCAGGATCTGCTGCTCCAGCTGAATTTCTACAAGCCTGTCAGACTGATGGGATACATCCAGGAATACTTAAAGAGCTGGCTGATGTTATTGCAAGGCCTCCCTCAATGATTTTGGAACAGTTTTGGGAATCTGGAGAGGTCCCAGTTGGCTGGAAGCTGGTTACTGTTGTCCCATTTTTCATGGAGGGTAAAATGGATGAGTTTGGAAGTCTCACTTTAGCAACTGGGAGAAGATTATTCTGGAAGGTACTGAAAAACACCTGAAGAAAATGCAGCCACTGGTCACAATCAGCATGGTTTCATGAGAGAAAAGTGCCAGATTCTGCATCTGGGATGGAGCAGCTCTGGATGTATGGACAGGCTGGGAAATGAGACGCTGAAGAGCAGCCCCACAGAAAGAGACCTGAGGGTCCAGGTCGATGGCAGGTTCAGTGTGAGTCAGCAGTGTCCCCATAGTCAGGAGGGCCAACCCTGTCCTGGGTACATCAGGCATAGCATCTCCAGGAGGGCAAAGGAGGAGATTGTCCTGCTCTGCACTGGGGAGGGCTCACCTTGAGTCCTGGGAGCAATTTGGGGTGTCACAATAAAAGAACAATACAAAGCTATTAGAGATTGTCCAAAAGAGGGCAACTAAGATGGTAAAGGGCCTTGAGAGGAAGCCATAAAAGTAGTGGCTGAGGTCACTCATCTTGTTCAGCCTGGGAGAGACTTCATGGCCGTTTACAACTTCCTCTTGAGAAGAAGAGAAGGGGCAAACACTGATCTCTTCTCTCTGATGACCAGTGACAGGTCCTGAGGCAACAGCCTGAAGTTGTGGAGGTTTAGTTTGGATATAAGGAAAAAGTTCTTCCCCCAGAGGATGGCTGGGCACTGATCAGGCTCCTCAGGAAATTGGTCACAACACCAAGCCTGACACAGTTCAAGAAGAATTTGGACAATACTCTCGGGCACATGTTGTGACTCTTGGCGCTGTTCTGTGCAGGGCAAAGAGTTGGGCCCCGTGATCCTTATGAGTTGCTTCCAGCTCAGGATGTTCTATGATTCTGTCTGTCTTCATTTTGTTCTTCCTTTTTTGTTCTCTACCAGGCAATGGTCAGGAGGACTGGAGACAATGCACAAAGTAAGAAAAGCAGTGTGGAATATAGTCTCATCTCACTCATTAACAGGCTCAGTTTTCAGCTGAGAGTCCTAACATCAACTAAAATTTTGAAGTGAAGGACACTTAGGATAGTCTAGTCCAATCTTCTGTCAAATCACAGACTGTAGACACTGGCCTGGTAATTCCTATGACAAACCCACATCACTTCCTTGCACTAAGGTATTCTTATTGAATATTCCAAGTAGCACCTCTATAGCTATGGAAAATGACCCAGCAAGAAGAACAGGATGTTAAACAATATTCACTTTGCCATTTTTCAATCTCTAATCATCATTGTATCTCATCCTTCTTGGAACTACCGATAGATTGTGTTCTCAAAAATGCTCTTAAAATTGAGAATTACTATTTATAAAATGGGCAATAGAGTTAGAGGGCAGATTAAGTGATTTTTCTGAAGGTCATAGTATTTATGAATAAACCACAAAATGAGCTGAAGTTTTCCACAATCTGTCTTGACACACGTTATTTCTCAGAAAAAATACAAAGCAGATTTTTTTCTGTGCTCTAAGGTCAGACAGAATTTATATCATTCAAAATAGCTCAAAACAGTAAAAATAGCCACTCAACATAGTCAAAGTCCTTTCATGAGTTATGATGACAAAACAAGTACCCTGTGAGCAGCATAGGCAGACTCCATTCATCATAGATAACAGGTTATCTGGATCTTCCACCCCTATGATACAGGCTGGCTCATTTTTAGCAACAAACTTCACATTATTCTTCATTCTTTTAGGCAGTGTATATTTTAATATCTCCTAAAGGAAAACCTGACAATAAGAGGCTCAGCTATACATACATTTATATCCATATACAACAATTGATTGGAAACTAGAATCTTCAATCTTACAATTGAACATTTTTTTTCTTTTAATTTTCAGTTGGGTCTTCTTGCATGATTTCTGTATCACCCCCTTTCATGAATTGCAAATGCTTTTGTGAGATAGGGCTTTATATATATATACATATATAGATATAGATATATACACACACACATATATATATACACATACAATATAGATATATATGCATACAATAGCTAAAAATAATTTTGTTTTTCAGCAGTGAAACACTGCATAACCTAACTGAAGTCTTAGAATGGTAATGTCATAAAAGTTACAATTATGCAAGCAAGTATATGTGATTTAGTGTAGGTTCAGGATTTTCAAAATCCATCCATTCCAAACATGCATTTTTCTTTTAACAGTATTGCAATGGCAAACAATGCTTGCGGTATTTTGCATCCATATTGAAGACTTCAGCTTCATTGGTTTGAAAACAAACCAATGGATCAGATGCTGTCACTTCCACAGGTTTTTCAAAGGTGTTCCTGTTTCTTAAATTTTAGGAAACTTTCTGAAAGTTTTGTTAAAACTTAAGTATTTTCTGTCTCCATTTGAGACTGCCTCCTCTAATGTAATTGCATTTTTTTATATAAAAAGAGCAGATTCACATTTTAAAATATGATTTTATTCATGCTGTATTTGGATGTGATATGACACAATAGGTATCGAAATCTTAAAGGACAGATTTAATAGATCTAGGATCCCTTATCACATCCCTTTCTAGTTCTTATTTCACAAATGGCTTTCAGATGAGCTCTCCAGAGGAGATAAGCCAGAATCTTTTTATCCGTTCCATTGCCCTTTTCATAAAGGTTCTTCTAGCTAATTTTCTGTACTATGTGCCTTTTTTCCTCTCAACAGTTTATTAAGCCTTTGGTTTACATTAATCAGCATTCTGTATCAATTTGGATTTTCAGGTAGTCTGAAGAGCTTCTCTTTTTAATTTCAAGAAAAATATTTTTGTTTACCTTATTAGGTATATCAAGCAACATTTTTCAAATTATTTCATTGGCCATATCACAGAAGGCCAATCTTTAGTGACTTTTTTTTTTTAAAATGAAGGAACACTTCATGTGCTTTTCTCAGTCAGTCTCTGGGACATCTCAGGAAAGGCCATGAAACTTAAATGTTATCTTCTTGTAACTTCCAGGGATTTATTTTAACACAGTTTATGCTGTTATGCACTGTGCCATTTCTGACGTGTCAGCTTATCCCATTTGATTTGGGAATTCCCATTAATGCCTTTTTCCCTGATATATATGTCTATTGGGTGCAGGTGCTCAGGTTCTGGCGGGTGGCTGCAGGGGTGTCCATGAAAAGAGGAGATGAGCTGCCCCATGCTGAACACAGCCAGTTCCAGTATCCCAGACCTGAGACTGGGTGAGAGGAGTGTGAAGGGAGGAAGTGGGGTGTTTTAATGCCTGTCTTTCTATTTCATAATACCCAATCTATTTCATATGGCAATAAAATTAAATTCCCACAAGCCAATTCTTCCTCACTGAGTGAGTGAGAGAGCTAGCAGCTGATGGAGGGGGAACACCTTAGCCAAAGTCCTGCCCCCCACCTCCCCCCCATGCTGTTGAATATTTCTCCCTATAAAGAGGAACTGTGATTTTCTCAGAGGCAGGAGCAGACCTGAGAGATGCTTAAAGATGGCTCTAACCCGCAGCATGCGCTTGGGAAGTTGCTTTCCACATGGTGCAAAGTTAATTTGCAACATGAAAACTTGCAGAGCCCCGGCACTATAATTCTGTTTTTCTGCTGCCATGAAGCTTTGTGAGATATCTGTTTATTTAGGAAGGCTGTTTTTAAACCACCAGAAAACAGTCTGTCATGCTCCCTGACCCTCCTCTGACCTTCATAAGGTGCAGATTTAATATATGGGCATCCTATGCTCTATAGTCAACATCTGGCTCTAGGGAGATATCTAAGGCCCCATCCCCCTCACTACTGACATACTTTCTATCTGCAGTAAAAGATCCTTTATAAAACAATGTCCATTCCACTCTCAAGATAGAAATTTCTTACCCTGCAGATATGGCTATATCTCTGCTTTCCAAGAAAAGAAGTCTGTCTCACTCAGACATACACACATGCTCACTTTCATTGAAGATAGATATATAAGAAGGCTGGTTCTTTATGTTTCTTCTTGAGAAACTCAGTTGTCTCTAGTTTTCAGCTCTTCTGAAAAAATAAAAATCAAGAGAGATCTGATTGCACTTAGCAGTATAGTTTGGAAGCAACTTTGTAAGCGTATTAATTACAGAGCTGGAGTGGCTGAAGGAAGTAGGCTGGGATGGTCTCAGGAAATGTGAATAGCAGCCTTTTAAAAATTTACATAAATATTACAAAATTGGAGTCATCATTCTGCTTATCCCTGAAGGGAAAGAGAAAAAATTCATGCCTCCATCTAAACTGAGTTCTTCACTTCTTCTACAGATTTTTTGTCATTAGTTTTGATGGTGTACCCAAACACAGGAAAAGAGACAGGAACTAATTAAAACAATTTGAACTGTTTGAGTAAGAACCAATAAACCTGAAGAGATACTTGAACTGTCTATTAAAGAAGAACTATTCATAACATAACTCTCCTCACAGGTTCTTCCACCTACCAGATGCCTTTAACCACTTCCCACCCCATGAAACAGGAAGAAAAATTTAATTTTTCTTACCATAAATCCAAGGAATCCCCAGCTTTATTTCCATTCCTAGTAAATACATATACAATAAATTTTAGTATTTCTCTATTAAAATATGTAGCTTACATGATTTTAACAAAAATAGAAAAATTACTCCCTTTGCCCTCTTACCCTAAGAAATAATAGACATGGCATAATTCTGCATTTAAACATAGGTTTTTAGAAATTCTACATTGAAACCTAATTTTCCCCTTCATCGTTCACTGCATATCTGTAATTTAAAATAAACCTGGAAAAAAAAATTCAACAAGCCTGAGCACATGAGTGCTCCTTTTCAAACTCTGGCTGCTCTATATAAGAATGATATATTGAACACACAGATTAATTATCATTATTTAGATTATCTATGCAGTCCACATATTAAATTACTTCACAAGAATTTTAATTTGTGGAGTTTTTTTGGGAGGGTTTATTTTTGTAAATGAGAGTCTTACAAGACTTCAAAGAGCAAAGGATATGCAGATTTCTTTCATTCTGACTTATTTGAGAGAATACAAGTATTCTTTTCCAAGGGTCATCAGAGAACTTCATCATGAGGATTGCTGTGGTCCCATTTAAAGAGAGCTCATTAAATCATGGCTTAGAGACCAGATAATAGGGCAGTGTAAATGACTGAACTTCACAGATTTAGTCTGTATGAAAATTCAACTTTACACTCCTTGCAGCTTTTCTTCCCAGAATAAAGCAGATTCATTACTAACCTGAAGGAGCTTCTGGGGCAGTTTCTTTACCAGTTTTGATACCTTAATCAAGAATTTATATAAAATACACCAAGGACCTTATTACCAAAACAGTATTCTCTGGGCTATTTGTATCCTTTAAATTGTAATTTAAAGATGTATTTCAGCAAAGAAAGCTGCTCTTTTTTAGAGAGGCACCTTAACTACTAGTTCTCCTGAGATCAAATTGCAGTTTTTCTTTAATAAATGCTGTATTATATCAGGCTCACAAACAACAATCTGAGCTTTAGGTTAATCAGCCACATTTACAACTTTGTACCAGTTTGAATAACTGGGTCAAAAACTGGCTTTTCATTTGTAAACACTCTCAAGTTGTTAATTTCAAGTGCATGTAAGAAGTTAACACCTAATCCTACAAAAACATCCAAGTGCATCTTATTTGACAAATTAGGGTCATAAATTCTGGTCTTGAATGGCACTAAACATCCTTTTGCAGGTTGTGCTCATCCAACATTAGGATTTCCTAAAGACATGCCTGAAATGCTAACTACAATGCAATGTCATTCCTAGCAGTGGG
Organism: Sialia sialis; assembly: GCA_009812075.1. NCBI lineage: Eukaryota > Metazoa > Chordata > Aves > Passeriformes > Turdidae > Sialia > Sialia sialis. The sequence continues at coordinate 845,542 of VRYO01000406.1, forward strand.
CTATGCAAGGCAGTGTGCTAGTACTAAGGGAAGGGCTAACCATGTTTTGCGCACAGATTTTTCCTGCTGGTAGCTAGTCAGGGGCTTATCCAGGTACTTGGGCTCTGGCAGGGATGGGGGACAGGAGCTGGGTGTTCCTCTATTCCAGTGGGTTTTTCAGATGCCTTGCTGTCCTATATGGGGTGCCAGAACTGATGCCTAGAAATGCTGATCTGGAACAGGGACTAGACAGAGTTACATGGAAAAATAAGTATTTATTGAAAGGCCTTAAAAGGACACACCTTGAACAGTGCAAGAGCCTGGCTGGGGCTACACCCAGGCTGAATCCAAGATGGATCCAGGTCATGAGCTTTTACTCTTTTATAAGTTTTGGTTCATCCACATGTTGGGGTCAGTTGTCCAAGCACAGCTTCAGGTTATGAAATCTCAATCCCCTGGTTTGCCCCCTTCCCTTCGATGTTGTTTATGCTTTCTGGGTACCAGTTGTCCTTGATTCTCTAGCTAGGAAGGGATTGTTTTGTCTAACTCCCTCTGAAGAGAATTTACTAACACTTAACATGAAGTTTCAGTTACATACCAAGCAGCAGAGAATCTGAAAAGTACAAAAAACTAAAACCCAAGGCATCACTATCATTCCCCTGCCTTTCTTTTTTTAATTATGAAAAGTATTATTTCCCTCAATAACAAGGCACATACAGAACTTATTTGGTATGAATCACTTATTTCTGAAGAGCCTGGAGCTAGCACTCAGCTCCACAACACTACAAACATGACACATTAAGCATATAAACTCTATGCCTACATTTTCTTCTCAGTAGGTTACATTAGTGATAGAAGATTATTAATACAAGATGAAATAAAAAAGAACAATCATTGAATCTACCCATAAATATACTGCCAGAATTCTCATTTACATTCATCTCCTTCTACTCCAGCAGTTAAAAGTCATCTTACAGTAGGCAGCTCCTGATACTACCTTGTATTGTCAAGTAGTTTGTAATTAGAGAATAATCTCATAAGGCCATTCACATGTCTTAGAAGGCTGTGCATACACAATAAATTCCAGAAGTCAATCTGGCCCTAGGAAAGCATGACAGTGGAGAGCTTTGCTTACAAGTCCCATCACTCACCACGTCAAGAATGTTACAGAAGTATAACATCCGAAACTGAACTTGAATTTTAAAAATTTAAATAACCCACAAGAATGTGATGAAAGACTCCTCTAAATAATAGAATGCAAAAGAAAAGACTGAAGAGAAAGCCCCAAACCAGTGGAGAGAATTTGCAGAAGAGCTTGTTGAGCACAATTTAATAAACACAATAAAGAAACTTAGTCATTTTGACAGCTTTCAACAAATATGCAAACAGCATTTGTAATGAGCCTACTGTCACACCTATTTTGACATTTGGATTAATTAGGACTTCATCAGGATTGCCTTCTGGGTTAGGGTAGATTTCAAAGAAATGCGATCCAAATATATGTTGTCCCTGAAATGCATAACTCACGTGGGAGGCTGGGTATATGACATCAGCTGCACAGAAATGAGCACTTACTGAAGAAACTGCATGACAGCTTTTATGGATGTGAAAAAAAAAAGATTAGGTGAGTACAAATACCAATTCAACACTGCCTTATTTTGGACACAGAAGTCAAGTACTGGATCCTCAAAGTAGTCCTCTATTTTTATTTAATCTCATCAAAAGTTGCTGTTATGAGATGAGAAAAAAGATGCTTATATGGCTGCGGAAATATCTTCAGTCTATGCCTTGAATGCTGTGACTTTCAGAGTTTTAATTCTCAATTCTCCTCTACAACAAAAAGCTAATGTGTTTATTTCTATGAAAACCGAGGTTCTCAGAGAGCTGATATTTTAATATTGATATTAAATGTCATGACACACAGTTTATGTGAGAGTTGGCAATTCTGTAAACTGTGGTGGTGCATGGAGTTGTGCGTAAACGTGTACATATTAATTGAAGATTTGGGCTGTAGTTCTCAGGCATGCTGGTGTAGAGGAAAGGTTATAGTTCTATGCATTCATGCTTTCATTAGAATTCAGGTAGGCTGTAGCTTGCACTTTTTTTGCTTGAAAAAAGAACCCCAGAAATATCTCATTTCTGGTCTTCTTGTCAAGAAATTAATGCTGATGTCAAAAGCAGATCTTTTTAAAGTTATAATTTAGCAGACTAACACCAACAGAAGATAGAGAAACATTTAATGTCTTTATATTCTTTGTTTATCACTTTCCTAAGGAAAAAAATGTATTTTGAATTCTCAACATGAGAGTTATATTTCACAGGACTTTATTGTTGTCTATGTGCAAAATTGTGTAAGTTTATATAAAAAATAAAATACATGCAAATATTTCAAGATCAAAACGTTAAGCTATCTCTTACTGTGGCTTTAACATCACTGTTTTTATGTCTCTTGTCACTGATTTCTGAACTGAAAGTTGTCAGAAGCCTTTAAACTCTTCAAATTCCTACTCTGACACCATATTCTCCAAGTGAAAAGCTTATATCAAATTGTGGCACAAGTTCTGAAGAGAAAATGTATTTACCATTTACACTAAATATGATTATTATGAGTCACAATCTAGAATGCATTAATCCTAGTGCCTCCTGGATGTCACGGCTCTCTATCTCACACAATACCCTATCTCTCAGCCCAAAGATCTGACCTTTTAAAAAGCAAGTCCCTTGTCATCATTTTCCATAGAAGAGATAGGTTTCACAAGGCAGCTTAAGGCCTTTCTGAACCATCACTGCCAAGTTTTGCTTAAAAAAATAAATTATTTTTTGCACATTTCCTCAAGGAGTTTATGCTTCTTCTGGGCTTCCAATGACTGTGTCATTTAAAATGAAAAATGAGGTGAAGTCCAGCATAGATTTTCTTACCAAGAAAAAACAGCATATTCCAGTCTTTTAGTGGTTTGTGACAGCAGAAGGAAATTGAGGAGTAAATTTTTGAAGGACCGGATCTTGAAACAAATCACCAATCTGGGAATTTTCTGAAGAAGTTTCTGCAGCCAGGTCACACATTTTTTTTTGACTCTTAACAGTAAACATTGTCTCTCCATGTTCATTGGGAATCCATAGGAACCTTCAGGCAGAGAAGAGAAGGGATAGTTGCAAGTACAGTAGCAAGAGACTTATAAAAGACACCTGGACTTCTGGCTGATGAAAAGGATAATGAATAAAGTCTGAGGAGATTACACCAAATTCCTTCCCTCATTAGGGCTGCTGGAGAAATTACATGGCTCTCTGGATTTCCAGCAGGCAAGATGCAGGGCTGCCAGCTGACCAGACAGTGCACAAAAGTGGTAAAGACATATCACTGGATATCAGCATTGAGTCCAGCAGTCTCACTGAGAAGGCTGTTGGGAATCCTCAGCCTTCCTCGGGCTATCCTCATTAGGCATAATCGAGTCACCTTAGCTAAAATATTGCCTCACACAAGGTAAATATGGCCTTGACATTGTTTGTCAAAGAGCTAGAAAATAGGGTCTTACCTATTAATGCAGTCTCAATCCAATCATTACAACCACAAGTAGGCACATGTGCACACAAAACCACATGTGGATGCACTTATATTCACTGTATTTTCAAAGATCTTTGCTCTTGCTGGGTCACAAAGATACAATTTATTGTCAGCAGATATTCAAAACCCACTGAAGGGGAAAAGAAATCTAAAAAATCAGAGTGAAAAAACCTTCTTACAGATTTTACTTTATTATGAACAAGGTTTAAGATTTAAATGAAACATATTTCATGCCCTCGGAGATCATTCCAGAGATGAAACCCTTAGAATCCATGTTACTGAAACAGAAGCTCACTTTCCCTCCAGGAATTACGAATTGCTATGCCTGTTCTAGTCTAATTGAGCCAAATGGTAGACATATGCCACCCAAGTGAAATTTTCCCCACTATACAAAGTAACATTACCACATTTAATTATTTTTTTTTGAAATCTAAGAAATTATATTTGTATTTGGCAGCAGCTAGCAAAGAAAAGCAAAATGAAAAATCCAACTATCCAACTGACCAACCAAAAAAAGGACCCCAGAAACAAAAGCAGAAACGAAAATCCCAGAAGCAAACAATCCTCTCCCCCGACCTTGATCTCTTTATCAAGATACTGACATTTTTTAAAATCAAGCTATTTTAAAATTCAAACTAAGGGTTAAGCTATTTTACTCTGCACATCTTTTATAAACATGTAAAATTATAGAAAAGAAATGAAACCTAGAGTTTTCAAAACCTAGGCACTTGGCACAGAAAATTTTCTTAACTGTAAAGATACCACCTCAGTCCTAAAGTTGATGTTCCATTGCTTAATTTCTTTTTTTTTTTTTTTTTAGTAAGATTTGATCAGTAGACTTTTGGGTTTTGTTCATTGTACTAGGGCTGAAGGAAAGTAACCAGAAGAATATAGCATGTGCTTCTACATAAAGAATAATCAAATTTAAGGGCTAGGCTGTATGTTTAAGCACCTAAAGTTGGGAAATACAAATGTGCACCGTGCCTTTGCAATCCTAATTCAACCACTGGGATCCATATACATCTTTACACAAGGCTATCTGGATGTTAGAAATAGTGAACAAAACAGGACTGTGCCTCAAATAGGGCTGCTACCTGCAGAATTCCTGGAAGCACATTGACCTGGACATTACATGCCTACACACATTTTATATGCAATCTCCATGGGTGCATTTCAAGCCCAGCACAGCTGGCTGTGGCATTTAGAGGTTGCCAGAACAAAAGCCAGGCCAATGCATTTTACCTACAAGCTTCTCAAAGCCTCAGCACAGTTTCTGTAGCTCTATCTGTAGCTGCCGAGCAAACATGTGCTGAAAACTGGTGCCAACTGTGAATTCAATAACAGCTTGTATTTGCATCCTTTGGCTCTGCCCTATTCCTTACACCAGAGAAATGTCAGGCAGGAAGGTGCTTGCAAAGGAAACCCAGCTACCCTTGTCTTATCCTAGCCAGACCCCTCTACTGGATTACCTCAACATCCTCAGGTTTTGAGAAGGAAGAACTCTATAGCAGCACTAAAACAAGAAAGTGGAAATATGTTGCTAATTTCAGAATTTCTCTGTACCTATATTGCGAGAAGGAACTTCACTAGAGGAAATGTTATGTAGCAATGACAATATACTTTGGCTAGAGGAGCTGCCTTGTGGCAGACTATATTGGTATGAAGGATGAAAGTGGAGGAGGAGAGTGATAGAACAGTCACATACCATCCATCATGTACCTGCAGAAGACCCACTCTCTTCACTTTGTTAGTTTTTGGTGATTGCTTAGTGTCCTAGGAATATGCATTTCCAATTCAGCTAGGGCACAACAGATTGCCAAGAGAGGTTCTACATGCCCCATTCCTGAAACATTCAAGGTCAGCTTGGACAGATCTCTGAGAAATCTGATGTGGTTGAAGGAGTCTCATGACAGGGGATAACCTGCCAACCTGACCTTGGATTAGATAATCTTTAAAGGTCCTTTCTAATACAAACCATTCTATGATCCTATGCAAAAAAAGGAATTCAATACATTTTTTCCTCTGAAGAGCTTGAACATTTTTCACAAACACAGAAAAGAAATAATTGATCAATATTTCAATTTCATTGATGCTAAGCAGCAACACTCACAATATTAAGGATGTATTCTTAAGTGGAACAAAATAAAATCTTTTCAAAGGAGCGCTGCAGCATTGCTAACAACCAGATGTATATCCATCAATTAAAATATTTAGTGATGTACCCCACAGAATTTAACCAAAGTATATGCTACAACTACTTAAAGAAGTTTCCCCTTATTAGATATGGAATGGATTTGAAAGAAAAGCTAATACAACAGAGAACATCTTTTATATAAATAATAAGTGTAAACTTTTTAAAAAAATCCTTTGAATAGACATTTCTAGAAAAATTAGTCTTTCCACTTTGGCCATTGCACACAATCAATCTGTTCATAAGATACATCTCCAGAGAAATTGCATGGGAAGGAACAAAATCAGGATATCAAATTTTTAGATCAATATGAAAACATAAAAATTTTGGTTTACCATTTCCTGATGCAGCTTCTCTGTTTCATCTGGAGACAAAATAGAATCTTATTGGCTATTTAAGCTCAGTGTTTGAGATTAAATAGTATAATAAATGTCCCTGATGGATATTAGCATGCTTGAAAAATGAGGCACATAAACAAAAACACACACAGAATTAGCCAAAAGAAGCAACCAAATGTAGAGAAAAATATATTTTGTATTAGTCAATATACATGTGCTGGAAGTCCCAGGAGACGAAGAAGTACAAATAAGACCAGTGGAAATGCTCAAGTTAAATGAAAAGGTGCAGAAGCAGGCTCAGACTGCAAGCCACTACAGACTCAAAAACACAGTATGAAAGAATCAAGACAGCAGGAGATTTTGCTTGGCTTGAGGCACTGGAATGAAACACAGATAGATTAATTCTTTCCTTCACAAAGAACCAAGGAAAAAGAATGTACCAGGTGAAAAAAAAAAAAAAAAAAGCCCAAACCAGCTAAGGAATGCTTAGAGGGGCCCTAAAAAGCAAGTAGGAAAGCTGACAGTAGAATGACGTATGCAAGTAAATAAAGCTGACAGTCCTTCACAAGGAATCGTTGAATTATAGAATGGTTTGAGTTGGAAGGGTCATTAAAGATTGGCTTGTTCCAATCCCCTGTCACGGACAGAGACACCTTCCATGAGCCCATGTTGCACAAGGCTCCAGCCTTAAACACTGCCAGGGACTGACACAGAAATAGAAGTTCACAAATTCGCTGGAGTACCAGTTCTTTGAGTGAAGAATTTCTTCCTACTATCTCATCAAAATCAAATTTTAGTTTAAAGCAATTACCCCTTGACCTATCACTACAGGCCTTGGTTATAAGTCCTTCTCTGTTTCTGATGACATCAGTTGTCCTTTGTTCTTGTTACGACCTGCCCTTGAAGAGAAGGATATCTAAAGTCCTTATTAACAGGCCCCTCGGGACAGATTAGAGTGAAATGACACTGAATGATGGATGTTCCTAAAGATATATATAGGTAAGATTTATTTTAGAGCAATTTGGTTGCAATGGAAAGGAGGCATGTAGCCATTTTGGTTATTATTACATATAGTAATATACAGCAATATAAAAACATAAAAATTACACTTAAGAAAATGTATAAGGAAAAGAGAGAAAGAGAAAAAAGGGTAAGAGTAGAAAGATATCACCGCCCATGAATCCAGCAACAAGATTTGATTGTTGCATTTTTTCTGTCTGGTCAAAGTGATGGTCACAGTCTTGCTCCATAGGATGTGGGGGAAAGCCATGAAACACAAATTTCAATGGCTTGATACATGTTTTGGTTTAGGTGGAACGCCCAAGCACCTCCCCTATGGGGTGGAGTTTTACACTGTGTTTTGCAACACCGTGGATCACATGCAGTCCTCTGGTGGAAGGCCTCAGAAAGGAGTCTGGCAGCATTTCTGTCATCTTCGATTATTTATGACCTGTGTCTCACATCAGCATGCTGAGCCAATTATGCTCCTTCAGAAAGCATAGATATCCTCAGGCCTATGTGTGAATGTGAATATTGTATGTAAATGTGACCTTCCTAGAGTGGGGGAGAGTTTTATAGGATCTGCTTTTTATTGGACTTCTCCTTTATCTGTCTCAAAACCCAGCTTTGTACGTAAGTTCCAGTGCTAGGTGTGCACCTTCTCTGCACCTGGGTTGTGACCTTGCACATCAGCAAAGCACCTGCTGCTTTTGTAAACGGATGACTGTTTGAGTCATTAACATTCCAGTCTCTCACACTTCATCCCCCAATGTTGTAGCTCCATCCAAGAAGGCCAATAATTTGTTGAGCATGACTTGCCCTTAGTGAAGCCATGTTGACTGTCACAAATAAATTCTTCGCTTTCAATATGTCTTAGCACATATTCCAGGAGGATCTGCTCCATGACCTTGTGAATCACAGAGGAGAAAGTGGCTGGCCTATAGTTCACTTAGTCTTCCTTTTTTCTCTTCTCAAAGTGGAGGTGAGGTTATGTTTCCCCTTTTCCAGTCAATAGGAACTTCACCAGCTTACTGCTGCAATTTCTCAAATAGGATGGATAGTACTTTAGGTATTTCATCTGCCAGTTCTCTCAGGACTCGCAGATGCTTTTCATCAAGTCCCATAGTTCTGTACCTTCGATATTTTGAAAGGTTTTCTAAGGTTCCTAAGATCTTCTCAAACCTCATCTTCTCCTACAGTAGGTGGTTTTCATCCTTCCAGTTCCTTCCTCTGCCTTCTGCATCTTGGGCAGTTTGGCTGGAGACAGGGGCAAAAAAGTAATTGAGTAGCTTAAGCCACTCTTTATCCTGGTTCACTAGGTATCTTGTTTCCCTCCAGAGAGGCTCCTCATTTCCCTAGTCTAGAAGCTTTTCTTTTTGCTCCTGACCTCCTTGAACAGGTTTAATTCTATTGAATCTTTAATTTCCTAACACAATCCCTGGCTGTTTGTACAACCTCTCTGTATTCTTCCCAGGCTACTTGTCCTGGCTTCCACCCTCTGTAAGCTTGCTTTCTATGTTTGAGTTTTTTCAGGAGCTCCTTGTTCATCTAAGCAGACCTCCTGATATTTTTACCGGACTTCCTTTTCCTTGGGATGCATTGCTCCTGAGATCAGAGGAGGTGATCCTTGAATATCAACCAGTTTTCTTTGGCCCTTCTTCCCTGCAGTGCTCTATTCCACAGTCCTTTACCAAGAAAATCCCTGATGAGGCCAAAGCCTGTGCTTCTGAAGGCCAGGGCAGAGAGCTTGCTGTGTGCCCTCCTTGCTGAGCACCTCAAATTCCATCATTTCGCAGTCACTGCAGGCTGCCTCGGAGGACTACATTCCCCACTAGATCCTTGTTATTAAAAATCAAGTCCGGCAGAGTACCCTTCCTTGTTGTCTCCTCTCTCACTTGGAGAAGGAAGTTATGATCAACACCTTCCAAGAGTCTCCTGGATTGTTCATGCCCTGCTGTTTTGTTCCTCCAGCAGATATTGTGGAGGTTGAAGTTCCCCATGAGGACCAGGCCTTGTGAATTGTATCTGCTCCTTTGTCCACAGAGGGCTTCATCCACTTTATCTTCCTTGCTGAGAGTCACCTGTCCCTGCCTTCCCTTTAATTCTGACAGATAAATTCTCAGTCAGTTCCTCATCCAGCCCCTGGCGGAGATCCAGCTAGCCTCTTATGTAGAGGGCACAATCTCCTCTCATGTCCCCTGCCAAATATGGCATAAATGCACACACAATCTTGGACTAATTCCAAACACAGAGACAGAAAGAGCAACCTTAGAAAATTAGTGGGAAAACATAGGAGAGATTATGTTGTGGGGAAGTAGTCCGTGCAGCGCAGTCTTTCTCTGTATAATAAAAAATAAATATATATCCAGGTGAGCCAAGAAGGAAACAGCACCTTTGGCATGAAATTGGCAATGTACTTGTAGTTTTTTCAATGAAAAAAAATCCTGGCTGACTCCACATTATAAAGGAAGCTAAACTATCATCTCTCATGTTCAGAATACCTTCTTCCTACTTTCCTGGACAGAGCAGCTGAGCTCAAAATATGCTGCCAAATGATGCAATGCTGGGTCAGCTTATTGTCCAAGGAACAAGGCTGTTAGGTGATACAAAAGAAGTGTTGCTCTGTTGCTATGAAAAGGAAATTTCTAGAGAAGTTCTCAAGAGGTGGAAACTGCCTCTAATAGGAGTAGGAGATGAATAAGAGGCTGCTATTATGTAAAATAAGTGTTCAGGACACCATCACATGTTTCAATGATCATTATAGTGAGAAGAAAAAATAGAAACAAATATTACAGTTACTCACATAATCTCAATTTTAGCTTTCCTTTCCTATGAAGCAGGATCTAATTCATGTCATCTTATCTCTGTAACCACCCCACTCCTCTCTTTTCATCTCCAGTTCCCACTGTCTTCATGTCTCTGCCCTAGTACCCTTCTGCACCACACCTACCTCCACCACAATCTTGCAGGTTGAGCTCATACCTCATCTGCATTCCTTCCTCCTAGGAAGGCAGAGTGGGAAGCATGAGAGAGGTGACATCTTAACCCACAATGTCAAAACTGCTTCCAACTCACCTCCCCATCCCTACCAGGGTTCAAATATCTGGACCACATTTTGTCATGCAAGACTGGATAATTTGAACTAGTGTGATCATAAAGGCAAATATTATCAAATAGGCCAGGGTGTAAGGAATGCTCATCATATCTGAAGAAATCTGGTGCCCTGGTGAAAAAGCTTTTTGGCTCATGTTCAGAAAGTCTTTTTCAGAGGCTTTTGACGTGGCTAAAAGTGTATTGTTTATTTATGGAATTAAAGAGAACATTTGTACATAATGATTCATCCCCTCAAGTGCTGGCTCTAAAACATGGGTTTTGGTGGATTGAGAGAAGGGAAGAATACTGCTGGTGGTTCTTAAAAATATTTTCAGATTTATTTTCAAGTGAACTAAACATATTTCCCCCTAATCATCTTAAAAATAACTGTGCCGTGTTAGTCTGAAGCTTTCACAAAATATTGCTGGATACAAACAGCTGGAGGTGCATGCACAGCATGGAAAACTCTATCTTGAGGAGTTTAGAGTTGATAAAATCCTCTAAACACTGAAAGCAAGGTTATGGGAGACAAATCAGGTTGTTCTAAGGGTTACTTAAGTCTAGACTGTGCCACCCACAGCCACACAGATTATACAGGACAGCCACAACATGCTGTCTCAGAGTCTGACTGATGCTTTCCTGTTCTGTTATTCTCTGAAACAGAATTAAAATTCAGTCAGGCTGAAAGGAGCTTTTTACTCTGTGTATGAGGGAGAAATAACAAGAACTGTGCAATTCATAAAAACCTTCTAGTTTGTATATACACATGCATGCCTCTACTGATAAATCCAAAACAGAGGTAAACATAGAGGAGGCATTAAGTTGTCTTTTCTGGAGGGAGAGAAATCTGCATGACAAGTTTATTGAAGCGTTTTACAGAAATCCGGGATACTGTTCAACATACAGAAAGCTCTTATTAAAGGCTGCAGTTCACCATAAACAGCAATTTTGGATGACAATGTTGTGCATTCGTCATCAAATGATGCTTACAAACAGCAAGACGATTCCATCTGCCGTTATTTTTTACAATTATATAAATAAGAATATTTAAGCAGATAGACATTTTATATATATACATGTATCAGATTGAGGATTGTAAGCCAGAAAATAAAGTTAAGATGAAATAGAAATAAACCCCAGAAAATACAGCATTTTAAAGTGAAATTTAAGGCAAAGAGTAAATTTTGTTCTGAATAAAGTAAATTCTGATAATAAATTTAGCATACTTGTCGCTTTCTAATAAAGAAAGAAAAAATGTTCTGTGGAAATGCTTTGAAGCAAAAATATGAAAGCATCTGTTTTCGAAAGGCTTTGCCAAAAAAAGGGCATCCAAGCCCATAGTAGATTTGAATAAGCTGTCACTGCGCTACAGAGGAGTTTCAGTTCAACTGTTTTAGTATACTCACTCTCTTCTATAGAATATTTTCTCTGGCCATGAGACACTGGAAGGAGGGGAGAGGGAAATACTCCATGGGAAATAATCTGGGGAAGAGTACTCCCAATGGAAGAAGACACAGATTTCCAGTGCAACTCCTTTAAAGTATCCTTGTGATATTTCAGGATCAGCATTATTTCCTCTTGTTGCTGAAGCTGATGTTTTTGATGAGAAAGCCCCTTCACAATTTCCCAGTCTCTATGGCTCTTTGAGAAAAAAGCCATTTTCTGACCTGCTACTTCATTTCCTCTCTAATCATGAGGCTTGATAATAAAAGTAGTGTAGCAGTTCAGGCTAGGATCAGTGGAAATCAAGTATGTTCATGGATTACTTTCTTGCAAATTCAAGAGACATTAGCACGTACATTTTGGCAATAAAAGTTTCAGTTGACACAGAGAAATAAGTTTCTCTGTCTTAATTTTCTGCTGAGGAGTACTGGGTACTTAAATATGTCTGAGTGATGATTCAGCATTTTCAGTGGTGCTGTGAAAGTAATTTGGAGACAGTCAATTCTTTCATAGCTTCTATTTCTCAAGAAGCTACTGCACATATTCCTCAGCTTTACTCCATATTCTCTCCCATTCACAGAATGCAAAATTATAATTAAGACAAAGCACAGTCTGTTTGTACAGAATAAGTTCACCTATTCCCAAAAGCACAACTTATGCAAAGGCCTAGTGAAAAAAGGAATACTTTCAAGTCTGTGAATGCTTGTGCTCTGTGATTCTGTGCTCTGGGGCCTGCCTTATAGCAGCAGTTCATCCTCTAAGCATGAGAGTGATTACAAAGTTTATCACAATGGTAGCATGTGTTTGCCAATTAACTGCATCTAGCTGTTTCAGTAGAAATGTACTGACCAAATGTTCAGAAGACCTCTTGATTTAGCTTAAAGCAGTTTTTCTTGCTGCAGAGAAGACTGCAAAATCTGTAATTTTCATTGCAATTAATAAAATATCAGCTTTCATACACAAAAGAGTAAAGACTCCTGGTTGCATATGTTACTATATTTGTTCCTAAGCTATGTCCATTATCCAGACTTACATCTTCAGGTGACAGTAGTATTTAAGCACCAAGATGAGTGCTCCTTACTGGAAGAGTATCTCAACTGAGTAATGCAGTATATTTATAGTGCAGCAGTAGCTGTGAAACTTGCCCTCTGCTACACTCTTTGCGTTGTCAGAAAAGTCAGTGTGGTTTCCCCTCGAGAAAGAGCTACAGCTGGAACTGAGGTTATTACTACAGGCTCTTTTATTCCCCCACTGATAGTACAGGGCAAGAAATACTACAGAATTAAGACCTTGAGACAAGTTCCTCCCCTAATAACAGGATTGCTGCTGCCTTCAAAGTTTAAATATATCTCTGTCTTTACATAAAATTCTATGTTTCCCTACCTCATCAGAAGCATCAGCTAGCATATTCCATTTTTTATTTCTAATTTTAGATGGGAGCTGGAGGGAATAGAAATTGAGCAAGTCAACTCCTCTACAGTCTTACAGTTCCAAAAAATAATAAAAAAGAAGTTCTGGATAGAAGACTTACTCTTAACTTAATTGCATCTTTTTAATTCCTTTGCCTAAGTAGTCTTTTTCTCTAAAATATATGCTGAAGTACTTGACTCAATCTGACTTTACAAGGTTTAAAGCAGTTTTTAAAGGTTAAAGCAGTTCTATAAGCATTACTAGGGAGTTGCCTCCAAAGCCAGTAAGACTTTTAACAGGACCTGTTTCTCAAGGTTTGATTTCTGTACAGTCAAGAAATTATTCTTTCTCATGATAGGTAAAAGATGCTGCTATCAAGACACTGCTTTTCTTAGCACAGAAGTCAAAACATCAAGCTTGGGACAGTACGTTATAAGTCACAATCAATTTCCTTTTATCAAAGAGCAGGTAAGAATCACTTCCAAAAGTTCTTTTCAGTTCTAGCATGGCAACACAAAATGGAAATTCTTTTAAAAGAGCTTTCATCCAATTTCTGGTTGCATATCAAGTAATTAGACAAGAATTTAAGTGTCATTTTTTGAGGACACTTCAAAATTCAATATTCAGAATGGTATTTCAAGATAATTTTACATGGAACAGACCATCAGGTAACATACAACATCCTTGTCTATGAGCCAGGTTGTTTTCCTTTACAGATGCATTGGAATCCCAGGAACTTCTTTCATATGCCAAAGGTTCCCAGGTTTTTTTGACCTTTTTTTGACCATTGACAGAACTTAAAATTGTCTTGCTGTCTTTTTTTTTTCTTCTTTTTTTTCCTTTTTTTTTTCCGAATGGATGCTGCCATAGTGGGACATACTGTGCTTACAAAAATGAGCACCACAGCACACCAAAAAACAGAGGGAAACACAGGCTCAGTCACAATCATAATTTATTGAAAGATGCACTTGATGATATACTCAGCTCCACACAATAAACATACATAGAAAGCCAAATTTACAGGTACCTGAACAGCAGGTATATGTGAAGGACTTGGAGTCTAGCAACAGGAACACAACATCTTCAAAAGAATATTTATGGTCTGAGGAAAACAAAAAAATCACTCATGAACATACTTAGCTCATAGTTCTAGAGAAATTAACTGTGAACAGTGAAATGAAAAAAATGGGTAAAATATATTATTTTTTTGTACAAAAAAAATTTGTATTAAATTTTAATTCTGATATTTTTCATAAACCTTCAAGTGTGTTTTATTCCTGAAAAAAATGTTCCTTATCAGCTTATCAGGAAAAAAAAAGGAGAAAATTGAACACACACTAGAAATCTCCAAGAAACAATTTTTCTGTTGTTATAGCTTGCATGCATCTAGATTACTCCACAAAGATTAGGTCAGTTGGCTAGAGCATGGTGCTAATGATGCCAAGGTTGTTAGTTCAACCCCTGTATGGGCCATTTGCTACAGAGTTGTGTGAAATAGTTCTGTGAAACCTTCACCCTAAAGAGTTCTGAAGCTAACACAAAGAGAGAAAAGAAGCTTCTCTTAAGTCTCCTCTTGCCCCATTACCTGTTTTGTTTTTGTTCGCTGCTGTAGTATCACAGTGCCTCAACATGAGTTGTTTGGTGTTCTTGTTCCTTCCTGCAAAGTATTCCTTCTGTATCCATCACCTGGGCCATTTGGCATGCTCATCTAACACCATCTTCTACTTCCAAGTCTGTTCTCAGCAGCATTTTACTCTGACATGGAAACTATTGTCAGTGGCCCATCTCAGGGATCAAGGAGATGAAGACTTCAGATTACAGATTAAAACTGTACTGCCCTCGACAATATGAATTAACCATCTGAGGCAATATATTGAATTTGTTCACTCATGTGTTAGTATGTAATATTTCCAGCAGTCAGTAAACTCACCATGGTTTAATATACAGTAATTTCACGCTTATAAGCTACACCTTTTAAACTGAAGTTTCGAGCCAATCCCAGAAGGGCGGCTTTTCACCCGGTGCGGCTTATATATGGACAAATTCCAGCGAAATGCCAACCCTGAAGTGCATGCTGCAGGGGGAGCAGGCATTCCCCACCCCTCAGCAGCCGTGTGGGGGAGCAGGAATGGGTGGCCACGGCCAGCTGCGGGTGGCAGGAGCCGTGTGGGGGAGCGAGCGGGCAGGATGGAGAGCACCCCCTCTGCCGCACGGAAAAAAAAAAAAAAGAAAAAAAAAAAGTGCAGCTTATCACCCAGTGGAGTTTATTTATGGACAAATTCCAAGGACTTTCCAAAAACCCAGAAGCACAGCTTATACTCAGGTGTGGCTTATAAGTGTGAAATTACTGTAGCTCCCAGAATTTAGCAGCAAAACAGCAAACTAGCAAAGGCTCAAATCCTTAAAATACTTTTCTACTTTTCCCCCAATAATCTCAATGGAAAAGCATTTGTAAGCCAAAAACCAAGCCTCCAGGGTCTTTCTTTCACTTCTTGAAAGCTGGAGGTTTTGGCTGTTAGCTTTAGGATTAAAGAACTGATTAGAAGTTTTTACCACTAAAAATATCAATGTGTCTTATCCTCCAAAATTTCCCTGCTGAGTTACTGAGCAAATTTGTCAAAATTCATTGCTTCACTGTTCTTTGCAAGGTACAAAGTTGCAATTCCAGTGCAATTCAACTCCATGAAGCCAAAAGGGGCTTCATTGCTAAAAGCACTCATCAAAGACTCATTAATAATTGTTTCCTTTCTGAGGAAAAAAAATCAGTTTTCATTGCTGCAGCAATTGCATCTAACTTGACATGGGCAGAGTTTGTCTGGTTTTACTCACAGCTATCACAATATGATTGAAATTGCAGCGTAGGTACAACCTACATGCTGCCTCTTCTCTGATTGTCTAACTTGAGCCCTATTCCTTGTTTTCTTTGCTTTTTCGGCACATTACATGATCACACATTAATTCTTTGTTCCTTATTTACTTTAGCTTTCAGAGGGTGACACAAGCTACACCAGATCCCACAGATTCATTTCCCCATACCATGACCTCCTACTCTAGCTGAGGTCTGCCATGGCGATGCCAAAACAAAACATTCTAGCTCCATACCGAGGCATGTGAAATGGAGCAAGAAGTAGAACAAAGTTGTATGAAAGGATCATTTCTTTCTCATAAGGAGCCTGAGAAGAGTGGAAAGTCAACAGGGAATGGGAACAAGTGTAGTAGTAGTAGTAATTGGAGTGGGCATAGGAAAGTGAAGAAAAGGTAGGCAGGAGGGACTTTCAGCTGAACCTTCTGTGGGGAAGGGGCTGTCTTCCTTTACAACATGTTTGTGGAGCACTTGCCATGGAGGTGATCAATCTGATGTTCTGGAGGTGCTATTAAGTATGCAGTGTACATCCTCCACTGCCCGTTCATAGGTGATGAAGTCTTGCTTCAATGCCCTTCCACAGCTGTGGTGGTTCAGATTGAGATGTTCTTTTTCTTCAGTGTTGACAGAGTTCAAACAGAAAAAGACAAGAAAAACACAGCCAGAGAGGGAACAAAGAAAATGTACAAAGATCTTAAGTGGCACATTTAGCACAAGATGTTTATTGTGGTTATTTGGTTATGGGGTGAAGAGAATGTAAGACTAATCTATTCTGTAGGTTTTGTTAAATTATTAGCTTAGATGCTATGATTTTGATGACATAATTATATGAGTGAAGGTAATTTTCAGATTGTAATGAGTATGCCAACTAGTGCAATGCTATCTGAGTGAAGCTACTCATTTAAAATAATATGTGCTTATTCCTGCTCATCTGAGCTGCTATTAATACTAAACCATAATTTCCTTATCAAAGAAAAGTAGAAGGAAAAAAAACAGGAGGAAAGAAAAGAAAAGAAAAGAAAAGAAAAGAAAAGAAAAGAAAAGAAAAGAAAAGAAAAGAAAAGAAAAGAAAAGAAAAGAAAAGAAAAGAATAAAGAAAGAAAGAAAGAAAGAAAGAAAGAAAGAAAAAGAAAGAAAGAAAGAAAGAAAGAAAAAGAAAGAAAAGAAAGGCATAGTCATGGCATGTTGATAGGCCTATCTTGAAAAGAAAGGTACCTGTTAATTAGGGAGGCATAGGTGAAATATAGTAGAATGCCACTGATTCCAGACAGAGAGGAGAAGAGAGGCACAAAATACTTCAAAATATGCTAAGCTCATTTTCTTCTGCACATTTAATGCCGGAATAATTTCTAGCTTGAGGATAGATGTCAGAGAAATGCCTCTGAAGTCCAGAGGAAAACCATATTAGGTTTTTGACTTGTGCAAATTTGCTGCCCTTGCTGTGAGGTACTGCCCAGCATCCCTGGGAGGTATGTATTTGCTGTTCACCTAAGGATCAGAAAAGTTATTCTTTCCACTGAGAGTTCAATGGGTTTATTTTCTTCAGATCAGATTGAACATGTGTGACTGACAGAGCCACTGACAGCACGCACACCTGTATAGAACCTATTTGTTCCGCTCCTCCTTCCTTTTCTTACATCGCTCATTCTTTTTGATCAACAGCATAAAATGCTAAAAATGTTTTTTTCCGTTTGTTTTCAGTTGGAAAAAAATCAAAATGTTTTCTGTAGCAGTGAGAAATATGTGGTCTTATTTACAACTGAAGTTTGTTTTTCTCTACACAATGGCAAAAATCAACCTTTAATTCAATTTTCTGCTCATGTTTTTTATGAAATCTGCTGCCAGCAAACAGTCCTAGGAGTTTTAGACAAGTTGCTTTTAAGACATATTACTACAGAGATCCGGAAAGAAGGATCAAAGATATATTCACTTTTTTCTAGGCTATCAGTGTCCTACATCAGATTTTATCTTTCTTTTCACCCTTATAAGAATACCTCAAATACAAGCATGTGGTTTGAAAGTCTTTATTCTACCTACAGTCATCTCTATTTTCTTATTTTCTGGATGAATCTCAAAGCAATTAAATTATTTTATTCACAAATCAAAGGTAAATTGCTAATGCAAAATTAAACTGGTTTTTAGACTTAAGGTTTTGGAATGTCAAAGCAGAAGCCATGATGAAGAATAAGCTAATGAGAAAAATCAAAATTACCACAAATGCACCAAAAAAGCACGGAAATAATTTTAGCTATAGTCGTTGTGAATGACTTGAACAGTACCTTCTTGAACACATGCTTCCCAGATAACAACTTGACACCTTAAAAATACCAACAGATATCAGTGGTATCAATTTTTTACCTTTTTCTACTCATCACCTGCAGAGCAAAAGAAATCAAGAGATAAGACAAAATGAGCTTTCAAGACATTAAAATCCAAGCCCACAAGTACAGGGTGAAGAGAGATCCTTGCAGGTCAACTCCTAGTCATATAATACTGCTTTCTGTGGTCTTTAGAGAAGCTCAGACTTTCTGAGGCCTTGGCTAGGTTGTGTAAGTGAAGGATTTATGTCCATGTCATCCATTTAAAAACCTCTCAGGGGCATTGAAAGATGTGGGATTAAGAGAGATGTTTCAATATGGGGTTTATATATAAAATGATAAAAAGAACATATTACAATGAATATATACATAATAAAAGCTACTTAAACAACAAACATGTAAACTTGAAAAAAGTACACTTCATGGCAGGAAGAAAGTAGGAGACAAGAGAAAAAATATAAGGAAGACTAATGCCCTTAGACACTCAATATAGAAAAGATATTGTCCTCATATACATTGTTATTTATCTTCACCCTCCTGCACTTGGTGTATTACCTCCTTACACACAGCAGTTTCTTTCTGTCATGGAGGCAATTCATTCCTATCCTGTCAGGCTCACTTTTTCTTCCCAGTGTCTCAAGACAGTAGTTACTGTCAAAGCAGTAACAAAAAGAACCCAAGAGGTTTGTTTTGCTGACACCTCCTGAAGTGTAGAATCATCACATCAGATATATATTTGGGGTTAGGAAGACCAGCTTCGGTTATACGACCTCATCCAGCCAGAGCTTTCACTAAATCCTTGTTGAAAAAATTATCCCCAGTCCATCAGGAGAAACACTGTTTGTTCTCTCAAGCCCAGCTAATTTGTTTTCAATTATCTCCTTATTAAAGAAAAAGATAGTGCTTCATAAAGCAGTCCTAGATGTTGCAGAATTACTGCTTGAAACATAGAAATTAGAACAACTCATTTTTATTTCAGTGTTGGTATCCTATGCCTTAAGAGTCATTGTAATTATTCCCTGTTGCCTTCTGTACTGTGCCTAAACAAGTTCGGCATTTTCAAAGATCATAACTAAAGTCACAGTGGAATTAAAAACACTTCTGCAGAAAAACACAAAACACAGCTAAAGAAGACGCTTAGTTGGCCTATACTAACCTGTCTTACAGCAAATTTTGGAACCATTTGGTTCTGGAACCATGAAGAACTGTAGCAGTGTTTCTGGCTGAATAATCTTGCATTATTACCTTGGTCCACTTGTCTTTTTCCTTTTTAAAACACATTTGCACCTTTTTTATTAAGGCACACAATTCAAGGTTGCAATCCTGACAAAAATTATGTATGTGAACAGCTCCGATGGAGATAGTAAGTCCTGATTTCCAAGATTTGTGTGGAGGAGGTATCCTCACAATTAAACAAAAAAACAAACAAACAAAACCCCAAACCACCACACTTTGTTTCCATCTGCCCTTTCTCAACTGTGTATTGCTTTATCCACTGTGTTTTTTCCTTGCATCAACACTGACTCTTCATCCATGGGGAAAGTAGCATTGGATACAGGAGGTATTCTGCCCCCCTCCCTTCTAATAAAAACAAATTTAGGACTAGTGAGCTCAAGATTATGTCAGGTTGCGTTTGGGTTTTGGTTTTTTAAAAGAAAAATAAGTGAAAAAGGTAAATTCAACACATTACTCTCATGAGTGGATATTCATAAGTGAATATTGCAGTGAAATTTTCTTTTGAAAACAGAACACCAGGGACCAACTCAAATCACCATAATTGAAACCAGGCTGATTTTTATTTTCTGTTAACCCAAGCCACAAACATACACTTTGTAATTTGCAAATACAATCCACTGCAGCTGTAGAATAAATAAATCTGTAAATACATATACACATAAACAATACTGCTTTAATATTACCAGTGAGAAATCTTGACAACACAGAAGACGTAAAAACTCTGAGTCAAGGCAAATTCAAGCAGCTTCATTATTTGAAATTTACTCAGTTTAATTCAAAAACTTCTTTCCAATAGCATTTGGTATTGTGTGCCTCTATCTCTCACTTCATGTATGTGTTTATATGTGCAGAGAAATATATACAAACTAACATTTTTAAAATATTTGAATTATAAAACAAGCTTTATTTGTTATGATAGCTACCCAGAATTGAAAGATAAATATTCCACATCCATGAGTTACCTCACTAAAGCTAGTTAACAACATTTTGAGGTATAAATGTACATAGGTCTATGTAGTTTGCTAGATACTGCCCAGAACAGCTGCAAATGTGCCTTTTTATGGGAGTTCAGGATTCCATTTGGTTCAAACACTTGGCATTTGCTTTTTACAGTTGGTATTGTTCAGGCCATACTTCCTCTATTTCAAGTTGCCAAGAGGGTGGTAGAAGAACAAGAAGCCCTGGAACCATGTATTTTCTAAAGCAATACAAAATATTGACCTTGGGTATTCCATCACACTGGTTTTGTCACATTTTACCTATTAGTCAGCTTTCCTCCTTCAAATCTGCTTTATTATGATTTAGTCAGGATGGAAAATTGAGCAGTAAATAGCCTGTATGCACTTGTTTTATTGTGCCAGTTTTAACAGATGTTTTCATAATTGGTATAAAAAAGTAAAAATGTTTTCCAGCAAGCTGTTTGTATACAGAGAGAAAGAATTCTGCACTTTGCAAAGAAGACTTCTTTCAGGAGTGAGAATTCCTCTATTCTAGATCCATATCAAATCTGCAGAGAAGGCAATAAGCTTTATTTGAATCTGTGTGCCAGCTAGAGAGCAGCACAAGAAGAACCATGCAGCTACCAAATGTATTTGTGAGCCACAGCAGTTCAGCAGTCCATGGCACAGCTGTTTGCAGGGTAGAGGCCAGAGCACTCACTGCAAATACACCATAAGCTGTGTGACCATACTGAAGCAGAACACAAATCTTCCATGGTTTGTTCAATGCAGAGCTATTTCTATGTCTTTCTCTGCCTTCTCTGTCTTTCATAGCATCCCCTTCTTGCAAACTCTCTGTGACATTTGTGTATCTGCTTCTGAGACAAGGCAAAACAAAGATTTCAGGCTGAGTTTCTTTGCAGACATCACATCTACTGACTGATCTGCTGACTATACTATGTCTGATTCTCCTCTGCTTTTCACCTTCACTAGCCCTTTATTGCAGTGTGAGTTGGTCGCACTTCTGGGAGTACAAACTGCACTCCAGATGTTGTACTCTTTTCTTTTCTAAGGGCATCCATTTATTATCCATCATATTTTCCACTCAGTAAATAATTTAGATGGAATTATTGAATGATTTTTCAAAACACTATTCTGAATCTCACTCAATGGCATTACTCACACAAAGTCTTATAGAGTGAAAACATTTCCATTCTGAAGATTACAGTAATTTCACACTGATAAGCCGCACCTATTTCATTGAAGAATTGAGCCTATCCCAGAAGTGTGGCTAATGACCAGATGTGGCTTATTTATGACAAATTCCAGTGAAATGCCAATCCGGACGTGCAAGCTGGCTGGGGAGGGAGCTGCCGCAGAGCTGCTTCTGGGCGGGTGGGGGGTGGGTAGGCAGCTGCCACAGAGCCGCGGCCGGGTGGGCAGCGAGCCGGAGCCACTGGCAAGCGGGAGCCGAGCTGCTCACCAGCTTCACTATGCATGCCCAGCCACTTGCCAGCTTCGATTCGCGCAGCCAGCCGGCCAAGTAGCCGCTTGCCACCAGCCCACTCAGGAGCTGCTGCTTTTGAGCGGCCTGGGGAGCCACAGTTGCTGCCGAGCAGGCAGGAAGCTGCAGCAGCCAGCGCCGGGGGTGAAAGAGTCGGGGCACGCGGCAGAGGGAGGGCGCCTGGGGCTGCGTTTAAAGGTTTCTCCCATCTGTGAAAACTGTTTGCAAATTGAGCACGTGACAGCAAACCCCGCGATTGTGTGATTCTGTTACTAACTCGTTACTTTGTTGCACATGGATCCTCACTTTTTCAAAAAAAAAGTGTGGCTTATCACCCAGTGCGGCTATTTTATGGACGAATTCTGTGGTCTTCCCGGCTACCTGGAAGAGCGGCTTATAACTAGGTGCGTCTTATAAGTATGAAATTACTGTAAATTTGATTTGTGAGCTGTGCATTGCAAAACTGGGTCACTTTTAAGAAAGGTTGATGAGAAATCTCAATTTGACTTGAATCTGAAGTCAGTTCTAGGAAAAGGAATTCAAAGGACACTGCTACAACCCGCAAAGACACGTTTTTCTGTCAGTGCTTAAAGTTTCATATTACTACCCTACTAGAACAGTCTTAAGAATTTTAAGAAACATTGAATTATTAAAAAAAAAATTCTTGAAGATAACTGCAAATAGATTGGACAATTAGGAATTTAACGTCAAGCACAAATTTTTGCTTATTGTAGCTGTCTCATCCATTAGCTCTTCCAGACAGGACAGAATGCAATAAATAGCCTTCTTGACAATGTATCCCTGATACCTTTAATCTTTCTAACTATATTGGGTTTGCATGGCAGTGTTTGGTAGCAGCGAGATTATGGGAGGTTAATTTTGTGAGAAGCTACCAAAATCTTCCCCCTACGTCCAATAGACCCAGCGCCAGATGGTTCCAAGAGGGACCTGCTGCTGACCATCAGCAACAGTGGCAGCACTTCTGGTTAAAATATTTAAGAAGAGGAAAAATTAACTATGCAAGAGCTCTTGAAGCCAGAGAAGAGAGGAGAATAGGTAAGAGAGACAGCCCTGTGGATAGCAAGGTCAGTGAAGATAGAGGGGCAGAAAGTGCTCCATGTGCCTGAGCGTAGATTATCCTGCAGCCTGTGGTGAAGATCATGAACAGCCAGGCAGCTCATGGAGGTCTACAATAGAGCAGAGATGCACCTGCAGCTCAAGGAGGACCCCCACTGGAGCAGATGAATGCCTGAAGGAGGCTGTCACTCCATGGAAAGGGTATGCTAGAGCAGGCTTGCTGGCAGGTCATGCGGACCCGTGGGGAACCCGTGCTACTGAAGTCCTAAGGAACTGCACAACGTGGAAGGGACCTACACAGGAGAAATTTGTGAGACCTGTAGCCCTGTGGGAAGGACTCACATTGGAGAAGTTTGTGGAGAATGTCTCCTATCAGAAGGAGCCCACACTGGAGCAAGAGAAGACTGGGAAGAGAGGGGAGCAACACAGACCACAAACTCCAGTTCTTGTCCCCCTGAGCTGCTTGGGAGAGGTAGTAGATAGAGAAAATGGGAGAGAAGATGAAAAGAGAAGGAAGAGAGATGTGGGGGGAAAGTACAGTAATTTCACAATCATAGGCTGCACCTGATTATAAGCCACATATCCGGCTAGCCGGATAGACCATGGTATTTGTCCATATATAACCCGCACCCCAAATATAAGCCGCATTTTTCTTTTTTTAAAGGGAGGAGCCATGTGCAACAAAGTAACAAGTCAGTAACAGAATCGCGCCAGCACAGGGTTTGGTGTCAGGTGCTCAAGTTGCAAACAGTTTTCATAGACCAGCAAAGCCTTTAAAGGCAGCCCCAGGCACCCTCCCCATGCCACCAGCCCTGGCACTCCCGCCCTCGGTGCTGGCTGCTGCGGCCCCTGCCTGCTCGGTGGCGGCGGCGACTCTCTCACCCATGCAAAGGCGGCGGCGCCCCCTGCAGCGAGGCTGCGTGCCGCGGTGGCGATCCCCAGCAGGGAGCCTGCGCAGCCCCACCGCCCTGCCCGCTGCCAGCACTGCTCAGCCTCTTGCCGCCAGCACCGCTCCCCCGCCCGCCCCGCTCACGGCCTCGCCACCTCGTGAAGCCCGCTCCCCACCAGCCCCCCACTCGCCTGGCCGCATCTCCGTGGCAGCTCCCTCCCCGGCTGGCTCGCACTTCCAAGTTAGCATTTCACTGGGATTTGTCCATAAATAAGCCGTGCCTGATGATTAGTCGCACTAGTGGTGAAGGCTGCATTCTTCAATGAAAAAGGTGTGGCTTATATTCATGAAATTACTGTATTTTACCATTTGTTTTTATTTATTTCATTTGTTTTGATTTTCTCATTACACTACTCTGATTTGACTGGCATTAAATTAATTTTTATCAATTCTGTTTTGCCCATGGCAGCAATTGCTTAGTGATCTATCCCTGTCCTCATCTTGAGCCAAGAGATTTTTGCCTTATTTCCTCTCCCCTGGCCAGCTGAAAAGGGGGAGTGATAGACAGGTTTAGTGGGCACCTCACACCCAGCCAGTGTCAGACACACCACACTCAAAAGGTCCTCTATTTGCTAAAATGAACGTTTGTTTGTTTGGGCTTCCCAGATTGACATTAACAGTTCTCCAAAATGAATTTGATTGCAATTACTATTTTGGACTCTTGCATTCATCCGGTTAGCCCAGAAGCCACATCTGTTCATGAACTGGAGAGTATGAGAAGTAATTGCCACAAGAACAAAGCAAAATAGAAGAAAGAAAATGTGCTTTTACTTTCCTGCTATTCAAACGACCCTGCTGTACAACATCTGGAACCCTCTGTGCTTCCCTGCCCTTTCTTTCTGCGCACAAGAAGAAAATTTAGAATCATTAGTAAGAAGAGAGGTGCTGACTCAGCACTTTAAGGCCTGCCAATAATAACCTAGATTAAACATCTTCAGTAATCAGGTGGGAGTGCTTCAAATTATTTTTACTCTTGTTCCATTGAAATCTAAACTTTACCTTTTTGTACTCCATCTTATTAGTCAACATATTCTTGTGTGTGTTTTTTGAAGTTTCACTTCCACAAAGTTGCTTTCAATAAAGTGTCATTGGGTTCAAAACATGATTTACTGTACAATCCAATCTTCAGCTTGCATTAAGGCTTTTGCTAACTGTGACAGTAACAGGCATTTTACCTGTACCATGTTGCTTCCCTTGTAAAATAATTAAAACTTGAGAAAATTTACTGTAAGAAAATTAAAAAAACAAGATTGCAATTTGATCACTGTATTTTCTTTATCTACCTTAATATAATTATAATAAATTAGAAGAATATAACACTTGAGCAACACTTTTCATTTGAAAAATCTATGGATGTATATGATACTGTGCCAAATCCTAACATGGGTCATGAGCTCTGAAACGTGTGTGTAACACCAGGCAAGAGTCCTTCAGGCTACTTGCCTCTGCTTCTAGAAGAATATCCAGATCCTCACACTGGGGAATTTTTCTATAAGGGAGCACATTTCCCACTGGTACTTAGTAGTGTCAGTCGCCAAAAGGCTTGTTACAGAACATAAGTTTTCTGCTCATCCCTCACAAAGCAGAACTCAGGAGCATGATGATTTTAGATAGGGAGACAACAACAGAGCTCTGGCCTGAAAAGAAGACATCTGCAGCTGCCAGTAGGGCATAGTGGTCTCAGTTAACTGATTAAAAAGAAAAATAGCACTGGATGGAAGCCCCCCCAAAAACATTTTGCAGGTGCATCTAAACAGTTTAGTAACATCAAATTTGAGTAACTCCATTAGAGTTTAGGGCCTATAATGCTTTGGGCTCACCAAATACTTGTTTGCCAGCCATGCAGTCTGTTCCCTGCACCACAGCAGTCTAGGTATCAGGCAGCTGTAGTCAGCAAGCATATAAAGGGCTGGTACCCTAGAGGATACAGCTTCTATATCCTTATTTCCTTAAGGAAAGTGATGGCCAAGCAGTGGGATTGCTGTTGGTGCCACAGGTTCATTGCTCTGATGCAAATTCAAGCATGTGTACAGGCATTGTAGATTGAAATCAGTATAACTAAGGATGAGATACATCTATAAAAGTGTTATTCATAGGACAGCCCAGTATTAAATTCACTTGGAAACAGCCCATTCATAGAATCAAGCCTATTTATAGAACAAATTTGGACAGACATAACTAAACAGAGGTATCAATAGAAAACTTTGGAAGACCTTTATCCTGCTGTGTTGTTTTCTTACACAAATGTTTTCCAGATATCACAATCTGACTTTTAGGAGTTTATAGTTTATTTCCAAGAAAGTAATATGCTTGCTTTCATTGTCAATCATTGAAGCAGTTTGTGTCTTTTTAGTGCTGACTTTGCATTTCTAATCTGGCATTTTTTTTTAAAAAAAGAAGTTATTTATATTACAGGCTAGTGTAGTTCCCTAGCAGTGAGGCTGTTGGAAGAGGACTAATGGAGCTATTCATGTTACAGGAAATGGCCATCCAGCTTACTTTGATGGAAGGAGGATTACATACGACTTCTGTCTGAGCAGCTTTAACACTCTTTCTTACTGTAAGTGCAAGAAAAATTCATTATTTGAATATTATTTCATGAACAAAAAATCTTGTCCAATTAACTGTGAAAGTGTGGAAGAACATGTGCAATAAAAACTGGAGTAAACCCTCCAAAGAACAGTTTCATAAAGGTCTTATGAAGTCTCCCTTTATCCAACTGTCTTGATCAAATTGTCTCTCACTCATTTTTCTTGTGTTCCCTCAGTTGTGCTGCAGCTAGCATGAAATTGATTAAAACCGAAGATTAAAGAGAGTTCCAAATGAAGTATGAATTTTCAAAAATTGTGTGGCATATGCTCAGCAGGCACCAAAGGGGTAGGGGGGTGGGAAGAGGTCAACAATTTGTATAAACAAAAGGCATATAAGAAAATCATCATGCTGAAATACTGCAAACTAACAGCAGGCTAGAGTAAAACATACATATTGCCAGAGCTAATTTATTTCTTTTAGCATTACCTTTATAATCCTTCACCAAGAAGGAATCTTTTCTCCTTTTGTTTTTTTTTTAAAGCATGAAAAATATGAATTATAATCAGTTGGGTTAATTTTTCTTTTTTTTAGAGATAGATTTTCTCTCCCTGAATCTTCAACTGTGACTGCAATGATTTTCTTCAGAGAAAGAGAGATATTACAAGAGAAAGAGAGCGATTACAAAAAGCGCTTGCCATCTTCCATTATTAAGCCATTAAAAAAAAAAGAAAAATGCAAAATAAAAACCTCTGGAGAAATGCGTTCCCTCAGGTGATGGAAGAAGTGACAAGGTTTGTAAAACCTAATGTACACTTGACAGATAATGTCATGCACTGATGAGGACAAGAAGCAATTTGGGGAAAGAAGGAATCAACCTAATTGTCTCAAGATGAATCAGACAAGACAGATTACTAATAATCAGGCTTAAAATGTCCACAGATTAATTTAAGGGTAGAAATATTTGTGAAGAATGCTGTTAGGTAGGATCTTGTGAAATACATGTCATTAGGAAAAATGACCTCAAGTGAACTGGCTAGACTTTTAGGACAATCTCTCCACAGCATAAAGAGTGCTCCATCTGATGTTCATAAAAGGTAGCAAGCATATGAGGAGGCTGGCTTTATCAAACACGGACTGAGCTCCAGCACAAACTAACCAAACATAGGAGTTGGAATTAAGGCAGAAAACAAAGAAATATAGGGGAATCTCCTGGCCATGCTGGGATAGTATTAGAAAAGCCAAATCTCAGCTGCAATTGAAATCAACGAGGAACAAGGGGAAAAAGAAGCCGTTCTAACCTCTTTACTAATGGCAGAATAAATAAAGGAGACAGGGTCTTCTTGTTCAATGGGCAGGTGTTCTTGTGACAGCAGATATATTTAAAGTGAAGTACTCAACTCCTTTTTGCATCAGTGCACAACTGAATCTCCCAGGACTCTGCCTAGAAAGAGGTTCAAGAAAGGGAGGTACAGTAGTGAAAATTGATCAAATCTAGGATCTATTTCAGAAGTTCTTGATCCATATGTTCTCTCTAGTACCAGAGAGATAAACTGAGGCAAGAGCTGACTGCAAAGAGTCTGGTCTGGAAGCTCACGTGCCTTGTGAACAGAAGCTGAGGAAATGAGGCTTTTGTGGGGAAACTTGAGAGCAGCCTCCTGCTGCCTGCAGGGGGATTAAGATGGGAGACCCAAGATCTTTACAGAGGTGTAATATGGGACCACCAGGATACAATGATCCTGAGTTGAAACAGAGGAGGTTTTATCTACATAAAAGGAAAAAAAATAAAATCATGGAAAGGTTGCTGGAGGTTGACACATGCCTTGGAGGTTTTCAAAACCTAGCTGTACCAAAGGCCTGAAAAGACAGTCTGAAATCAGCACTGGGAAGCTGCATAGGGTGACCTCTCAGGGCCCCAACCAAGCTGAATTCTGTTATTTTTAAGACTTAGTCTTAAACGCAGATAAAATTTAAAGGAATGCCCACCCTATCACTGAACTTACAACTTGTGTGAACTAACAACTAAGCTAAGTGTAAGTTGTGGATAATTGAATTTATATGGATATTTAGGCCCATAAATATATGATTTTATATTCAGAAGTAAGTTGCTTTTCAAGTTCTGGGCATTGCCTAATATAAGTAACCAGAATTATGCATTTTTACAGTCAGTATAGTACATTTATATCATATTTTATTATAGTTATATTAAATGCTTTATATATCTTCCTATATTCACATAAAACTTTACACAAAGGTTTACTGTGAATGGAGTAACTGATCAATCTAGCAGTGGTGTAAAACTGGTAAAGACTAAAACACTGAAAAAGAGCCTTCTCTTTTAAGATTTAATCAAGCATACTAGCACTTGAGTTTCACAAGATGCCCAAGGCTTCAGGAACTCAAAATCTCATTTTAAGCCCTTGGGTTTGAAGACATTGATCCAAATTTATTGACATACTCAGGCAGATCACATTGTCTCTTTTTCAACCACATAATGAAAATGATTGTGTGAATAAATATTTTAAAAATGCTATCCTGGAGATTCAGGCCCATGAGAGTACATCCTCATTTTTAAGAAATGAAGAGAAAAATGAACTCATTGACAACTGAAAACCAAGAATGTTTAGACAAACGCTGGAAAAAAACCCACAAATATCAACACATCAACACTGGTATTGAGCTTATTGAGATTTAAAGTTCTTAAAGTCTCACTGAAATTCTAATTTTCTAGCCATGGTTAACCATGTTACAAATCCAGGAGGAACACGTTTGCCAAGCACAATTGCATACTGGCAAAAAAACCTTTATAAAGGCAAACAAATAGAGCAATAGAGTGTGAATCAAAGATAATCTGAATACTTGCAATTATGAAGAGTTTAAAGGCAGTGATGGACCAGGGACATGCACTTTATGATGACTGCAGCTACCTACTACAAAGAAGATCAAGGAGACAAGGATATATGTTTAGATGGGAGCAGCATGAGGGAACCAAAGCAGACAGCAGGTAAGAAGGACTGGTTTATGGTAAGGGTAAACAACATGTAGGGCCCTTTTCTACTTCTGCTGATGCCCTTTGCAAAAGATGAAGTGTTATCTAATAACTTTCTGTCCTACAGAATTGAAGGTCTGAGACGAGTGACTAATCTCAGTTTTAGATGTTGACCTTAGTTTTGATGTATGAAGGCTAACTCCAGCTTTGGGACTCAGTTTGCCACAGCAGTTCAGTCCCACAGGCAGAGGTGGAAGAAGGCTGTTTCATGAAAGCTACCTAAATGCAGATTTCTGTAGTGAGCAGAAAACATTACATTGCAAGTGGGAAGGCGTGCATCTGAGTACCATTCCATACCCCATTTTTTTTGGAGCAATTTGTCTCCTGTAGATTCAAGCATCTTCCAGTCTTGCATCACACATTTTCAACAAGCTGAAGAACAATACCTGATGCTCAGAATTATAAGTAATTTCGTGAAAGGATGGAAACTTTCAACAAGCATATTTGCATTGATATTCAAGAAAATCAAGCATTTTTATTAAAAAAATTCTTAAAACAAAACAAAAAAAAGAGAATCACTGTAATTTCCTGAGCTTAAAAATCTCAATATTCCTAAACTAAAAATACATGTGCATTTTTTAAACTGTAAGGCTATAAACTGAAAAGCACTATGCATAACATTGTGAAAACTACCAGGATGTTTCAGAGCCTAAGGCTAATTCACTGCACCATAAATTTATTGTAAATTAGTATGTGAACTCATAGTTTGCCAAATTCCCATGTAGATAGACATAGAAAACATTTAGAATAATAACTTGTAGGGTAGTAGGTAGTCCCCATTTTTTACTGTTTTCCTTGAATAAAGCCTTCTGCATTGGAATGCCTTAGCACTCATATGGGAGGGAAATAAACCAGAGGTGAACTGTGCTGAGAAGAATACAGATTGTGAAGGAGGACACTGGAATTCAGAAAAAAGGGGATTATGAGTGAAAACATGGGAGAGAAAGTACAAATTAGACTCAGCACAAGAAGCAGAGGGATGTGATGGTACAGAGAAATAAAAAAGATAAATAGCACTAATAGTCAGGGAAGAATAAGAACAACAGCAAACACAAAACTCTTTGCTAAAGTGCAAAGGAAAATTCAGATAAAGCATGTCTGCAAATTTCCAAACATAAACCAGTAAATCCAGCACGCCCAGCTATAAAGCTGTGTATTTTCAAGGTATGTATGCAGCTTCCTACATTTCATTAAGATGACCTGACCTGAATGTATTTTTATGGATCCCACTATAGACACAAGAGCCCAGACCACATTTCCTCAGATGCACTGAGCTCCTCTCTCAAGGTGCCATGCAGGTCTGTTGGAACTTTGGCATATCAAACAGGGTAGAGAGCATGTCCTAGCTGCCCTTCAAATGAGACCACAGCAATGCAGCTCACCACAGATTATCATCACACTACCCTTAGTACAAATATCTGGCTTCAACCTTATTCACTGGCTTGCTCAAAACAAAGCTTTACATGACAAAGGTTGTGGTTGAATTATTATCCCAACACAGGAAGAAAAACAAATATCTGAAAAATTCCCCTGGGACAGACATTGATTTCCCATCAGCTTCTAGGGACCAAACCACTACCCAGCCTGAATGCAAAAATACTCTCACACCCACTCCACCATCACTGATTTTTTACTCCTCCATTCTGATAACACTTGCTCTCTTTTCACCTCCCTGGATTTTGTTTTCTTTTTTTTGACACCTCAGTCTGACACACAACCTGTTGTCTTTTCTGTTCCTCACCTTGTTTTATTTAATCCTCATCTTTTAATTCCTTCATATGCTTCCCTATCCTGTTGATTCTCCTTGTCTTTTGGGTCCTGGGTGAGCAGCCTCTTCAAGGCACAGAAGTCCACAATTATATTTCACTTGTGGGCTGATGGTGCCAGCCTTGGCATAAGCAGCTGATTTGGGAAAATATGTATTTGCAACTCCTGAACTGGATTTATTACAACATGTAAAATAAAAGTGTGTCAAGTATTTTGTCAGGGGTTACTGCCTGTCTAAGCTTTTATATAGGTTTTAGGATTTATGTAGTTTTAAAAAGTTCACTTCTCTAGTGTACAAATAGTACCTTTTCTTCATCAAACTAGTAGAAACAAATATAACACTGTTGGTGGTACTTGAGGATACGTACATACACACACACTCACACACAAAAACAATCTCCTAAATCTAGAAGTACAGTTGTAAAAGTAAAGGAGGTCTATATTTAGAAAGCTTTATTGATCCCATCTGCTTGGTGAACACATAGTACCTGCCAATAACTGAATTCCTAAAATCTTTTCCCAGCATAAAACTTTGAGAGCAGGATCTTCTGTCATAGTTTTTAACAGGACATCTTTTTTAGATTGCTCAGTGTATTTCAATTGTTTTTCCACATGCAGATGAGAGAGAACAATTCTGTGCCATGGGGGGAATAAATGGATGCAAGATCTCAGTGACCAGAAATTTTTCCTTTGCTAAGGGAGCTCCTGGACCAAAAAACTGCCATTACTTACACACAGACGGCACAGTGCTGCTAGCTAAACAAGCTGAAAATCAGTGAAGGGGATCTGAAATTAGACAAATTGAAAAATATAATTTGTAACAGAATATATGTACACTTGATAATGACTTCAAGTGCTAAAAAAAAAAAAAAATAGACTGGAGTTTCTTCGCTACCTCTTTTTTCTTCTTTTTTTCTTTTTTTTTTTTTTTTCTCTGCATAAATCTAAAGCAGAAGACAAATCCTGCTATCCTGGAAGGAAAACAGCCTCCAGCTGTCTAGTTGTCTAAGAAATGTCATGCCAGTAAGCACAAACATATTCCAGGTGGCTTTCACTAAGTTGCTCTGGTCTAATGGGAGAGCAGTGCATTTACCTCAACGAGAACTTCAGCTACAAGCAAACGCCAGATCAAATCTTCCTTGTGATTGGGCCCAGAGCAGCAGATGCACAGGCTGGGTTGTGGCCGTTTTCAGACCAGTATTAAGAAGGTCTATGTGTTTCACTACATGACAGGCTCTTGCAAACAAAGAATCATACTAGTCCTGGAGGTCTCTGCAACAAGACTCCGAGTACAGGGCTTTTATGTTATCAGTTTAATCAGAATAACACTGCACTGAAGAGCAGCACCTCTAGAATAAGACTTGATAGGACTCTATTATAATTTCCTTGATGATAAGTCTTTCATAACAGGTAGCTTTGTCCTTGTTAAGCCATCTTCATTCAGTCTTGTGCCCTTCTTCAGGGTATGTGCTTTAACCTTATGATGAAAATAAAGCATCAATCAGGCAGCTGTGGAAAAGACAGCCATCACCAGAAGCAGCTCTAGCACTCTGGGAAAGGCATTAGAAAAGACTTTATGAAATATATAGTTGTGGTCAGCTGCATTGGAGAGAATGAGAGGGAACAAAAACATCTACTAGGAATACAGATATTCAACATTGTAGAAGAGAATGAGGACTATCTGAGCCAGAGCTACTTGAAAGCAGAAGCTGGTACTGGCAAGAGAAAAATGGCTCTGAGCTAGTTTTATTTGTGAATAAAGTCTCTACCGATGTGAGCAGTAACACTCTTGTACAATGTCTGACCAGTAGAGTATGTACAGACAAGAGTAAAACCAACTGCAAAATGGAGCTTCACATAAGAAGGAAAATAATTTATCTTCTGCCATTCAGTGGCTCAGAAACTTAACTGTGGCTGCTTTTCTAAGTTTTCCAAAGTTCATCAGTTGGTCTTCTCTGCTGCCAAATTCTCTCATTGACCACTTCTTTCCACCACTATCCAGCAAGCCCCGTTTTATATACCCCCACTCTTCAATCCAACCCTGCTGACTTCAGCTCAGCTGCATTGATGAGCAGGCATCTGCCTTCAGTGCTGTCTTATGATGAGAGAGCTGTTCAGTCTCCCCAAACTTTGGTGTTTGCTGATGGTAAAAGGACCACCAGTTCAGGTTTTTGGCAAAACCCTCTGTTCCAAAATAAACTTCCTTTATTCACAGTATGCTCCAGTGTTTGAGGAAACCCCATAAATATGCTGACTTACTCCATTATAAAAACCATCTTTCTGAGCAAACGTCTGCAATTTGTTTAAATTACCTGAATCCTGGATGCTAAGTTTTTAAAATTTCTGGTTCATTTATCTGCCAATTTCCCTCCCTACATGCAAAACTGATAAAATTATTTTTGTCTTTACCATCATTTGCTTCCTTTTCCCCTTTTTCTTCCATAACACTTTCCTCAAAACAAATATTTCTCATCTGCTCTCTTTTTCCTCTCTCTCTCTCCAGTTTTTAGGATGCCTCTTACCTGCTTCCACCCCTTGATTTCCCTTTTTAATATCTCATTCTCTTCTGACTTACACATATCATTCCTTATATCACACAGTGAGTATGATTAAATAACGCATTTTTTAGCTCCTGCCTACTGTCTCTCCTGTGACTCTGCTGATTTCACAATTACTTTGTCTGACCTTGTTCATTTTTATGAAATACATGCTTTATAATCCCTTCCCCAATTCCAGGTTAGGCTCTCTGAAGTCTGCTCTCTGTTTCTTGAACTGCACTGAAACAGTCTTTGGCAAGGACTTCCATCAAACCTAAGATGCAAGAGTATAATCTTTCTTATTCCATACTTTATCTGCACTTTCAACACCGTTTTTTTTCTTAAAGTTCTTTTTGTTGGTTTTTTTTTTGGGGTTTTTGGGTTTTTTTTAAACACTGGTTTCTACATCAGCAAGATTAATAAGTAACAACGGATTTTTCTTTGTAAAATTATTAAAATTCATGTGGATTTCCTTAAACAACTATTGAGGACCCTGTCTCCTTTGCCAGTTACACAACTAATACTTGGGTGTGTTGCTATGGAGCATAGCTGCATCCTAGAGAGAATATTGGTCTAAAAGAAAAAAAAAAAATAGGCCTGGTCCTTGCTTGTATTCTGATCTTTCAGAGAACCAAGTAATTGATTTATTATATTTCCTGCTATTTATGAATTCTCCAACCAGTATGAAGAATCCTCTTATGCATACTTCATTAAAAGTATTCACAAATTGCTTCAGTAAATAATCTTGGTCTTTGAAATACTTTCAGCCTTGTCTATTAAAAGCAAGTGCTGCAATACAAGATGAAACTTTCTACAATTAACTTGTAGAACAAGCACAACTTTTAAAGCACAATGTGCAGCTGGTTGCAATACACATTTTCTATTATATAAATTGTATTAAGCTTTCAAGCAGGATCCAAGAACAATGCCTTTTAATTTACATAACCTACCAAATATACAAACCATTACATGCAGATTCTTAATTCCAACACACAGTTATTAATATTTCTATGAACACACAAGGATTAAAAATGAATGCTGGGATTTTCATGAACATGCACAAAATAAGTCTGGTTTTGAACAAACTATAAAAAATAATTATTGGCTGTTCACACCCACTATTTGGGCCAAAAAAGTTTTGTATTATAAAACTCAAGATGTCAAGTGATTAGGAAAAATTACATTTTCTGTAATAGAAAACAATACAATATGCTGGTAGAGCACTTAGCTCAGCAGGATTGCCTTCTCTTGTAGTCTGTGAGCACTGCCCTAGGAAACATGATCAACAATTGGAGTTTAACTGCAGAACTCATGTTACTGCTTTTTGTTTAGCATGCCATGGATTGAAATAGGAGGAAGATGCATGTGGACACTGCTGAAGGCTCGTGGAGAAACCTAATCTGGTTTTTCCCAGGCTGTTGACTTTTCTCAGCTCCAGCTTGGATCTTTCCCAGGCCAGGGATCTTTCTCAGAGACAAAACAAGGGAAGGAAGAAAGAACAACACACATAGATACCTGATGTTGGGCACTGAGTCGTGAGTGTCTCATGATATTTTGCAGATAGCATATTTTCAAAGAGGTGTTGCTTTCTTTGACCAATATGTCTTTTCTACTTTGTTTTTTTGTGATCTCCCTTATATAAATGCCATGGCTTTTCAATAAATCGCTCTTTCTTGCTGCTAGGAATTGCCATATTGCTGTGTTCTTTCGCCGCTTCCTAACCATACAGCAACAGATGTACATTTATCACTGGTATATGACAACACACTATTTGCTTGAACTAAAAGAGAGGTGGAAGTATCATATTTAAACTCATTTATATTTGTGACAATTTTAAAATTGAATCAGGAGCAACCTTACCACAATTTTGATGGGAACAGTTTTCCAGCAATTGCCTCTGCTTGTAGAATTATAAACATTTCTTCCCATTCTGGAAAAGCAACAACAACAACAAAAAATCCATATTACCGAAATTTTGATCAAGTTCTGTATCAAACTTTACCACATTTTTTCAGAGTTATTTAGATAGAAAAGAACTTTCAAGTTCTATCTAGTTTCACTTTATGGTCAAAGTATGGCTGACATCAGAGTCAAGTGAGGCTACCAGGGCCTTGCCCAGTCAAGCTCTTAAGAGTTCTAAAGTTCAGATGACTTGTTCCAGTGTATGACCAATATCATAATGAAAGTTTTGCTTTATAACCCATGATTTTCCTTACAGCAGTTTGGAACAACTAACCATTGTCCTTTCGATGTCTTGTGCGCATCAGAGAAGACCCTGTCTTCCATCTTCTCTAACAAGACTCCTACAGGTAAGAGAAGACCTCCTCAAATGCCTTCTGCATATTAAACAGCCCCAGTCCTCTTCTCAGTATGTCACATTATCCAGCCCCTTCAGTGTCCTGGCAGACGTCCACTGGACTGGCTCCACTTTGTTAGTCCCCACTAGTGGGAAGTGGCAAAACCAGACATAGTAATTTCAACACACAGGTGCTGGAGAACATCTCCTGCCCTCAACCCAGCAGTTACATCCTGGCCAACACAGCCTCCTACATGATCAATTTTGACTGCCACAAGAGCATGCAGCAAATTCTCCAGATTCATCCACACCTTCACTGTTCTACATATAGACTTATTCCCTCCCAGTCAGGTGGTTTTACTAGACTTACAAGGTTTCTGCCAATCTACTCCCCTACCCTTTTGAGGTTCCCTTGGGTGCAGCCCTCTGCAAGTCTTATGAGAGTACATTTAGCCATGCTATCCATTAATCATTTGAGATATTTTTGTATTTAGCATTATTATGCTTCATTATAACTTTATACAGAAGTCAGAACAAAACTATTTTTCCATACCTAAGAAACCTGGTTTTATTATTAATCATCTTGACAAAACTATTAAGGATGTTTCTAGTATTGCCAAAAATGAGCATTCTTTGACATAATTGTTCTGGCAGAAAAACATAATGTTGTCTTTGGATTAACACCTACAAATAGTAGTCTAAGTCCTATTTTTTAGCAAGATTTGTGATTTCGAGAGGAATACCTGTCAGGAAGCTGATATGTTGGAGGGAAATGAAGATGGTGAAGAGCCTTGAGGGGAAGCTGCATAAGCAGTGGCTGAGGTCATTTGATCTGTTCTACCTGGAGGGGAGACCCCACTGCAGTCTGCAACCTCCCTGTGAGGTGAAAAGCATGGGCAGGCACTGATCACTGCTCTGTGGTGACCAGTGACAGGACTTGAGGCCTGAAGTTTTCTCAGAGAAGGTTTAGGCTGGATGTTAGGAAAATTTTCTTCCCCCAAAGAGCGGCTGGGCATTGAACAGGCTCCCCAGGATGTTGTCACAGCACCAAGCCTGACAGAGTTCGAGAAGCTTTTGGACAATGCTCTTGGGCACATGGTGTGACTCTTGGGACTGTCCTGTGCTGGGCCAAGATTTGGACTCCATCCCAGTGAGTCCCTCCCGACTCAGAATATTCTGTGATTCTGTATCAGAAGGAAAACTGTAAAACCTGAAGACATTTCAAAAAAATCTCAAACTGAGGATCTAGTGCTTACGTTTCCTCTTACCCACTCTGCCAGTAGGAACAGAGTTACAGATCCTCTAAAATTGCTGAAAGAGGACATAGGAAAACAAGCTTTGAAGCATCATCCTAAAGAGGACAAGTCCCCTCTACAAAATGCATAATATATTCCGTGTTTGTCAAGGTTTTGAAAGTGATCTTGTTTCATAATTTTTTAAAATGAAAGATCATAGAAGATAAGCCTGATTTTTATAGACTTATTAAGTTTAAGCAATGATCTTCCATTTTGTATGGAAACTGGTTAATTCAGTGGGATTTAACATGCGCTGATCTCACAAGTACCATTACTTTCCCATAAAAGAACTCCAGCTGAACATGTGGTGAAGCAGCTGAGCTGGGGTCTATACTAGCTGTTGAAGGAATTGTGTTATTAAATGTAAATTTATTTCTCTATTCAATTTGACAGATATAGAGAGTAATTGGTATTATCTACTTTTTCAAGTTTCCATACTCTCCAATAGAGTGCTACCCATTTCCTCTAAAGCCCTTCATATGCTACAAAGGCAGGAATAGGCCCCCAGAAGATCATCAGTTTATATCAGCCTTGTAGAGAACAGAGCTTTTTTGATGAGAAAGGTGGGAAATGCATCAGCACTTTATTATAGCACAGGTTATGATAAAGAACTTTCATTCAAGTAGCAATCTATAACATGCCTGATGAATTCAATAGCGACTAACTTCTGTTACCAGGGTAAATGGCAGCATGTTTCTTTCTGGTTAAAGGTATAAAATAACGTCCAAACGTCCAAATTGCCAGGCAACACTCAACTAAAATAAAGGACTTTTCACATATATTCTCACTTGACAGATCATAAAAGAGAAAATTGGTCCACTAAAAAGTGATAGTAGGGAATTGGCAACAAGGGTGAAGATGGCAGATTTGTTAAACAGTTATTTTGCTCCAAACTTTCCAGAGGACAAAGGAGACAGAGCTTTGTTTTCTCTTCACAGGACATACTCCAGAGGACTGGAAAACAGGAAACCTACAATTACTATTGATCAAAAAAAGCCTCAAAATGTATTATGGCAAACAAATTACAGCCTGGTTAGCATAGTTAAGGAAAAAGGAGGATAGGTGAAGGAATGATATGAAGGACATTTAATGAAGACTTTCATGCAGATAATTTGATTCTAAATATCCACTGTGGACCCTTAGGAGTCCTGCTTAAACTAACTCACTTTCATTCTTAAGAGATAATATTGCTGCAGCAGTAGTA
Source organism: Sialia sialis (assembly GCA_009812075.1). NCBI lineage: Eukaryota > Metazoa > Chordata > Aves > Passeriformes > Turdidae > Sialia > Sialia sialis. The sequence continues at coordinate 884,119 of VRYO01000406.1, forward strand.
AGGGAACTGCAGTGCTTCATACACTTACATTTTCAAAGGCTAATAAGATTCCACACTGAAGATAATTGAATAAGGTAGAGAGTTATGGTACACAGGTTAAAATAATAGCTTTAGGATAGAAAATTAGCTCAAAAATAGGAAACAGTGAAGAGGTAACAAGAGGTGTGAAGGAAAAGAGTTTACTAGTGAGGTACCTCAGAGGTCAGGTAGCTTTTAACTAACGCATACGAACAATTTAGATAAGAGGAAATCTCACCTTTTCTGTGTCTGCTGCAGTTGTTTTATCCACAGGGACTGGACAAGAACAGAATATAAAATGGATATTCAGAGAAAAGATGAAGGTTGGTCTTAGTTTGTTGACAAAATAAAAATAGTAAATGCCCCACAACCTTGATTATACAAAGGTGTATGTGATATCACATGGCTCCAGACAACTGGGAGTGCAGCTAATGGGAGAGCTGAGACAGCTGCTTGCAAGCCTTCAATTAACAGAAGCGAGACAAGTACTGTGGTAGTTACTCAAATCAAGATTTATTTTAACTATGCTACAAGATAACATTTGTCAGTTTTCTCATCAGTAGATGGACATGAGCAGTCATAAATTCAGGTCAATATCATGGTCCTCAAAATCTGTGCTGATGGAAAAGGGAGAGAAAAGATAATGAGCTGCATATGGAGCCCCTAGGAGCTCATGTGCTCCTCCCATGAAATATACATGCAGCAGAGATGGGGTTAGAACAAGGCTGGGTTACCCAGCCTAACACTTTGGGGGCCTACAGCTGGCCTTAAAGTCACACAGTTATAAATAATCCCAAGTTTATAACTGTAACCTGGTTCATCATGTAATTACTTTCATTATGTAACTCCCCCAGTAAGGCCCCTTGGAGATGTCTGTCTGTCTGTGTGTGTACATTCCTATCTCCACCATTGGTGACATTCCCCAACTTTATAGTGTGGGTCTTCAGGAAACTCCTGACAGCTTTTTCTGAGAGCAAAACATTCTTTGCTTGTTTGTAGAAGTTGATTCAGGCATAGAAGCCCAGGGAAAATGTGGGGAAAAAAGCCCAGTACCCTAACAAAACCCATGTCAAAATCTGTAGGCAGTATGGTGGGAGGTGGGAAGTATGAGGAGGGAGGAGATGGTGCTGCTCTCTTTTAAGGCTCTTACTGGAACCTTCTGGTGTGACAGGAGCTCCAGACTAAATTTTCGACAGTAAAGTCCTGCAGGAATAATCATCCCCTAAATTTCTGTTGATTTACTGGTCAACAGTGCTACCTAAATTGACATATCATGGGCAGCTTGAATTCTCCTCCAAAAACAGAGGTTCAGGATGAATTCACTCCTCTTATGCAGGTGAAGCAGTTTTGAAGCAACATCAGTGTAATCAGAGAGGAAGCAGGCTGTCCAGACTCAAATAGCTGTAATTTATTCTGAGGAATGAACAGAGGGGCATTCAGTCCAGAAAAAATGCTGGATTCCTTCCTGTCATGGTTTAGGAATGTTATTCCCCAATGTAATGTTCCCATTGAAACAGTCTAAACCATGTGCTGGTCACTCACTCCCTGCTTTCTCTCCTTCTCCCTCATTCAGCAGGCTGCAGAGGAGAACTGGAAGCACAAAAGGTAAAGATCATGGGTTGAGATAAAATCAATTTAGTGGAAACAGCAATGAAGTTAGAAAACAAACAGTAATAGCAAGAATATTAATAACAGAGTGTACAAGAAAGGCAAATTATTCACACCTAAATGCTCACCATGTGGAAAATCAGGAGCACATGAATCACAGCCATGCTGCCCTGTCCCTGGAAAATTATGTGAGATGTTAAAGGATAACCTCCAGGTCCTAGCCATGCCTCCCCCTCCCTACAGCAAAAATTAGCCCTGTCCTAGCTGGAACTAGGACACTTCTGCATTAACTTGCTAATTTAAAGATGAAGCCTAAGGATTTCTTTAGACATGGTTCAGAAAAATCTGAACTCTGCTTGTGTCATTTTTTCACTCTTAAAGCCAGGAGGAAATGTCTCAGCAATGCAGATTTGACACTTGTAGAAGGTCAAGGATTCCAACCTGCATCAGAAACAGTAGAAGCAAGGGAAAACACTTCAGCATGTATATAGTGCTGACCAAGCTGTGTAAGCAGGTACTTTACAGCTGGAACTTTCACAAGGTTGCTACAGAAGAGAGATGACATACAATGATTTATTAAAGAAGCATTCATGCCTTCAGTTTCCTCCCTCACCAATGAGGATATTTAAAATCCGTTTAGTTTACTGACTAGTGCTATATCTGAAGTGTCTTCACACTTTAATTCAGAATTATCCAGCCTACATATTAAAGTACTTATCCAACAAACAGACACTGACTGGCTTCCATGGAAGGTTGGTCTGAGTGAGGAGAGTAATTTTCAGCAGAATATGGACTTTTGTATAAACTAGCTAAAAATATTTATTCAGTCATACTTCAGTAGATTTATGTAATTGGCTTGATAATAGTGTTTTATATTAAAAAATATACAAATAGATTCTGTTTCCCAGTGTGAGAAATAATAATCTTACCTCTTATTTAGCACAGTACTTTTGCTGGTAAGAGCCGTAAGAATAAAGTCCTCATGCTTAGTCTGTTCTCCAAGGCAAATAGTGACCTACCTCCTAGATTTTGATAATTTTTGATAACTTTGATGAAGGGTTCCTTGGTTTAATAACAGCAAGTAGCATTTCCTATTTTCAAGCATTGTGGATTCAAACTAATGTTCAACCTAATTAAAAACACTGTTTTGTCCTCAGAACTCGTTCTAATCAATTGTCAGAAGAGTAGTTTGAAATAATTACTGTGCTTAGGCAAATTTTTGAAAGGAGTGATATGTCAAAGTGAAAGAAAAAGCAGCAGTTTCATAACACCATGGGACTGAGGAAGTTAAACAGAAATATCTTAACATATCTTAACGTCTTAGCTTCTTATGTTAGAAATAGCTGGGTGGAGAGAAAATGCCTCCTCCAGTATAGAGTAATTACTGATATGAATTAGAACACTTTTCCCTCAAGTCATTGATTTCCTCTAAAATAAATAAGGATATTTTAATATTTTTTCCCTGAGGTTTGCAGACAAACAAGAAGGAGTGGGAGTAAATCCTTGGCACCACTATCTTCTGCTGCTGAATATTCTTATTAATGGATACGTGTATGAGTCGAAGAAACATGGGTGTATTTTCCATGGTAATATGAAGATGAAATATGATCAGCAGAGCATGTGTTCTTACAAATACCTGAAGAGCGTGACAAAGGGTTGAAAGAATAGTTTGTTTGGAGAAAGAGAAGCCAGTTCCCAAGATACTGCCCTCAGGAGTAAGACTAATGGTTGTTGGATAATATGAAGACCGTAAGACCTGTACTCTGGTAAGGCCCCAGCAGAGATGTGTCATCAGCAGGAGGTCCTGCATCATGATAGCAGAAGCACAGCAATAAGGCTGCAGGGCATCTTGTGCCATTCCTTTTTCTGGTTAACCCTCATGTACAGGCTTATTCCTACCAGACAAGGCAAAAAACAGGGAAGGTTACTCCTCATTGTCCAAGATTCCAGAAGGTGCAAGCGGGTGGCATCCTTAAGCAAAAGATCATCCTCTAACAGCTGCTGTCTCCTAAAATATAGGAAATCTTGGTTCAAATATTAAGAACCAAAACATCTTGATTGTGTATCAAGAACCACAACAAGTTTTGACTGAAAAGTTGTCATCTCTTGTCCTCTCTGTAACATTATTTTGACTATAACATTTACATGCAATTTTTTTACTTCGTGTACAGCAATATGAATCAACAAAGTCTGAGAAAATGAATGGGCAAAATCCATTTACTCACAGATTTTGTAAGCCAGTATTATATTTTGCCTCAGAGAGAATTCTGAAGAAACTTCTTCACTGAATCTAGTTACACCTGGGTACAGGTTTACCGGTAAGTGAAGCGTCCTTCACAAAATATATAGGACACAGCCTAATGGGGTTCTGGGTTAAAGACTCAAAGACCTTGCTTTTATGAGAGTGCCAAACTGCACAATATTTGCAGACATGCTCCAGTCTTGACTTGACTGTATTTTATTATTCATTCATATGATCTCATTTTGGCTCTTATTAAACAAGTTTTAGATTCTTTTAGCCATATTATATGGACACCATATTGGATAAAATACCTAGAATTGCTTAAAAGAATGAAATATGGATGCAGTTTGAGATGGGAGTTTTTGTGAAGCTTTGGATAATGATGAAAAACACACTTTTGTTCTGTAAAATGCAAAGTTTTATTGAAATAACAAGAAAATTTTTTTAGCTTAGGCCTTCTGAGTCACAGTTATATGAGGATATTCTGATCTCACAAATCCTTAAACAGTGGTCTCACAAATCTGGCCACATAAAAAATCCTTACAGACCCTAAATCTGCGCTAGAAGACTCCTGTGAATTTCAGTATATCTTATGCATTCCCTTTCCTGAGCATGGAAAGAATGAAGACAAAAAAGACGAGACTGATAGCAAAGTATTCCCATGAGTGTGATCAGGTGGTCAGAGGTGTAACAAAAGGTAAAGACCCTGCAAGAGTGGAATTCTCCTCTGTGCTAAATGGAAGTAGCCAGAGGAAGTAGTAGAGTCATCAATGTAAAGGCACAATGATTCAGCTACAGAAAACCAAGATTCCCTGGGCCCATTGGTGGTCTCTGAAATGAATTTGTTTCTGTTTATTTTTCCTCTCACCATACTTTCCCATTGCTGCCTAAAAATATGTGCTTCTAAAACACAACCAAATGAAAGGCTCCTAGGGATAGGAAGTCTAGGTACAAAACTTGCAAGTGCCAATTTTCCACATGAATTGTATTTTAAAATGACTTCAGAAAAGATTGCACACTTCTTAAATGCATTAACTATCACCCCATGCTATGTTCTGTAAAAAGAATGAGTGACATTATATATAATTATGCCTGTCAGGAAATTCTAGCAAACCCACTCTACCAGAGCCTTTCAGACAAATTTGCAGCGGCCTCACTGCAATGTGCATTGGCCAAAGCTCCTAAAGATTTGAGTTCTAATTACATGAGAGTGACATGGGCATAAATCTCATTTTCTCCAGTGCAACCCAGCATGGGGACTAGACCTGGCTGCCAGATATGAAGATATTAACCACTATTTGATGTTCTTCACCTCTCTAGTAAGAAGCTGATGTATTGTGATGGATGACTGTTCAAGAGTCATCCCAAAGGCTGTTTGCAATCAAGAATCTGGCAAAAAAAGACCAAAACAGTTTTACACAGAGCTATGCTGATCCATGATCAAGTTGAATAACTGAGGGGAAAAGCCACCAGACAGACTATGTTAAATCACTTCTGTGAAGCTCCCTCTGCTCTGCACCTACATAAGGCATGAGGCAGGCTATCATGCAACTTGTAGGTCCCTAATCTCAGTCAAGGGGGCTTTGTGTGTAGCAGCAGCCAGCTACATAAAGGGCACTGTATGAAGTGCAGTACTAGCAGGTGTGATGATTTTCATGCACTCACAGGTCACACTGCCATTGCAGGTGTAAAAACCATGCAGCACAGCTGTATTACTCACAACACAGTAAGGCTGCTGTTTGCATCTACTGAAATAGTCTGGTGTCTAGTGCTGGCAGTTTTGCCTCCTGCTCCTTTGAGCATTAAAGATTAGTTTGCAAGGGAGCATAAAAAGAGGCATGGACAAGTTCAGATGAAGTGTGTTCAAAGCTGTGAATAAATCTGTCAACACGGCATAGTGCTGCACTCTGTAGAGATACCTGCACTAACTCTGAAGCAATGTCATGCTATTGTAGCCCTACTCTTATGGAGAAATACTTCCAGCTTGCAATGCTGTCCAAGACATAACTAGAAAGCACTTTAACACTATCCCAGGTTTGTCTTCAATCATTCTGAGCTCACTCTTGCAGTGCAGAAGACTAATCTTGTTACCTTGCAGAATCTGGGCTTTAAAATAAGATGCTACAATGAAATAAGAAATCGAAACAGGTCAAAACTGCAATACTTCAACATGACTAAAGCATATTGCAAACACTTCACAGAGAAAATACAGCAAACTACATCAGCTATAACTGATCAAAACAGAATTGAGCTCTATCACTTTTTTTTGTCCTCGGTTAGAAATCACCTATTATACCCATTCAAAAACATATTTATTAGAACACCAGAATTAGATTTCAAAATTCTGTGCTAAAAAGGAATCTCTTATTTCAGCTAGTCTGTACTTTTTCTTCAGCTATAAGTGTCTCCAGAAAAATTAGGTGCAATCCTTTCTGCTGTTCACTCATACCATTCAAAAGAAAATCTGTATGAGGATGTATAAATCCAGTTAATCCGATTTTTTTTCCTCAGAAATAACACCAGCAGAGGTTTCAATATTCAAGACAAAGCAATTAAGCAAGACATTCTAGAATGCAGGATCTGCCATAGCATGCTTTATATCTAATTGTTTCTCCAATAACTGTTCTTACACACTAATTGCCAATCTCTAGCTATTTTGTTTTAGTGTCATCTTACAGCAATATAACATCTGACCTCCTCTATTTCCATTACAAATTTATAAGTACAACGCATAAATAGGAATAAAGAGGTCCAAAATACCTTCCTTTTACTGTTTTAGAATGGTCTGGCCTTAAATCTAGCTAGTTATGTATTGAACTGTCTTTGGATACCTTGAACAGCAGCTCTAGCTTCTGAAACATTTTCAAAGACTTTCACCTACATACATATGGAGTCTGTATTTTATGAATGGTAATGCTCACCATTTCTCTTTTAACTATTTCTTCTTGGGACAGCACAAAATATCTGATCAGTGTTATGGCTGTAGACTGTCTTTATTTTTTATTTGCCATTGCTCAGGTTTGACTACATGGTTTCATTACATGGCAACTCAAACTAATCCTATTGAATACTTGAAGATTTTGATGAAACTTTTAGGGAACAAATCCAATTTCACTTATTTTCCTTTCAACCAAGATGGTACAGTTTGTGGGCACCAGTAGGCCCAGAAATAAAGGAGAAATAAATGCTATATGGCTGAAAAAAGGACAAGTCGTAGGCATTTCTCCCATCACATCTGCCATGCCTAGAGCCTGTGGTAGAGCTTCATACTCCACAGGACATCAAAATGTTTAATAATTCTGTCAGACACTAAAAGTTTGTAGTACTTTTTAACAGAAGCAAACCCTTCATGTGCTCCTGGAAAGTTTGCAAGTCCTGCATGGCTTCATGCTGAATAGATGAATTGTACATAGACTTTTGCAGGAGTTACTGCACATAAGCCACACTGTATTTTTCACTCTTATAAGGAGCCACAAGAGATCTGTGGGCCTAATAATTTCATACTGAGAGCACTGGACCACTCAATAATCCTATTCAAAATAAAGATGAGGCTAAACTGAGGTTTCTAACATAATATTGTTTAAAAGTTATAAGTATGCCTCATTCAAAATCTGCTGTCCATTAAGGTATAACAGAAAACCTAAAGCTACTTTGCAGCAGCCGCAGCAGATTAGAAAAGTAAAATAAATACTTCTGAAAGTCGTTATTAACCACAGTCCAATGTACTGTTCAGTGTCAGTTCTTCTCTTCTAGATTGGAACAAATCCAAAAAACAAACAGTAGAGACAGTCACAAGCTGTTCCAGGAACTGAGTCTTCCCTTCTTTCTAGAACCTGACCTAATCACAGTCACAAGAATTTCCTTCTTCTTTACTGATTCCAAAAATGTCTAATTCCTACATCAGCCTATGTAGTAAAGTAAAATTATGTTTTATATTCTGAGTGATCTAAAGGAAAATGTTGGGGCAGCAAGCCTAAAGAATAGTCTTTGTTTCAAACAGCTACAGATGTGCAGATGAAATTTCAGTTAGCCAGGTATTTTATAAACAGCCTAATCTCTAGTTAGATTAAGCTATTAATTTAAAAACAAAGAGCAAACATGTTATTGAAGAGTCAGAAAGGCATAGGAAACAAGGTAAGCCATTGGGGTTAACTCCAGGGAGCAGCTGAGCACCACACCACTCTAACTTCATTCCCTCGCTCACGTCCAGTGGGACAACAGAAGAAAATGAAGAATAAGAGAAAACTTATGGGTCAAGATAAGAATGGTATAATGAGCAAATGACACATGAAAGATCAAAGGAACAATATAAGAGGTGACAGTACTCACTCACCTCCTCCCATGGAGGGACTAATGCTCACTGGACCATGAGCAAAATTTCCTAACCTACCCTCCTCCCAGTTTTACTGCTGAGCATGACATGACACAGCGGATGAAGCTTTTGGTCAGTTTGGGACATCTGCCTGGTTGCATGCCCTCCCAGCCTCTTGCCTACTCCCAATGTCTTCACTGGACAGGGTGGGAACAGGGCAGAGTAAGAAGAAGAGAAGGTCTTGATGCTGTTCAAACAACATTCAGCAGTACTTAGAATTGTGTTTTCAGTGCCACATGAGAGGACAGCAGCTAAAAAAGCTATAATTTACTGCCCTGCCTCTTACTTCTGCTTTAACTTGCTCCCCACCAGAAAAGGGCAAGGTTTTATGCTTATTGGTTTGGATTTTTTTTCCTCCTTTCTACCCCCTCCTTTTAGGAACTGAAAAATCTTCGGCCAAAGTGCTTTAATCAGTGGGAAAAGCCATGTGCATGTCTCAGCACAGAGCCTGCCATACCCTGAAACTTTCATTTTACGTAAAGACATTTTGTACAAAAGCATCAAAGACATCAATGCATGGAAGTACAAGACCATTTTCAGATCTTGAAGCCAGTTCTGATGGCAACCAACCATGTGATGGTAATGGATTTGAGAATCACTGACTCCTAATCATCCCTTGCAAGTGTGCTAAGCTGCATGTACAAATTTGTGCTTTTGCTGCATAGTCTGATGCTCAGGTAAGAATGAGTGAAATTTTATGAAGTATGATGTTTTATGGGCTGCAAATTTTTTATTGTCCTATATTTGTTTGATTTACTTTTGAGAAAAAATATTCTAGGAGCTTTAAGCCAACTTTATCCTTCTGCAAATACCCATTTAATAACTGATGTATTTCACTGGATATGCATATGCCACTGTTATTTCCAGTGTTACAAGGTCTACAGTATGATATCAAACCTGTTTCTCTGAACAGTCCCAAACTTTGCCTACTCTTAGAGAATAGTCTTACTTTGGGCTACTGCTCAGCAAAGTCTTTGAAAGAGATAGCACCTGAAACAAGTCATCTATGTATCATATGAGCAGAGGAGGGGAAGACATTGTAGGAAACTCATGGTCAGTCTGAAGCCCAGATGAAAAGCTCCCCTTTATCCAAGTACAGTGCAGGCTGTAAAGGTCCTGCAGTCCTAGAAAAGACTTTAACTTACTTTCAGAGTTAAAGTAGGTAAGAGTTGTCTCAACTGATCCTAATCTTGCTTCTTGCTTTAAAACCTGTCTTTCTCCAATCAGCCATGCATCAGTGGCAGAAATATGCCACTTCACTTGGCAATAGGGAACTGTTGATTGATTGCTGTACAAACTGTGCTGATTTACATGATTTTACCATAGAGAATAAAGGTAATTTATTTTAGGTGGCTGGGAAGACATGAGATCCTTATAGTATGCTCTGAAGTTTGCTTTACTTGTCTTCAAGAGAGGTCGAAATAATTTCATTTACATAGTTATTTTAAAATTGGGTCTTGGTTAGTTAAATCTCTCATTCTGATAAATTGCCAAGTGATTTCTGAAAATAGGTCATTTTGAAGACATACTGTTCTTTCAGTCCACTCCCTACAATGGCTTTTTCTTAACCAGAGATTCATATTTGCTTCATTATCATAACTGATAAAAGAAAGGTCATTAAGCAAAATCAATTTCTTTAAGGAATATCTTTAAAAATGTATGAAATGTATTTTACTATCATTGGCTTTCAATTAAAACTGACTAAAGTCTACAAAGGCTATGTTTACAAATGTGACAAATTCAAGTAAGAAGGGCAAGTGGGATTAACCAAAATTCATAATAATTCAGACTGGATACTTCCTTGCTTAATATTTTCCTGCTGTGCTCTTTTTGAACTTTCCATTATGCTTAATAGGATTTGTTTGGGATTCAGGATTAAAGGATTTATGGGCATTCTTACAGAGATCACCTGAATTTGCTGGTAGACTCAAGACATAAAACTAGTCTCTGGAAGTGCATCAGGTTATGCCACATTTTAGAATATTGTCTCATGGAGCTTGTTTTCCAGTTGCACTCAAACCTAAGCATTCAAACCTAGAAACTGGAAAGGAGTCCTTCAATGAAATTTGATCATATGGACATACATATAGTTATAATTTTGCCCTAAAAAATCCACTACACTAATAAAAAACAGTCTAATCTTGTCAAAGTTGGAGACATTAAATGACAAAGAGCTGAGTGCAGGTGGGATGCAATAAATGGCAGCAAGACAGCAGGTCTCTGCAGCTGACAGGCTGCCTGTCCATGGAAAGCAACTCCAAGGAAGAGAGATGACAGTGACTGTGTCCAGAAAGACCCTGCTTTCAGAAATCTTGAGCTGTCTGTTCTTTTAACGAGTCTGGAGTCAGGAAAATTTTATTAGCTTTTAATGGGTCCCCTGGAAACAGGTGTAAGGACAGATGAACACCAAGACCTGCAGAATTGCAGCTGCCTGTCTCACCTCAGACACAGGGAATTGGATGAAGCAGAATTAGCAAAACCCTCAAGGACAAGATAAGAGAAATGGAAATATGGAATGTATTGAGTGCCAGCTGCAGTGAAAGGTGCTGCTATTGGGATCTGTCTGCAAGCATGACAGTACCCTTCAACATCATGTGCCCAGTGGTACTCTCCAGAGTTGTCACAGTTCAGTTATGCAATATGACATCTCAGATGTATTTAAGCTTAATAACTGTAGTGCTGGTGGCAACAGAGCAGGATTCTAACTGCATAAATTGCCACAGTCATCATTACACTCGTCATAGTTTTATATTTAATGACAATTGAGTTCCTGCATATTGTGTGAGAGTTCATCAAATAATTTACCTTATATTTATATGGAATACTTTTCCCCCTCTGCAATATAGGCAAAGAAAGTCAGGGAAAGGACTCTGAACTGTTTTTAGTTACAGTCACAAAGCAGTACTGAAATTTCCCTTGATGCTTTATTAAGTGCAGGCTGCTGTGGCTCCTCAAATTGTCAGAGCACAAAAGAGGGAAGTGTAGAGTTAGCACCAAGAGGGCTTTGCATGGGGGAGCAAATACTGCAGCAGCTGGAAGTTCAGCAGCACTTGAACTCCTAGAGAAGGAATACTTCCAGAAAACTTACCCCTTTCTTGCCTTTACCCATGCTAGAGGGAAATCCAGGACGGTGATGCAGCATCACAGACTGTTCATCCAGACACACTTGCAAGGGGCACGCATGACAAGCTAGTTGGGAAATACACCTGCAGAAAACCATGCACAACTCCAGGCTGCCGTTTTTTCCCCAGCCCTACATAATCTAGAGTCACAACACTAACTGAAGTATAGAACTTTCCACTACAATCTGAGTCACACTGCTCACATTTGTCTCCCACTCTCCCAGAGTTACAGCAACAGAAAGGAGGGGCAGCTCTTAAACCATGGTGAGGTGACTTTGACTATCAGTACACCATGCATCCTCTGAAAGAGGATGCTATTGTGCTCCTGTTTATTGAGATTGTATGACACTATTTAATTTTGAGAGTAACTGCAAGTTTCTTGTTATCTTCGAGTACTCTCATATTTTAAGCCTTCATATGAACCTTAGAATGAAAGCTTTTTCTTTTCAAAAGAGTCAAGCTTTGTACTACATAGTCACCAAGGCTAATACAAAAGATTTCTGCCCCACCCTTATGTGCATTTACTATTAGGTGACAGGCTTCCCTGTCCAAAGCTCTGCTGCATTCTCCTATACAATGTGTTCTGTGAAGCATAAAAGGTGGCAAGGTATTGAAGTGCAAATCTGCAGTTGTTGTCCTTGGAAGCCCAGCACAGATGTATGGGTACAATTTACAGCTTCCACCTTCAGACTAGTACAGCTTTCTCTGCTTCTATATGAAGAGGTGCATCTGTGGTACACAGGCACCACTAGCCACTGCTTGTGGTGGGCTGACCACACTACCAAAGCTAGCCACTGCAGATTCACACCTCAGTAAAAGCCCAGAGACAATGCTACCTACAGTGTAACTCCAGATTACGTGCAGAAGACCCAAGCACTGGAAAATAGACCCAGCTGTACGTACACTTACAGCGTAGCTCTAAGGACTGAATTCCCCGGTCTGACTAATAGAAATAGAAATAGAAATAGAAGCCACAGGGCCCATGGGCAGGTGTGGATGTGGTCCTGTGTGAAGCCTAGTAAGGGCAACTAAAGGTTATTAGAATTTTCAGGGGCCTGTCAACAGATTTACTGATGTCTGTTCTTTCTGGAGAACTTGGCAATAAACACAGGAAGGTGATAAACACAGGAAACACATAGAAGATTGCCTTGAGAAAGCTAGCAGTGGCAATGCTTTTAGAGACTTGCTCCCTGCAGGAAGGTCCTTTCTGCAGGGCTCATTTCAATCCACTCATAGCTTTCTGAGTTGCTGCAAACACTGTGTAAAACCACTTGGCCCAAAGCTCCTCTGAGATGAGGCTTTTTATTCCCCTTTCCACCCAGCAATCCTGTGCTTTTCCATGCTCTTTGCTCTTTATCTCACTGTACCCCACTGACCCTTCAGCTCCAATGGATAATTTTTATTATTATTTGCTCCTTGGATACTCAGATTTGTCACCTTTCCTCTACCTTTGACACTATAAGAAACTTCATCTGTAAGCCCTTTCTACCTGCATTTCCCTGAAGGTCCTCCTGGGTCCCCTTATCGGGCTTTTTCTGGTTTGCTTTATGCAGGGATTCTGCTCTTTGGTCTTCACAAAATATTTAATAATTTTTGTCTTTGTGTCATTCAGGAAATCTGAGCTCACGTGTCCTTTGTGTTAGCTCTGTCCCAGCTGTCTCTGTCTAGACTGAGACTCCCTAGCCTTTGGCTAAATGCTATGCTTGCAGAAAGAGGAATATTCCCAGGCCTTGCTTCTCTGTGGGAGAATGGCATAGCCTGTAGTACATCACACACTGCAGGCACAGTGACAGGGTGCCTTCTCCCTACTTAGTGTTTTACTGTTTACAGTTTCACTGCCAAAGGTTAATGAACACATTGTTCCAGGTCTAGAAAATACATGACTCCTTCAGCAGTTTCAGCCCTTTCTCCCTTAAGCAATTTCCACAGGAATTCTGAAACCAGTGTCCTCTTGACTGGTGCCATCGTCTTTCATTTTCCTTTGCCTAAATCTTGTACTACGATACTCAGACATTATTTCAGACTGTGTGGCAAGGCTTTCTTCACTATGGTATAAACTTCAAAGTCCTCTAAAAAGTATTTTCTTCAACTCTTTGAGATTTTCTCTGCAGTAGGTTGTAGGTATAGTAATTTCATGATTATAAGGTGCACCCTTTTGACTAAAATTTTGATTGAAACCCAGAGGTGCACCTTATAATCCGGTGTGCCTTATACATGGACAAAGTTCGGAAATTTGCCAACCTGGAAGTGCAAGCTGCAGAGCATCACAAGAGCTGTGGCAGCTGCACAAGCTGCGTCAGCTGGCACTGGGAGCCCACATCACGGGAGGGCACCTGAGGCTGCATTAAAGGCTATGCCGATCCATGAAAAAAGTTTGCAAATTGAGCACCTGCCATCAACCCTGCGATCACGAGATTCTGTTACTAATCTGTTACTTTGTTGCGTGCGGATCCTCACTGCAAAAATAAGTACACCTTATAGTCCGGTGCGCCTTATATATATGGACAAAGTTTGGAAATTTGCCAACAACCCGGAAGTGCGCCTTATAATCTGATGTGCCTTATAGTTGTGAAATTACTGTAATTATCCTTTTCCTGTTCCTTAGCCCTAGACATCAACCAAAACTTTTCGCTGGCATTAAAAAAAAAAAGTATTGATAAATTATTTTCTTTAATGATTTGGAATATAAATTGCAATATACATCTCTATTGAAGACCCTTGCAAAAAAGCTGCTTAATAGGATTTCAGTCAGTATTTTGGGCATGCACACCAAAGTCTGTTATATGAAGACCAAACTGCTGAGTACAGCTTAATCCAGCTAAAAGTCTGGTATGGACTGGGTACATACAAACCAGATTATTAGGAACCTAAATAGCTACTTCTATAAATAGATGACTGCTTGTGATGGTGTTAGCTTAATGTAAGATGTTACTGCCTTCTTCAGCTGGAAATTGTTTACTCAACAGAAAGTAGCTGGTGGTTACTATGGTCTTCTATTCTGCAGACTGATCAAGTTCACTAGAAAACTTTACAGGGTTTATTGCACATTGTAATAGAAAAAGAGCTGTTGTTGTGCCTCAGCTGGAAGGAAGTCACTTCCATTAGGTGTGTAATAAGTTGTGTATATACTTTTGTCTGAAAGGTCAGGGAAATGGACAGTCTATGATTAGTTAAATGAAGTGGTGTGGATTGTTCACTTTTTGACTGGAAAACTTAAATTCCACTGCTCTTGAAGGTCAGGAGCCAAAGTACTTTTCTTTAGGATCTGGCTCTTGTTCATAGGCCAAATTTCAGAATCTCATTGGGGAAAGGAGGCAGGTTTGAAAGATGTAAGAATTTTCAGTCCTTTCATTGCGTTGTGTTATACGGAAAACATCAAATGCATTTCATTGCAGAAGGTATTAATGTGACTACGTACTGTTAAAGTTGCTATTAAGCCTGAAGAGAAGGGCACTATGTATGTTTTATTTATTGTCACAGGGATAGGTTTCCTTCATAAACATATATGCCTTGTATATATTAAAATGTAAGTTACTTCATTTCAAGAGTCATCTTCACCTTCATCCCTCCTAAAGCTTCTCATTTAGAGACACATTCAGTGCAGAAGAACTGAGCTGGCTTGCTTCAGTACTCTTTCTCTAAGAGTACTACATGAATCCAAAGGCATATCTGATGTAAGGAGTTGCAAGTAAACTCACCCACGTTTTTAGACAATTAGAAACCAGGAAATATAGTTAGACAGCAGTGAGTGGGAGGTAATAGATTCCAAGTTGGTTTGCTCAGTCTCAGCAGCACACTGCCCATAACCATAGTACTCCCTAGTGAATGTTCTGAGCACAGGCTAAACTTATGTCCGTACGGAATACATTGGAACAGAACGTTCCACAAAAGTGACTGTACAATAGAAATATCAGAACTGGTTCAAAACAGTAGAATAATATGGAAACTCCAATTTATTCCCATAGACACAAATTTTAAAGGAAAATCAAGTTTTATTACACCAAAGAAATGGGGATGTACTGAAAACCTTCTGTAAAGAAAAAAGGGGACAGCTAAGGCCACCCATTCCTGAAGACTAGCCCAGAGCTAACAGATAATATTTCTAAATTGGTAGTAGGGCCTCAAAAATGTGTTAAATAGTTATATCTGCATTTCAGAAGTCTGTAGGTTCTCTTGTAGATCCCCTGACATGTCTTCCATGACTGGGTGTTGCAATTTGCAAATCATCCCATATCTTTTGCATCTGTGACTGTGGCAAGTGCTGCTTTGAATTTGTCTGCTCAAGACACAACCCAGTGTGATCCAAATGATGGATCTCAAATCCTACTGACCTCCAGTCTCCCCTCTGGACTTTCTGTGTAGTTACATTGCTGTTCACTATTTCAAGTCAGCTACATATACCATGAATTGTGAATACCCCCTTCTTCGGGTGTCTGCCCACCTGTTATTCAGGTACACCTCTCCAATCCTGTCTGTGTTGTCTCTGTGATTGAAGTGCATGGATTTGGGGGCTCTTTTCCTATTTAGCACGACTATTGTCCAGAAGCAGAACTGATGTCTCAAGGCCAGTGCTGTTCTTGGGCCTGCCATCAATTGCACCCCACCTGCAGACGTGAGGGCACTTTCTCAGCCAGAGCTCTCCCACTGCCCATGGAAGCAAGGCCATAATTCAAACCTGACAGGATGAGTGAACATGCAACACATGGGAGTCAAACAGTGCTGTTTACACAAAGGAGACGTGTAAGTTAAGCAACAAAAAATAACTAAATATAATTAAAACTATGTAGTTTGGAGCCTGAAGCATGCTCTCCCTGAATGATTCCATGAATGTCATTTCTCATCATCCATTTTGCTTTATTTTTTTCTCTTCTCCTGCCAGTGACATGATGCCAGTTGCAGCATCAGAGATGATAATCTCAAGTGATGGTTTCCAGAAAAGTGTTTACCTTTCATCAGAACTGGTTGTTGTGTCTTCATTTACTTTTCAGGGAACTGCAGAAGTTGGCTGGAGAGCTCTGCATGCCTAAGGCAGCAACCACTAGCATAATTCCTTCTTTAGAGTTGTGACTGCTTCTGGAGCCTCTCATTGTGGAAATAGTGCTTTGAAGTCTAGGGCCATCAACAGATGTAATCTGCCAGCACCTTGAAGGGTGAGGGCCATAGGCCATCGGGGGACTGTGGAGAGGAATAACTGCTGTAATTCTCCTGAGGTTTGTGCTGCTGGCACAGGGACTTGCTAGCAAGTGTCCTTCTGTGAGCAGTGTTAGAGCTGTTTGCTTGGCTCAACTGGATCACAAAGCTTGTTACAGACACAGACAGCCCACATATCACAGCTATTGTTCATGCATGTTTTGTCTTGGAATCCTCCTTTCAAACTTAACTATTAAGTGGCCAGTTTATCTACAAAGCTGTGTCATACAGGTCTATTTATTCCTATTCTGGTGGTCTTCACATTGTTGATAATAAGATTCACTCAAAGCTGTGTCATACAGGTCTATTTATTCCTATTCTGGTGGTCTTCACATTGTTGATAATAAGATTCACTTAACAAATGCAGTCATGAAACACCCTGAAAGAATTATTTTTGTGGTAGGGAAAGACAAAAAGGGATATTAATTTCACAGAAATATTGTCAAATCCTAGTTATAGCTCCTTGAACCTCTTTCTCTTCATATTTAAACTTTATAGTGTAGTACAAGGCACAGAGTTTCTTTTCATGTTCCAGGTTTACAGCTGAACAAATACATATTAATATAGAAGCTGTAATGTATTCTGAGTTAAGCTGTCATAAAATCTAAGGCTTTTCACATCATCACTTTTGAAGGTCAGTGCCACAGAGAAGAAGAAGCATCTGTACTGGATCACCATGAACGTTTGTAATACATTGCAATAAATACTGCAATATATTTCATTTTTATATGTTTTTGATGAAGAGGGAAAAAGTGCATCTTCAACAGTAGCTTTTCAAAAATTGCTCATCTGTTTGGAACGGCTGTAAAAAAGATTGAAGCTAAACATTATTCATAGATATATTACAGCTCCTCACTGAGACCAGAGCTGAAATGAGAAGAGTTTTCCAATGATATTTCATTTGGGGTATTGATTTTTTTGAGCTTGTCCCACACAGCTACTGCATGAGTGTTCCAGGCTAGCATAAGAAGATGTAGATTACTGTAGCTGGCTTTCTTCCCTAAGTTTGTTTTTCTCCTCCCAACTGGGTTGTAAACATTTTGCTCATTTTGGGCTTTAATTCTCCTAGAACACCTAGTAAAGAGGGTGAAGACTTGCTAATTTCAGAAACTTTTTGAAAGTGAGACTATCATTTGCTTTTCAGAGAGTGCCTAAATCAATTCAGAAGAGATGAGCGGAACAATTTTGCCCAACTATGAAAAGTAACAGAAACCTGGAAAAGTCCAAATGGGAGATTATAAAAATAGCCATAAACTACTCCATCTGGGAAAAGTTAGTCTGTCGAGAAATCTGACCCTGTTTTTTTATTTGCAGCAGATTCTCTACAACTTAAGCTGCAGAATTTATTTTAGGGTGGTCTGAGGACTGGAGTGTCTCTGAAACTCCCTTATGGCCTGGTCAAATGATCTCTTTAGGTCACCACAAGGCACAGTGACAAAGGAGCAAGGGGTCTGTACTGCATTTACTTCTTATGAACGTTTAACCTTGAGGAACTGAAGTCACTCTGACTACTGCAATTTAGTGAGCTTCTGCAGTAATGGAACATCCTGCTTTTAATCTGTGTTTCCATGTGCTTGAGGCTGCTGGTAAAAAGACAGCTGCAGGTTTTCAGCAGTTACTAAAATGAAAAAGTCTGTGGAAAGAAAAAAAAAGAAGTCTGTGACTTCAAGTTAGGGCTCTGTCTGCAGGGCAGCAGGACACAGAGGATGGTGTGAGCACCAGCAGGCTCCTTGGGCATCTTCTACATGATCCACCTTGGTACAACTCATTGTCCACTGCCAACAGGGAACTAGGGCATTCCCTGCTGGCTTGTGCCACCCCACTCTCTCTGCTGCCTTACAAGGGCTTACACAAAGCTGTCATTTTCAGCTTTGCCTGTGGATTGCATTCCTTGAGGGCATTCATCTCCTCCTGATGCAGGCCATCAGCACATAAAGTTTCAACCAGGTAGCAAACAGGCTGTATGGGGAACCTGTCCTTCACAGCAGCTCCAAGCCTGACACAAAAAATTGAATGCAATTGTCCTTTTTCTTTTTGGATGACAGACCAGAGACAGCTGAGTCCCTAAAACAAGCGCTGTTTTTCTATTCCACAATGACTTATTTATTTCTCTATACATTGGATTCTGTAAGAACTACAGAATATCAACACATTATACATGTTCTAGAAGAAAATGCATTAACAATAACATGAAGTAGTTATGATTTTATGAATTCACAATCCTGTGGGACCCTTTATTAAAACGCGGCAGGTTGAGCAGTGGATATTATATTTGGATCTGTCTTAGATGAATAAAATGAAAATGTCAAAAAGGCTGAGTTGTTATAGTTCTGTGAAGTATTGAAGCAGTGTCTCAAACATTTCACATTATAATGTGAAATTACATATATATACCAACCACCCAACCACCCAACCACCCAACCACCTAAATAAAAATTTCTAATAAAACTTTTTTTTCCCCCACATTTTAGGGTTTTCCACACTCAAAGAATCTTACACCATTAATGTAAAAATTGTGACCAAGATCTGCAAGTATCTCAAATTCAAGGTGTCTGTATCACTATTAGAACTCTTGGATGGGATTAAAAAAAAAAATCCCTTGGAAAAATGCTTTTGTGAAAAAAACTTGTTGTAGAAACATGGGGCTTTTAGCTAATTGCTTTCTCACAAACTGATTGATGCAAGATGTGCTAGCTTACCAAAGCTGTATGTAAAAGAGTGGCAAAACAGCCAACTGAACCCAAACTTACATTTTGCAACCAGCATATTATTTGTAATAATTACAACAAAGTGAGTTTTGCTCAGTTTATACTGGAGCCTACTACTTTAAAGGTATGTCACCACCAAATTAATGTCTTGCCTCTGTGGTTTTTCACAAAAACTTTGAAGACATAGGCTTGAACCCATGAAAAAAGTGAATAAATAATTTTAATTGATTAAAAACATGAAAAGTTTTTCATTCTATAGACTATTCTTAACGTTAGGAAAAAAAAAATCCAGAAGGGAAAATAAAATTTAAAAAAAACCCAAAAAAAGAAACAACCTACTCTGAGATAGCTATTTGAACTGAAGGAACTCCTTAATTACCATTTAGTTCTGAGAATCTATGAGGAGCAATTTTTCTAGGTTTTTTTATTTATTTTTTATTTTTGAAACTGCATAGAAAGAGTAGACATAAGTGGAGACAATAAGCAAGTAAATATTGAGCAGATTTACTTGAAAGTTTGTATCTTCTCCCACTCGTGGCAGCAATAAAGCTTTCAGCAGCGTAAAACTTTCAAGAAACATTCCCTGTAACTATGGCCAAATGCGTCTATTTTTCACTCAAAGTGTGTACCATATGGGGGCCATAAACTGCCACAGGGTCACATTTAACAGGGGAACCAAGCTAAATAAAATAAGAACCAAGCAGGTAACTTAGACTCCAACCTTGCCCACCTCCCCATCCTAATATTAATCTTAGTGATCTGAAAGCCGAGTTGGTTTTGCTTTATAAATAAGTAAATCACTTGCTTTGACAAGTGAATTTAGCTGGAGGCAAAATGGGATCTTTTGAATACTGTTAGTTTGTTCTTGCATTGTTTCTGTCAAAAGTCCAAAGTCTAGGAATAATGGAGTTTAAGAGAGGCACTTTCTTCTGAGATCTATGAGGAATAAATAGAGTATCTTTTGAGTTCAAAACACCAAAGAAAACATCCCAACCCCTGCAAGTGGTAGACATAAGGTGGGAGCTTTAATCTATTAATGTCTGTCGACATGTTCTCATTGTTGTTGCAGAGCTTCTGGATAGACTTGCACTCATGCCACTAAGACAGATTTGCTTTCTACCTATTTTTTTCCATGCAGTGACCACAGATGACTAATGACTTTTGAATTACATTTATTAATGCTTTGCACTTGTTTCTGTTGCTGTGTGTGTTCAGACAGAGGAAACAGAATACCCTCAGATTTTGTGTTTGGTTTTTTTTCCTCCTTTCACCTTGACAGCCTTAGTATTGAAAAAATAAATAAAGGACTTTTTTTCACAACCAAGGAAAAGGCTTCAGTA
The DNA here is from genome assembly GCA_009812075.1 of Sialia sialis. NCBI lineage: Eukaryota > Metazoa > Chordata > Aves > Passeriformes > Turdidae > Sialia > Sialia sialis. The sequence continues at coordinate 904,719 of VRYO01000406.1, forward strand.
GTACCCTAAGAAATTATATTCAATACATCATTTATCCAGTTTTACTGAACATATTTTCAAAGTTTATGATGCAAAAATTAATGCAACATTTCAATGCAAGATGTAGGAAAATGTAAAACTCTAGAGTCAGAATTTCAACATGTCTGCATATCTGTTAGGGCCATAATTATTTTATTAAGATTATCTGCTTCAAAGTGGCAAATTCTGGTGTTGGACATTTTATTCTGAAAAGCCTTTGACTGGCCAATACTTCAGTTCTCTTACAGCTAAAAATCATTATCCTAAATGATCAAAATAATCAAACCTTTCTTATTTTTTGAGAAACTAAAATGATCCTGTCCTTTCATACTGCTCCAAAAATTAAAAACAAAACCAAAAACAACCCCTATGTTTCTATGTTTCTAAAACATAGAAAACTCATGAATCTTCATTTCCTATTAATGGAGATTGTTGTTATAATATCATATATAATATAATATAATATAATATCACACGGTCCTCATCTAAATATGTTTATTGTATATGGCATCAACATGAATATTAACACAGCTTGAATGCTGATGTTTCTGCAATGATTGTTAGTTAAGAAGACATTAAAATGTACTATCAGAAATGCAGCCATTTCTTTGCCTTTCCTTCTCAATGTTTTAATTTTATTTTCACACAGTCCTGAAGATATTTCTTAGATGGAGCTGTCAACAAAGTTTATAATTACCTTTCAGGAGAATTCAAGAACCACTGACAGGCCCAGAAGAATAATTGTTGCAGCAATGTGGATGGAGAACAGAAAGAAGGCAGATCATGCCAGGTACAGATGATATTTTTCTCCGGGAAGACACTGGTTTTCGGTAGACAACTGAAATGTGTTAGATCCAATTTGCATAAATTACAGTAAGGCACTCAGGGAAACTCCTGGAGTAAAGAAATTAAGAATTAGGAAACTGTAAAACAGGTTAGGAAGTTAAGGGGAGATGAGTGACAGTGTGGTAAGTAAGGAGCTTTCACAGTAGAGGTGATCTGTTAGGACAACATCTCATGTCTTAAAAAAAGCTGTGGTCTGCTTTTCTTTAATGATCTTTATCCAAGAAAAAGACTTCTAATTCTAATAATGAAATATGCATAAGTCGCAGACATGGAAAACATCACCAGAAAGTACAAAGGGATGCAGAGACAGTTTGGAAAAACAAGACACACGAATCTGATGTGGTCTTTAAAGAAATGGCTAATGTTTACCAGACAAAGTTGTTTTAGCAAAGATAGATAGAATGAAAACTTCTTTACAAAACCCTGTTAAGCATTTATCTAGATTTCAAAACACAACTCTAATCACAAAGGTTCAAGAGAGATTAATACAGTGTGGCTAATAGGATGGCAAGGGGAATAAAGAAACAGTGCTGCAGTCAGAACAGAAATGTCCGCCTTGCTGAGGGAACAAAAATCTGCACTGAAAGAGAATATGCTTTGAGTTTCAGAGTTTTGAAAGACTGTGCTATTTACTGTTCCTGTTTCAGATGGATGTACATTGCCTTTTTTCCTCCAGGGTGGAGGAACTTACAGTCTGAAAGTGTATCTTAAAAATAATCAAAACAAAAATCAATCAACTCCTCCCTTTCTGCCTGGTGAATACTTTCAGTAAGACTGGTCTGCAAAGCCCATTTTACTGAGTCCATGTATGTTCACAGTGCAGAACCACCTCATACACACTTACAACAAGCAGAATACATTAAAAAAATACTCATAAATAAATATTTCATGTGCTCCTTAATCAATGTTTTTCTTTCCTTTTCAAATCCAAGCAAATGTCACTTCATTGCAACTTGCGATCCAACACATTGTGACATACATTCTCATTAAATTACTGCTTATTACAGTACAAATCCTTGAAGTCTTCATCTATTTCATTCCTAATTTTGGAAAGAGCAAGGTTTCTTTTTAATGAGCACCATAGCTTTCGGACTCAAGTTTCTTGGTTATCTTTACTGAAATTTGTTTTTCCACTGTTAGAATAATTCAACTCTGTGACAGCATATATCTAATAAAATATTTAGCTTAATTTGCTGCAAAATTCACCCAGTAGTATATCCAAAAATCAGAACCAAATATTTTTCATCTCTCACTTTTAATAATGGTTGTATATTTAAAGGTGTGTCTATTCATATACATGTTCAAATAAAACAGTAGAGAGTGAACAGGGTTATTTTCTTTAAAGAAATACTTTCTCCATCCCCTGTCCCCACTTCCCTCTTCCATTGCATATGTGCAGTTTTTCCTCCTTCTCATTTCTTGTCTTTAATCCATGAGGTTGTAGACATGTTGCACAAAAGTCAGGAATAGTAATCCTGATGTTTCATGTTCCCACTATATGTTGAAAAAAAATTCCTTCTTTTGTCTGCAAGAGCTAGGCTTCTGAAGCTGTCTCATGGAGTACCAAATGACAATGATGCGTGGCAAATATTCCATTAAATTAATTACAGATTGAAGGAAATGGAGAATAGTAGAAGACATAAAATCCACAGAACGCTTTCTAAAGAACCAATGAAATAAATATACCTGCTTGCGAGACAACTCAATGCATCATCTTGTCTCCTGAAAATATGCAAAGCCATTTTCATTCCCCAGTCTTGAATTTTCTTTAATGAGTTAACAGGGAGTTCTGTTAAATGAGATCTATTACACAAGCTAAAGACCTAAACAAGATTTGTTTTTAAGTGATTCACTATCCATCATCTTACTATTCAAAATTCAGCTTTAGAAAATATCATAGGTAACATCTCTCAAAAAGGAAAATTCTCAATTCCTGTCTTGCTTCTCTCATTACTGCTTCTAATGTGATTTGCAGTCTGTCAACCAAATGAAATGAAGGCAGGCACACACAATGGCTATGACTAACTGCTGAATTATCCATTCCTCTTGCTCAGTCTAGTCACTCACAACATGTATTCCCAAAATGTGGCTGAAGATCAAATGACTTCTGGTGGGCTTAGTTTAAATCATCTGGATCTGCAGCTGATAGTAGCACGTTTTAACCAACTGCAGGATCTCACTGAACGCTGTCCCAAACTGCTAAACAAAAGACTCTTATTCATGTGGGAAAGACAGCATATCCAAGTGGAGACCTTAGAAAATACATCTTAATTTATTACATTACAGAATCATGCAACACCACTAAATAAAGAAAGGATGCTGTGGCAGAAGGTACTGAATTAGTTCTAACATGACTTCAAGTTATTACATGTTTTTTGTATGACCACAAGTGATTTACCTCTCTATCTCCTTTTGGTAAAATAGGAAGAAAACTATGTTTTCTTATTCACTTTTTTGTCTCTCTTCCTTGCAATGTGAATTTGGATATGAATTGCACCTTGTGAGTATACATAGAGCTGTGCACAGCAAGACTTTTCTGCACTGTGTCATCTGAATAAAATACCTCGTAACATTCAAATAACTCTGACGTTTTCAGAGCACCCTTGCTACTTTGAAAAGGCTCCTGTTACATTCTAATTTCTAAATAACAGCATGATCCCACTCATTCTAACATTTGAAACTACTCCTGTGCAAGATTAAATTTATGTAAAAAATGACTGCATACATAGATAGAATCATAGGATAGTTTGGGTTAGAAGGGACCTTAGAGATCTTCCAGTTCCAACCTCTGTGTCCTGGGCAAGTTCACCCTCCAGTGATACCTACTATGTGAGCCTCTTTCCTCACATGTGTTTCATAACCTCTCCTTAAGCTTTTCTAGCCATGGAACCTTCTCAGCAGCCTTTAATAGGATGCTTATTCCATTGTTTAATTTTCTGTAGGCTTAGCCATGAATGGCTGTGTGGCTGCAGATTATCCCAAATATCAGTATTCCTCCCCTCTTCTCAAGGGACATGTCCACAGCTGCATTCGATATAGATTAGTTCATATAGAAGAGATTCTTTGACAACTATCTACTGCAAGAAATCCTTTTGTATCCTTCCTCTGGTCCCCTGAAGGAACTTCTGGAACCTTTCTCATCTTCAGCTCTTCAACTAATACAGCACTGTGCTTTCTTTTACCAAATTCTCTGCAGCTGCTTCTGTTTCTACACTTCTGTTTTCAGAATTTTTCTCTTACTCTTTCAGTTTCTTCCTGAACAGGAGTTGTCTCCAGTCCCTCCTGCATGTAGGTCGTCCCACAGATGTACAGGCTGCATGATAGTTTCCATGCCCCAAGTACACTTTCTGTTTCGTTTTTTTCTTTTTCTAACTTACCTCTTTACATGAAGTGTCTAGCTCTAAGTTTTCTGTCAAATCCTGTTGCAGCTCATGACAGATCAAATTTAAAAGATGTTTCCCTAAAATTCAGAAATGCCAGATTGGAATCTGATTTTTTTTCCCAGTTTTTTTAAGCATTCTTCTGTCATTTTCTACATCAGTGTCCTTAACACTATTGAGCTTGGACACCCTGGACTTGAAGTACAATACTATTATCTTATTCTTCAGAAAACTGTTTAATCTCATAACCACTGAATGTGGTCTTTTAACTATCATGACAATATTTAATATGTCCAATTTAGTAAGCACTAAATTTTTACATCAATAAGTCCTGGTTTTCTACTGATGCTACTTCTAGATAGAAAAAAAAATCAGAAGCTTGTTACTCTTATTTCATCAAAAGGACCTTTTGATACAAGTTGGTTTGCTTTTTTTAAAACCGTCTTTCATACACATATATACTGGGAATTATTCTTTTGCTCTCTTCTTCAAACATTTCCTATTTTAACACAACCAACTTTGCTCCAAATTTTTTGTTGCTCCTAGCACACAAGGTTATGCATCAGGATTTATTTTATAAATTATAGAGATTTCACTACTATTTAAGTTGGTGTTTCAGTTCTCATATATAATTCATTGAACAAATTTCACACAGAGACCTTCTTTTACTTGTTGTCCAAAACTGCATCATTAGCTTAATTTCAGATTCATTCAGTCATTCTCTATCAATTTTTGTAGAAGATGATTTTGCTTCTTCTAACTGTAGTTTGTCTAAACACCAGACACTGCTTAAATCTGATTTTTTTTCTCTATCCTTCACAATTTATCATCCTGTTTCTTTTGAGGAAATTCCAATTCATTATTTAGACTTTCATTTGAGTGTTTGGTCTCACTCCATATGTGTATGCTCATTGTAGTTTTAAGACTTACTTATCCAATACATTAATTTTTCTTGTTCTCTCCCCTCAAAATATATGGCCTGTCTTGGTTGCCTTCCTCAACCTTCCAAATCTATATTTTTTTTTTTATGTATAAAAAAAAATTATGAGAATCCTTTTCTTATTTTGGGACTCCTGGTTTCTGTTATAATTCAGTTATAATATTGCTCAAGTTATCTGCTTTTGAATGTTTGATATTTGTTTTAAATATATTGGTATACATAAAAATTTTTTGGTTTTATTGGTTTCCTGTGTCAGATATCTTCACAAATTTCTTCTGTTTTTTTTTCTTTTTTTTCACCCTTTCTTTCTTAGGATGGCATTTACTCTGCATCTCCTTAGAATACTTCATTACTTGCTCAGTTCCTGTTAACCTACTTGAGTCATACACTGTCTTACAGGGCATTTTCTATTGTTCTGTTGTTCTATTGTTATGATATGTTACAGTCTGAATAGAAGGATTTGGCACTTGGGACCATACACTAGGTGCCAAATTTCTTTAAATGTTAGCAAACTGCAGTTACATAATATTTCAAACTGGATTTTGACAGAAAACTACAGTTCATTGTGGAAACTACCCTTTTAGAATTTTACCTTTAACAGCATAACTAAATACTTCATAAAATAGAAAAGGTCATTTTTTTGGGAAAAAGATATGTGTCTTGTAATGCATAATCAAGGTTATTGTATTTAAAAATCATTAAATACTTGTCACCAAATTTTTAAAAACTTTTAAATATATGGAGATCTGTAAAGAGCTCATATATATATATATCTAAGTCTGTGTTTTCACAGGTCTGTTAAATGCTGGCTACATTGAGATAAAAGCTTCCACTTATGAGCAGGGTTAGAAATAGGAATTAAAAGAAGAAAATCTCAGAGGGAAAAAAAAAAAGGTATTTATAAGACTGACATGAAGAATTGCAAAGCATGTATTTTCTGGGACACAATTTCTAGAAGTTTTCTCCTATTTTCAAACTATTTTTACTTAAAACATTTGCCTTCAGCTGCCTGCAGCCAGAGCTTCAATAACTAGAAAATAACACAGGTCAGATTGTCAGTTGTGTATTCCATTCATGTAGCATTTTGAGTACATACCAAGTTGCTATACGCAGCTGGAGTCCCTTTTTGCAAGAGCCAAATTACAGTTTTTTTAAAGGAGTTTAGCAGGGGAATAAAATGTCATACTCTTCATATTACCTGTTCCCTCCCTGCTTGAGAGGTCTCTCTCCTTTGCACCTCTTATTCTTTTAAATTTCCGCATTCAACAGAATCTGGATCACAGTCTGTGAATTGTGCCAAGTCTTTTGTCTTTGTGTTCAAGATGAAACAAGTTTCATCCAAATTGTTTACTGAAACAATCTAGACTTGTCTATTAATCTGCTTCAGATACATGGTCTAGAAATAGCTCTTAGGAAAGTGATCTATTAAGGGTATCGATCCTTATTTGGCTTTTTAGATCATGGGTGTTTTCCCCAGGTGAATTGTGCTTGCTCTACAGGTTACGTTAGCTAAAAATCCCACGTGCCAGCATCAAGCTTTGGGATGGAGGTCCCACAGCATTTTCATTTTGTGATTCAATTGCATCCCCTGCTCTGATAAAAATGTATTTGGTTTTAAGTCTTTCTCTTATAATGTAAATTTTTCCTCCTATTTGCTCACTTGGGGACCCCTCATAGGGAATTCTCTAATTTACCCAAGCTGCTAATTCCTCCTAAAAAACCTTAAACAATTACAATATTTTGGATTATTTTTTTTTTACTATTCAATATTTCCAAAGGTCACGAGCCAAATTTTGCTGTCTTTTGGGTCATTTTAAGAGTCTGTATGTGGTAATTTAAATGAAGATAAGGCACAATTTCTTCAATCCAAGTAAGAGGAGCTATTACCAGTGAGAGCACTATTTCGAGGAAGCTATTGCCTGACCCTAAGGCTTTGGATTTTAGTAGTTATTGAAATCTTCCTTTTTCTCCATCTACCTCATCAAACATTGATTAAACATTTCACATTTCACATTTTATTTTTTTGATAGCTTTTCTAGTTCTTGCTCATAGACAGCATCACACCTAAGACTGTCCTTCTTAGAGCAAAAAGCATGACAACACTTGCTGAAGAGGTTACAAACTTTGCTGTCTTGCTAGTCTTCCAAGTATCAGTCTGATTAAGGAGCTCAGATATGGTGTATTTTCCACTCTATGTTACCATGTTTTGTTTTAAATAAACTACTAGAAGTACACAATTCATAAGAAACAAATGGGTTTCTTTATTCTGATTTCAAAATTCTTCTATTTTTTATGGTAATAAGAAAAGGTAATATATAGGAAAGAGCATTCACATTATTTCTACCAAATTACGTACTTTTTGCCCTGACCCCATGGAAAAGGAGTGATTTTCTATTTTATTTGAATTACAGCAGAAGTTCAAGTTACTGATTTCTGTATACATTTTGCCCCTGATGTGTACGTTTCACACTTGGAACTGCAAGGCATAGAGCATTTGTCAAACAGAAATCTGTTTCTTACTTTTTTTTAACTATGTCAAAATTCAAAATGGCATAAACATACTACAGTTTAATGATACATTACCATCATGATGTACATTTAGAAATAAAATAATAAAGGTGAAACTGATTTTAAGTTTTAGAAATTTACTACCAATTAAAACCCCTAGTAAATATTGATTTGTCCATTCTATTATTTTCCATATAAAGCTTACACTTCAATGCTTTAACAACATGCGAAAAAAACAGCTCATCTTTGTAAAAAGACACTTTATAAAATTATACAACTTGACATTGCCTTCTTAAAAACAGACCTTTGTAGACATTTTGTGCATGAAAATCTTGTATTATTGGAGGCATAGCATTCCCACTGCAATGTTGCAATAACCTTTGGTTTGCTGTTCTTACCTCCTGCTGTAGCAAGCTGGCTTTTTGGGGCCCTGCTTATTTACACAGAAAGCTTATTGTTAGTAGAAGAGCATATGAGCAATAGAGCTGTCTGCAAAAAAGGAGGAATAAAAGCACTGAAGACACATTCTAGTTTGAAAGTTGTAATTCATGCATAATTTTAAAAGTTCTCACGAAGAATTATTGTCTTGGTTCTCACCAGGTCAATTTTTTCATAATAGCCATGAAGGTCCATGGTCAGGATCCTGATGTTAGTTCTATTGCACCTCTTATCATTGTCAGAGGTGGGGAAAAAGACTTTTCCGTGGAGAAGGGGCTCCTTCAGGTTGAGGAAACATAGCTGACTGTACAGTCTGGCATTTGTTTATTGTCAGGGGCTTTCTGTGTAATTTGTTTCTTCTTCTTATACCTTCTGTTATTAATATTTTTGTGGTTATGTTTGTTTGCTTGTCTGCTTGCTGTTTACAGTGAATTGTTCTTATCATAACCTGTGGTCTTTCCCTTCTGTGCCTCCAGCTGGAGGGCTGTGGAGGGAAAGGGGCAGGATGGTTTTCAGTGAGAACATTAAATTGTTCCCAAACCACAAGAACAATATAAATTAATACCCAAATATTTTCTTGTACACAAAAGTCCAAGATAGTTTTACTCAGCTCTGACAGGTATCAAGTAACAGCAACAGTGGCACCTTTTCCTTAGCTGGGTCTCAGAAGAGACAGATTACAGTAATTTCACAATCATAAGCAGCAGCTGATTATAAACTGCATATCTGGCTAGCCGGGTAGAACACAGGATTTGTCCATATATAACCCGCACCTGAATATAAG
>VRYO01000406.1:914632-959199 GCA_009812075.1 Sialia sialis
CTCGCCCGCCCCGCCGCCCCGTGAAGCCCGCTCCCCACCTGCCCCCAGCCTGCCTGGCCCCTGTCCCCAGCCCGCCTGGCTGCGACTCCATAGCAGCTCCCTGGCCGGCTGGGGCTCCGCAGCGGCTCCACGGCAGCTCCCTCCCTGGCTGGCTCGCACTTCTGGGTTGGCATTTCACTGGGATTTGTCCATAAATAAGCCACACCTGATGATTAGCCACACTAGTGGGGAAGGCTGCATTCTTCAATGAAAAAGGTGCGGCTTATATTAATGAAATTACTGTATTTTCTCCTAGAAACATATCTAACAACTTTTCCCAAAAGCAGTTGCCACTCAAAATATCTCATGCTTATTATGAAAATCCAATCCTAAAAACCAGCGCTATGTGTTTATGCCTAGTATCTACCAACAATTAAATACTGTTCTTGGCTTGAATTTTCTACACGGATATTTTTCCTGTTCTTCCTGGTGACTTTTGGTAAAACAAAATTGTCTTTTTTGAGAAGAGTTGAACTGTGAATCTTCCTAGCTGTGTAAATCCCCAGGGAGAACACAAGCATGCACAATTACTCAGTTTATCCTGGATGTTTTTCACTTTCCATGTGGGTGTGGTCTGGAGTGGAAAGGGTTATGACACAATGGATTCTTTCTCTTTCCTAGAATTTGGAAAAGATCTCTAAGAGCATGGACTCCCACTGTTGATCATCAAGTCCAATTCACATCCAACCTGCACATGTATTCACCATGGCAATTCACCAAAGATTTCAAGATTCCTCTGCTGGGCTGGTTGCCACACAACTAAAAGGCTGTCAACTAATTAAATATAAATATTATGGACATATTAAGAGGAAATCGATTGGAAACTGAGCTCCCGATTTCCCCATCAGCTTCCTCAGATGGTTACAACCTTCATCAATATACTCATAGGTACTACATTGGTACTCATAGGTACTAATTCGGTACTCATAGTACATAGGTACATCAAAGGAAAAATAAAAAAAATCTTCCTTGCACTCCCATGAGCAATTTGGAAAGGAGAACAAAAACCCATACTTTGTGTTTAAAAACAGCAAAGTCGTTTAATAAAAACAGCTGTACAGGGAGCCTAGGAACATTCCCCAGAGGCTGGTTTTCCAGACACTCTCCTAAATGCAGAAGGAAAAGTAAGAAGAGGAGGTGAATATCAAATATGCACTTGAACATAATTTCATCATACAAAGGGCTAGTAAAGGGAGTCAAAGAAGATCTTTTGAGGCTAAGAGGCTAAGAATAGGTGGAGATAATGAGAATCAGAGGCTGCAGGAACCTTAAAGAGCTAAGAGGGGCAGTTCCATTTGTAACATCTGTAACAGAGGCACTTTCCAACAATATGAGTGCCTGCTCTAACCTTACACTGTGGCAGGGCAGAGCATTTTTCTCAATGTTAAATTTTGTTAAATTTCACATGCTTTCCTTAAAACCACAGATTATGAACAATTTGGGCTAGAAACAGTCACAGAAAGGAGATTAGCCTCTCAGTGTACAGTTATAAAGCACACAAACTATTCTCTAATTGATCACATACTTGTGACATATAAGCTACTTTGTGCAATAAGCTTTATTCCAGCTATTTTATTTATCTGATTGCTTTGCTCCTTCACCATGGAAAGCATTGTTGCAAATTACATCATTTTGTTGTATTTTATATCAGTCCCAATAGGCTATTTTGCAGTTCACAGAGCAAATACACATACCCACACTGTGTCATACACAGCTGGCTTCTGTCATTTAACCAAACGGCCTTCATTTACTTCAGTGAAGACAATAGAATCAAGCCAAATTTATACACACGTACATAAATATAAATATAAATATAAATACAAATACAAATATCTACTCACTGCAGATGGATTTTTTTAAAACAAAGTCCAACTCTAGTTGGATTTTTTTCTTAGTTTTTTAAACTATAAAGAAGAGAGAAATCTGATATCACCTACATTTTATAGCACAGTTGAAATGTTTGCTTGAGTATAAAGGTGTGTGGTAAGGGACATTAAAATATGGGACTACTGTCATTCAAATACAAGTGCTAAGTTAAAGGACAATAAATAGGATATTACAGCAGACATTTTGATAAGTAATATCTACTGGAATTGTTAATAAAATAGATGATATTTTGATAAAAGTGTGCAAAGGGGGAGCATGAACAATTTCTTTCTGAATGATGCATTATTCCACATCTTTTACGCTCTAGGATTTCAGATGAGTGGGTAAATAAACAACAAGACAGAGAAAATTTTCTCTGCAGAACTGGAGACTAGTGATCACAAGGGATCTAAAACAGACATTACAAAAATGAAATCAGCCCCAGGATACAGCAGCTGCAGCTGGAGGGGAAGGTGAAAAGGAGAGAGGGAAAAAAACCCACGGAGACAGAAAGAGAAAGAAAGAACAACAGACCCTAACACCTTTTGCAAAAGAGATGGCGAACTTTCAGATGTGCAGAAAAGCCTTCACTTCAGAGTGTCTGGTGGGAAATGTAAACCTTGATGACAGCACAGTAACCATTAGTGGTTTTGAAAAATGTATCAAAGATTATAACGAATTTTAAAATGTATGAGAGGTGACATATAGAAACTAAGGGTCAAGCCTGTCTGCCACTTCTGAGCAGGAAAAAGGGGGTTCTTAATATAGCATGAGGCTGGCTGAAGCAGGTGTTGCTTTTTTTCTGTATGAATCTTGTAGTTTTTCACAGCACTTGTGACCACAAAGGGGCATATATATACATATATATATATATATATATATATATATGTATGGTTTACCACTCTCCTTTCAAAAGGAGCTAGAGAAACAATTCTGAATGCTAGATCCTAGCCCTTCAGCTTGCCAGCATCACAGGTGGAGCAGAGAAAAAGCTTCTGTTACTGAAAAAGTCACAAAGTTTCAGCTAGCTGAATTTTTTCACCAGCAACCTGTGGCTATAATACTATGCATGGATCACAACTTATATTTTCATTTGTCTATCTGCAAAAGATTGATGAGAGTTGTCATCTGTAAAGAAGAAAAATTGTTCAGCTTCTGGATAAGTGTTCAGCAAATCTTATGATTTCCTGAGAAATTTATCATTTTTCTCACCATTTAAACTCACATATTTAATCCAAGAAATGAGCCACAGAAGATGCTAGAATCTCAAGCTGTAGGATAAGAAAAAGAAATGGCAATTTGTCTAATGACCCAGAACAACTGAAAATTGCATGTTTGACTTTTTTTAAAGATAAAAATACACAATAGTTAAGAAATATTTTTAAAAGATACTGACACTCAGATAGTTCTTAGAAAAGCAACTTTAAGACTGAGTTGAAGCTACAGCTAACATAAAGTCTGTAACAAAAACAGAGGAACAGCTACCTTATTTTTTGCAGAAACCATAAAATTTGCTGTCTCTCACCCAGATGTGTCAACACAGACATTCCTCATTCCCCATGTCCCTGCTGCCACCTTCCCTGGGGAATCTACAAACAGAGAAGGCAAAGGTCTGTGGTCTTGCAGTGAGGCATGTTGTCACCAGCATATGACAGGTGGTTATCAGCAATCAGAAGGGAAACCCCCAGCAGACAAGGGAAGACTGGGTCCCTGAGCTGGAGGGTGAGCAGGGACAAACACGTTCTTTTAGGGACACTGTTAGGAAAGGCAGACAGCACTATGAACCAGTATGTGGAACTGGCTGATGCTCTGGGTCTGCAAGGGATGTGGGCATCTCATCCATTCTCAGTGTAAACGCCTCTGAATTTACACAGAAATTCTGAAGGGAGTAAATGGAAAACAACAAGCCCCTTCAACAGCAAACTTATTTATTGAAGTGTTTTATATTTTATTAATACACACTGCTTTTCTGGGGTGTTTACAACTCATCCAATGACATAAAAAGTAAAAGAAGTATCTCTTCCTTCTTGATTGGAACAATATTTTGGTTCTGTGTTTTATTCTACATAAATGGCTGTTTAATTCAATCACCATGGATGATTAAATCCATCTCAATAGGGCAAAAATTTTTACAAAATTAAAAATAGCCTTTACCTGACACTAACAGGCACAGTATAGAGTATCTTAGGATATTCTGTTTTCAAGAAGGTTATTCAGCATCAGATGAATATATTATTAACCTGCTGTGTTTGCTATGTAGGAACTTATATCCTTTAACCAGTTATGTCTCTATTATAGCTATATGCAAAACTCCAATTTTTGAAATTAAATTTGTGACTTTTAATAATAAGCTAAAAATAGTATGACTTTATATTTTTCACATGCTAAAATGTGTCAACTAGCTACCCTGGAATGAGGCTCTGAAAAGAAATCTGGTCTTTATATCTTTATCATCTATATCTATCTATATCTATATCTATATCTATATCATCTATCTATATCTATCTATATAATCTATATCTATATCTATATCTATAATATTTTTTTCTTTTATAAATTGTTAAATAGCATTTATCAGCAACAGGAATTGCATGACATTGTGAAGTTGCTTTTATTAGTCGAAATATTAGGAACTGTATCCAACAGAGCTATGACAGAATCTGCAATCTTCTGCTGTCTCCAAACTAAAATCTTAAACAGACACTGACCTTCACAAGCCCTGGACAGAAAGCAGAGGTTCAGCTTGCATGACATAGAACAAATAGCACAGGGGAAAAAATGTGCTCTTAGCATCTCCTACAAAGGAGGGAACAAACTTCAAGGGTGGTATTTTAGTGGTCTGAGACCAAATCACTTTTAGGTTTCTTGGCCAGAAAAATCATAGAATAAATCATAGAATGGCATGGCTTGGATGTGTTCCTAAAGATGATCTCGTTCTAACCTCACTGCCAAGGGCAGGGACACCTCACGCTGGGCCAGGTTGTTCAGGGCCCCTTCCAGCCTGGCCTTGAAGGCTTTCAGGGATGGAGCACCCACAACCTCTCTGGGCAACCTGTTCCAGTGCCTCACCATCCTCATAGTGAAGAATTTCTTCCTAATATCCAATCTAAATCTACCCTCTCTCAGTTTCAAGCTACTCCACCTTGTCCTATCACTGTGTGCCCTTGCAAAACTCTCCGTTTTCAGATCTCCTGTAACTTCCATAAGGTGCTGCAAGGCTGCTCTAAGGTCTCTCTGGAACCTTCTCTTCCCTAGGCAGAAACAGCGGCAGCTCTCTCAGATTGTGCTCATAAGAGAGGTGCAGCAGCATCCTCATGGCCTCAAACATTCACCACCCAGCCTGTGTTTGTGCTGGTGCAGGCCTTCCGCTGACCTTGTTGAACTTCATACGATTTGCATGAGCCTGCCTTTGAAGCCTGTCAAGGGCCACAAATGTACAGCAAAACAACAAAAGGTAGCCGACAAAATGCTGCAAAATACTTTTAACAGTGGCTTTTCAGATTAGGTTTTAATGAGAGGCGTAGGTGGCAACCCATTCATTTCTTGTCAGAATGAGAAGCAGCTTCTTCAATTGTTGCTAATTGCTTCCAGCACTAAATGTATAGCACAGTATTGCAAAACACAGAAAATCTGGGATTTTAAAGAATTTAAAGGGAATTATTTTTCCTACTTAAAATGAAAGGGGCTGTAACATTATAGATACATGTTTTTTTAATTAAAAAAATTAAAACTAACACATAACAGTCAGCAGGGTAAAACATTATCTACGTATCTTGAGATTTTTGTTCTTACTGCTTATCGTAGAAGAGCAAGTCATAAAAGATGTGCTCACCCTTTTTCTCCTCACTCAGACAAAGCTGCCATTTAATATTAATGATCTGAAAGGTCCTGTTGCCTTTGCAGTGAATATTTCCCTTTCATAGCTTCTGCTTGCCTGTGATAAATCACAAAGCTTGCATTTTTGCCTATCAAAAACGAATGAGAGCAGAGCTGGACAAACCATGTAGGGCAGTCACAAGAACCACCATTCGTTGTTAATGGGAATGGGCAAATAATTATTTGACATAATTGTCAATTCACAATTCAAAGGGACAACAATTAAATCAAGCAGAAGGGGTACGTGTCTGTGGGAGTGTCTTCTACTAAATGGATTGCTTATAGGAGACTTTAAATTATCATAGTGCCACTTCTCTTCTGACTAACTGGAAATTACTATTGCTTGGAGATCATTATTGTATAAGAGTACATCATTCTGTGAGAAAACTGTGGTTTAGAAAAATGACAATTTGATTGAGTTTAGCTATTCAGTCTTATAAATCTGACTGCTTAAAATACCTCTTCAAAAACACAGTATTTCATAAGAGAACAATAGTTTTTTGATTCATTGAAATGCAATGCTTGAATTAAACTGAAGTGTCTTCTTTTTTTTTTTTTTTTGTTCAAAATGCCCAAACTTATCAACAAATATTCCAATTTGCAGTCAGTACTTACTGTGACAAAATAGCAATTACATGTATTACCTGACCCATGCCAACAGAAGATATTAGCACCTTCTAAAGTTGGGTTAGTTACTGTTATTCAGATTCTAGCATGCTTACTTCTGAAGGACAAACTAGAGAAGTCTTACTGCAAGTACACAAAGGTGATTGTGCTTGACAAAATGCAAGTCAGCTTACTGCAATCTTAACAAGTTTGAATTTGACTGTTTTGCTTTTAAAATACTTCATGATGGTGTATTAAATGTTTGGACAGGTGAAAGTACAAGACGAAATTGACAGTACTTTTAGACAACTTTAAATCACATTAGTTCAAAGCCTCATGAATATTTTTTTCCTATTTGAAAATTCCCCCTTTTGTTATCCTTTAACTGTGTTCTCTCTATTTACAATTTCTTTAAGATAGGAAGTTTGATCTCAAGTGGGGCTCTAGACCTTTTTTAAAAATAAATTTATATTGTTGAAAAATACTAAATAGCTAACTAGAGACAGGCTAGTTCTAAAAGCCATGTGAATGTAGAACACTGATTTGTGGATGTTACTTGCCGTATTCTATCTTTCAAATCAACTTTGTCACCTCCTCTAAATTTACATTACAAATTCATACTATTACCCACTTTGCTGAAGCAGTTAGCCAATACATCCTGGCAAGTCATTCCTCTTAAGATGAAAAATAGAAGTCAGGTATATAATTTGGTGTAATCTTGTTTATTTACAGAAAATAAGCAGAAAGTGCAGGTTCCTTGAGAACAGTAGGATAAACAAACAGCAGGCAGCTCAGCTAAACCTACATCTGCTACTCAGTCAAACTTCACGGTTCAACGTGTCTCATTCTCTGTGTCCCCTAAGGATGATTATATCATGTCCTTTCTGGATGTTCCTACCTCCAGCATCACCTCCATTCAAAATATCCTTGGTCTGCAAAGCCCTGAGCTCATTATAGTTTTCTTTGGGAGACACAGCTGCTACTTAAAATTCCTTGGTGTATTATTCTCTCCTTTATTTTTAGAAAATTTTCAAAAACCAGAACACTTCACCTTCCTTTTTGCTGGCTTGTAGGGGAAAGGGAATATATATTTTTTTAAATCTCTGCCAATGGCATCTATTGATATTCTTGTAGCAGTATTTCTACTATGGTGAGCTTGGCTTTGCTCCACAGTTCCCTTCACAGCCCTTTTCACTGCCTGCTGTTTTATTTGTAGTGCCTAGTTTGAAAATTACTTGAAATTAAGGACTAGATGTCATAGACATCTGCTCTATGTGATCTTTATTTTAATGGACTAGCATTACTTCCTATGCGCTATTAACTACAGCAGCTGACCTATTAAAAGACCCAAAACTTACTTACAGGAGAAGCAGAAAACAAAACTCAAAAGGCCTGTGAAACAATTAATCAAACAAACAAAAACCTCAAAAAGCCAAAATCCTAAAACAACCAGAAAACCCTCACCTAAACCTCACTAAACTGAAAAAACACCCATCAACCTAATCCATATGACCTATACTAGTTCTATTAATTCAAAGCATAAATTTGATGAGCTGGAGTCAGAAATTATGGCTTAAAAAAACGCTTCAGATATGAAGTTTCAATAAAAAACAGATAAAGTGAGAATACAAGATGAAGTAGGCCGACATGAGATGTGGATTATAAACAAACCAGAGCTGCAGATAATTGAGCGCTAGTGCAAAAATGGGCACAAAGCTAGAGTGCACAGACAAGGATACAGAACAAGCAGTAAGATAGTTTAAAAAAGGAAGTCTGGTGATGAAGTGAGAAAAGATATGTGTTAGCTGTAAAAGTGGATAAGGGAATGAACATTTCAGAAAGCAATGGAAGATGTATTCATGACCTGCAAGACTAAAAGCAGCAAAAACAGAAGCACAAAACTCTTTGCTGGATTAATAGAAGAATCTGTGACTATTGATGTAAGGGAACTCATGAAACCAGATAAGGACAAAATATTGAAGAACAGGTGAGAAAGTAAAGAAAACATAGTCAAGAGGAAACAAAATGATTAAAATTGGATGGATTTGATGCATTGTGAGAGATAAGACATCCCTCATCTTCACTAGACTGAAATGCAATACACTTGCTTACTATGAGAAACAAGGGCTCAGCATGGTTCCTATTGTAGACTTTTTTGGGGGGAAAAAAAGGAGAAACCATGCATGAATTCCTGTAAATGGTACTTGCACACCTGATGTCTGCAGCAGTTCCTCTAAGACTTATAGTGAATACATTAAAAAGTTATAAAAAAAAAGAAAATATAATATATCAATACTGTTCATAATAACTCCTCTCCTGATTAGACTGATTGTTCCAGTCTTTCTTGTTATTATTTTACATAGTCTACAGCAGTGTTATTACTACTTTCCATCATTGGGGATTTAAATAAACAGGGAAAGGAATATAGTTAAAAGTCAAGGAAGTATTTACACAACTGGAAGCCTGAAACTATCTGCAAGTTGTTCACAGAATTGGTTGAGATATGATTTTGAATACATAAATATCAATTTGCACAGGAAACACATACCCTGTATAGACACAGAGGCTCTCACACAAGCGCCAGTCTGTTGAAACTTGAATTCTGTTTTCTAGAAACATATTTTTCATCTCAAAGAAAAACAAACATGTAGTAATAATTAAATAATTTCCTTCTTTTAAAATGGCATTTCTATAAAAGAAAATATTGTCTTTTAATGCAAGAGATGAAGATGTCCTGTAACTGGCCAAATTACATTCTCTGACTCTTGACAAATTACAGAAAGCCCTTTTTATTTTTACCCATAGACTGCTCCAAGTCTGACAGAGCCCAAATTAAACAAAACAACAACAAGAAAACAAAATAGCAGACAAACAAACAAACAAAAAATTAAAAAAAGGAACTCTGTCCTTACCAGCACTAATTCCAGTTGTTGAATGACTAAATATGAGAAGTGGTCTCAGTTGGAGAGAGCAAGTAAAATTAAGGAAGGGGAGCACAGGTGCTTTTAAGTAGAAGAAAATTCTTCAGGTATGTAGCCCAAAGATAGTGTTAAATTTTCTTTCCAAAAAAAGAACATTCCCAGACTGTGAATGGCTCTTAGATGTAGCAAGATGCCTGGAGGAAATAAAAATGTTTCGGCTTAAAGAACTTTCCTGAAGAGAAGCATTTACCCTCAGCAATTAAGAGTCAGCAGTAGACAACTATTGCTGCAATATCTTTGGGTAGTTTTATAGCACACCCTGCAGAAAGGCCTTGATATGTTAAAATACTGAGATGTGTGGTAACAGCAGTATGGCATCGCTATTATTGCAGCTCTAGAGTGAAGCCTGTAAGAGTCTTCTCTTCCAATTTTGAGTTCACATAACTGGATACATTGTTTTGCAACCATTCATATTGGCAAACTAAAGGGAATCTTTCTTCCTTCAGAAAGCAGTGGGACAAAGTGGGCTGAGCTTTAGGTGAGACTGGATGAGACTCCACCTCATGTCAGTGGCTCACAGGCTGGGCTCTGCACAGATCTACAGCCTGCCAAAGAACAAAAAAGGGTCATAACATAATGTAAAAGCAGTAAAGAATTTCCTGTGTGATTTGACACTGAAAGCACACAAGGTAGAAGAAAACAGATGAATAACACAAGTGAGATGTGCCACACGCTTGCTTTGTCATGTTTTCTCTGTTCTGTGCGAGCAAATATGAAAAGTAACAGTACTCTGCTGGAAGCCAGGTCCAGTGTTCCCATGATTAGAGTTTAATGGATTTAGATCTTAATTTGTATTGAAAAATATTGCTGGTTTACTTAAATGAATACAAGAGAGTGGCTATGGACTCTGAACTTTCACTGACTGAGCCAATGCTTAGTTGTTCTTGATTGGCAAGCAGTTCCTTTCCCCAGCTGTGAGGAATTGCCCTGCAGAGAGGGCCTACAGGCAGAGTATGTGCCTGCCTCATCATTCTCAGTGTATTTTCCTTCAAAATTACAGAAATTGGCAGCTTAGGCTGCACTGTGCTTTGCGGGACCTGGACAACAAGCACACATTTCCTCCTGCTGGCTCCACTTTTGAGAGAGTTATGTTGGAATAAAGAAAGGCACTGGGAATGGAGAAAGATCCATATCCTCAGCAACATAAGTAAGTGATGGAAAGTCAGATCCTGGCAAACTGTGGGATTTCCTTCCACAAAACCCAGGGAAAAGAAAAAGAGGGACACAATCATATACTTATTTGGCTAGGGGTAGCTTCAGTCGTAGTCTCTTAGATGAGAAAGCATCAGAAGCTTTCCTTTGCTTGCAAAAAACTATTAGCCTTTTCCTGGCAGCTGCCACCTCTGGGGTAGAGGAAAGCTCATGCCTTTTGTACATGGCAGCCTCCAGCTCCAAAGACTTCAAAGATTTCAAAGTCCCTGAAACTGAAGTGCAACAGTGCTACGACAGAAGCAACAGAAAAATTTTTAGATCTACCTTCTTTTTATTGTACAAGGCAAGAAAACCAAAAAACCTTCAGAAACCTAAAACCTACTGTTCCCTATCAAACACTGTTCTCAGGCAGCAGGCAAAATGTTATCTGAAGTGCTCAAAGGAAATCTGTTCCAAAGAGCTTCAACCTCCTAGTAAAAAAAAAACCACCTGGCATTGCAAGAAATGTCATTTGTTTCTTGTTTTGTTTTTTGCACAAATCTCAGAATACATTTGCTTCTTCTGATAGGCTGGAGATCTTGGATCTCTACAAATGCTGGAACGTGTATTTACACCCAAATTTTTATTTTTCTCAGCATGCTTTCCTGTGCCATGTGTTCTATGCTGACTTGTCTCCAAGTCTTTCTTCATTATTTTGCTACAGAGTGGTTGCTTAGAGTCAAAACTTAATAGGGTAGTTTTGCTTTTTTTATTACTCTGTGTCACTCCAGTCTATATTTAGTGTATATTTAGTCTATATTTAGTGTATATTTATTTGAAAAAAGCAAGTAAAAATTTAACAAAGTAGTCTATGCAGCCAGTTACAGGAAAACTGTAAGACTAAAAAAATAATAAAATAGGATATTTTCATTGCAAAATTCCAACCTAAATGATGGTGTGCTACAAATAATCAAGCTCCAATTTATCTTAATACAAAGCTTTCTGTGTCTGGGATGTAAAATTAAATTGCCACTTCCCTTTCCAGCTGTCTTTGAACTATCTGACTACAGGTCAGGTTTTGCATCCATTACATTGTCTTTCTTCCTGTTTCTTTTCCCCCAAATGAAAACAAGTGGCAATAGTAGCTTTGGCTATTTCTAAATTTAGAAATGTATTCTGGATGGGGTGGGCACTTGCACTTTGGCAAGACTTACTAATAAAGATGACTATTCTGAATAATTTTCTTTTATCTGCAAAGGATACAACTAAGCTTCCTCTTGCTCAGTCTCCATAGGTAACTGATCAGAGAATAAATAGATGGATGTTTAAGGAAGGTAATTCTCAGGAAATCAACATCCTCTGTTACTCCACTGCTCATGTAGGTCCCTGCGTGACCATTCCATTTTGCTGGTACAAGTGTACAATTCTGTCCCTCATTTTCCTCCTGGCCCTGCTCCAGTGACAAGGTTTTCCATACAATATTCCACACTGGAACTGGTAGTTGAGTCCTTTGTGTGAGTTGGTTTCACACACAAAATTTTAGGGCTGAAGATTTATGTACATTGGACTATTACACTGTGCAAGTTCTTCAGCTACACCATCAGCAAATGTCAGATGGTGTAGAACATTTCTCTTCCACCTGCCCTTATTTTATAACTTGAAAATGTGGTAAAATCAGATGGTTGATATTTTGAAACTTGAAAAATTAAGGGAATTTTTTGGCTATCTGGATTTTCTCCATGATGGCCTGGCCATAGGAAATTGAGGTGGCCAAGAAGAATGCTAGTGCTGTGCCATGATGGGAATGCTTTGACCACCCTCCCAGAAGCGGCTTTGAGTCCATACTTCTGTGCAAGGTTTGGCAGCAGTCCTCTGGCTTTCTAGTCTGAGTCTAGATGGGCTACAGTGAGAATGTGGCAGTACATGGAAGGGGTGAAAAAAATCCAAAAGTAGGTTTATATTTGGCAGCTGAGTTGTGTCAGGGCAAAGACACGACCTTAGCCTGACACATACTGAACTTCTGTACACGAAGGAGATTTCTGAGCCTTGCCTTCCTCATTATGGAATCATAAATCACTTGATCCTTTGCTACTGGACAGCATGAAGACAGTCACAAGATAGTAAACAGATAAAGGATCTGAAACAGTGGTTTTCTTCAGCTTTCTATGTTTCTCTCAACCGCTGTTGCACTGTCTGCAGCTTCTGAATGTTCTCAGAAGTGTCCCCAAGAAAAGTATCTGATAAAGGCATATTACTTTTATGTTCATTTATGGTTTTGTTGTGCTTTTTTTTTTTTCCTCCAAAGAAGTATCACTTTGCTCCCTGACATTCAATCCTGTGCTTCTGAGCATCAGAAGTTGTACTTCAGCTTCCCAGCTTTGACAGCTGAAAGTAAAAGTGGAAGGCAGGCAGGCGCAGTAACAAAAATGTAGCTCTGCTTTCTCCTCTGGCTATGTTTTATTTCTCTATTTTTTATGTAACACTTCTTATTTCTCTGTACATTATTGTTTGTGCATTTGAAAAATTAGGGGGGAATTGTGATTGCTTACTGTCATCCCTCGGTTCTTAGTGGTAACTGTGAAACATAGAACACACCAGCTCTGTTGGAGGTGTGTGAGCAAGCCCTCTTTCTATTCCCATTAGTTTCAGGTGACTTTTCCTCTCTCAGTTTTCTCTTTGCTTCTGGCCCACATACAAAGAGGGGCACACACAGAGCAGGATTAATCACTCTGTCTTTTTCTGTGATGCAGAAAGAGAACTCCTTGGTAAGGAATCTTTAGATTGTCTGTACTTCATTTGGAATAGCAGAATAAAAAGAAAATCAAATGCTGAGAAGTGTGAGAGCTTCTAATGCAAAATACCCCTGACCTCCAAAAACTTTCTACAGAGCTGCTGATATATGAAGTCTCCTTGACTAGGACTGCAAATTTCCCTCTTTGGGAAAATTCCACAGGATCCAAGAAACACAACAGGTCAAAACCAAGTAATTCTCTTCACTTTATGCTATCAGTTGCCACTCTTGGAGCTGTAACACAAAACTGAATAGATTTTTTAATGGTTTTTAGTGCTCCAGAAATTACGGTAGGATTACTACCACAGGGTACTTCTGTGTGTAGCACACTGTCAGAAATTCCTGGTCACCAGCCCTCTGAGCGTTGCAGCTTTCATTTGAACCTGTCAGGCTAAGGAACGCTGATAGCTGCCAGCAGATGCTGCTGGGCAAAGAAAGACCTTCAGTACCTGAGAGGGTAATAGGTGTGTTAACCACCATAAAAAGCATTTTGGCCTAGTACAGAGTAGGATAGGTGAAATGACAGGAACATTACACAGAGTTTTGGAGTGGGATGAATAGAAGCTGAGCCAGAGGATCCATGGTTTTCTGGGGCTGGAGCTGCAATGCAGCAGTTTTGCTTCTGTTTTGTCTATCAGAAAGAAACAAAATCAAAAATCGCTAGCGGAAGACCCAGAAAAACAAGGAGAAAATTCAAGGTGCACTGGTACAATGGTTCTCAGAATGAGACAGAGACAGCTTAAAATGCTGGAAAAATAAACCGCCTCTTGTTTATTTTTATTGAATTGAGGGAAGCAAAATTTGTACACATTCCTTAAAAAGAAAGATTGCATGCAAACAATGCTTCACTACGTCATGAGTTTCTAACACAGAAGTCAGCAAGACTCTGCATACTGGCTTATCATTCATGCTAATGTGTTTGGGGTGGATTAATTAAGAGTGTGCTCTGTAAAATCTCACTATTATAATGCATTATATTGTGTTTTCCACCTATTTGGACATATAAAAGGTTCCACTGCTGGCATTGACACTAGTATTGTGAATCAAGACTACCAGTAATATGTCTGCTTTGATTAGTGTTTGCAGACCCTTAGAGCAATCCACAGACTTTCTAAATGTCTGTGACTGGGAGATAAAAACAAACAAGGTATGCTTATGACCAAATATCTTTCCATGTCTATTATAACAACACTTATTACAAACCTTTTACCTCATAAATAGAGTGGCAGAGATAGCTTGACATTTTTTAATATGTATGTTTGTGGTTTAGCACAGCAATTAAAAAAAAAAATATTCCATTACAGAAATTTCTTAGACAACTCTTGCCCAGCCCATGGGAAGCAACACATCAGAATGTGTGTGAAGATGACGTCCCATATCATGGGGAGGTTCATATCACTGCATCATCCCAAAAGCAAAGGAAACAAAAGTTAATTATATTTATCTTCTGCTTTCAAAGAGAAATATCACAGAAGACTGAAGAGATTACATATTGAGGGACAATTTCACCCATCACTGAGTGAAATTCATTTACCTCTGTACCATATCTGTGCTTTGCAATGCTCCTATTATATGCATTAATGGACCAATAAAACCTTCTTGGTATGCTTTAATACTACAGAATATTTCTTCCTATAGGACATACCAACTGAGTGAAATGGTTCATCTTGCCGTATTTTTTTTTCTGTTTTAGATGTTTATTTTTATTTTTGGCACATTTCAGTGTAAGCTACTCAGGCAGATATCTCTGCTTGTGAGCATCTTGAAGATAATAGCTTGGTTCGTTTGTTCTGTAGAACAGTCAAGTCACTAACTGCTGTGCAGCATAAAGCACATGATTTCTAACAAAGTATGTCTCAGACCACTTTAAAAGTAACACTGAGATTACTCTATAACATAGATTTGAATTTGATTTGCTATGCCATTTCTCTAATCATTCCCTTGCCAGAGAGAGATTTAAACATTTAGTTGTATCAATGGTCTATGCAGAAAAGTGGAGAATCATATTGACTTGACCCAATTCTTAAGATATATGTTTTTTTTAAGTTAAAGCAGATGAACAATTTTTGTGTAAGTCAAAGCATCCACTCATGCCTGATTTTCAGCATGTGTTTGAAAAGCTTTGAATGGGATTTCAGATGCTTCTTTCAATGTCAGCATCCCTGTCTAGTCTTGGATTATAAAACAACTAGAGACTAGCTCTTTGTGCTGAAGTTGGTTTTTGCTGCACTTACAGACTGTGAGGAACACTTTCTCTGGTGAAGAATCTATAGAAATCAGTGAGGTCAAGTGGTAGTCAACCTTGAAACTCTCCAGTTGTCATTTTCAAAGCATTCCAGGCTCAGTAAGAAAACATGAATCCCTTCAGACTTTCAAGGGTGCAAGAGAAAATTTTCTTGAGATAAAACTTTTGTACGACATAGGCTGGAAATATAAACGTAGCCCACTTCATAATGTTTAATGTCCCTTAAAAATGTGCATTGGACATATTGAGAAGACCTAAGAGGAATTCCTTTGCTTCCAATTTATGCCTTGCCAGCACTTGAGGTAGCCAGTAGTGGGCTATAGTCGAGGAGAGCTACAAGTTCTCAGTATCTGAAAGGTTTCAGGACACTGTTTTAAATTGGAAGGGACCCACAAAGATTATTGAATCCAGCTCTTAAGTGCATGGCCCAAATGAGGATCAAACACACAACCTTGGGATTATCAGCTCTGCTCTCTAATGAACTCAGCTAACGTCATTGGCCCTATACTTGGCATGAACTGGATGCTGTTAGATTATGAACTAAGGCAGATTTTACAGTTGTTGCTTGATTGTCTCTTTGCATCCTCATCTTCTTTGATGTTGCTGCTTCAGGGCAGCCATGGCTCTTCCTCTTCCTCTTCCTCTTCCTCTTCCTCGTGTTCAGGCACTCCATTGCTTTGTCACTCTTGGATCTAATTTACATTCCTTTAAATTTAAAACTCCTCTGTCCCTTTAAAGTTCCATTGTTAACTGAATCATAGCTTTCCATGATCCTTTTGCTTTTTATCCGTATATGATCCTTTCGCTTTATATTCCTCTCTTTGACATGTCTTGAAACTCCTTTACTTGCCCCCATGGATTTAATTTACCCATTGAACTACTGAACTTGATCCACAGTCCCTTAGTTCCCCCCACTAGTTCCTTCACAAAACAATGTCTAATCAAAAGCAGAATAGATTTATGATCTGATAATCTGTTAATCTCCTGATTTTTTCTGGAATACTGTCACCTGGCAGGAAGATATGGACCATACACCTTGATGTGTATTCCTCTGGTAAAACAGTGCAGCATCCAGTTAGTTGTGACAGTTTGTCTTCCAGAAGATTCTGTAAGCAGTGTGACCAAAACTGGGTAGGAGAAAGCAGCCCTTATTCTTCCTTTCAACCATTCTCAGCCACCTCACACTTCTCAGATTTCTGACCTTTGTCCTAGCTGTAATTTCTGTGTTGTGAGCACAGAATCCTGGAGA
Source organism: Sialia sialis (assembly GCA_009812075.1). Classification (NCBI taxonomy): domain Eukaryota; kingdom Metazoa; phylum Chordata; class Aves; order Passeriformes; family Turdidae; genus Sialia; species Sialia sialis. Next base: position 931,417 of record VRYO01000406.1, read on the forward strand.
TGAGACAGCTCTGGTCTGAAAGGGTCTCCTCCTGGCCAAAGCAGGGACAGCCCAAAGTCAGACTAACTTTCCCAGGGCGCTTTCCAGCTGACTCTTGTAAATCTGTAAGGATGGAGACTGTTGAGTGCCTCTTTGCATCATATTCCAGAGCTTAATTTTCTTGATAACAACTTGCTTTCTCTATCATCTTTTGGGCATGTTATCAAGACCTTGGCGTACTTTTCTACCATGTATTCCCTTACTTGATATTTATGCACCAACCTTAGTGTATCAGCTGAGGGATATATTCTAAGCAGAGCCCAACCTCTGTTAGTTTTGCAATCAAAGACAAAGCCAGCGGGATTGAGGCTGTATCCATTGCAGAGAAAGGAAATGTAGTCTGGACCTGAACCAACTTCTGTTGTTACTCAGACCCAAAATATGTCTCAATTTGCTCTACATAATTTATGTAGAAATGCTTTTGCTCCTTTTTTCATTTAAAAATTATAACCCTCCAAATTTTAAAGGTATAAAAATGCAAATTTAAAAAGTGATATTTTTCTACATCTAGTGGTGGACAAAAATATTTCTCAGCTCGAGTCAGCATTCATTTAATTAAATAATAATTATATTTTATTATTTCCAGTCATATTATCAACTGTAGCAGAGAAGTGGAAAGAAAAGATAGCATCTTAGAGTCATGAGACACATCAACATTTCCTAGGGAACATTTTCATAAAAATAGAAAGAAAAAGAAAACATCATGTTAATAATGGTGAGGATGACCTTAAGGTTCAGGATGCTAAGGTTCTGCTAGTCTTTACTTCCTTCTGTGGAGTAATATCTATTACTGAATGTAATATCTATCATTGAATGAAATATCTATTTCAGTGATCATTGGAATTTGCAAATAGAAATGGAATAGCAGGACAATATATGATAGATTGAGGACAGAATTTGTTTAAGGAGGTAGTTTTTTAAAATTTTCAGCTGTGTTCAACAACTGGCTACTGTAGTTATCTCCCTGAATTTTAACTAGTAGCTGCATAATGTACTGTGGTATCCAAGTAATGAAGAAGCATTTGCAGTTAACCACTCACTGGAACTGTGTGGCTTCACAGTACAGAAATTTATTTCAGTCTGACTGTAGAAAGGCAAATACATCAGAACATAAGTTCAAAAGGACTTTTTAAAATACAGTAAGCCAGATTTTATCACTGTCAGTTACTGTAACCAGCATCTTGAATGAAGGTGACAGGAAATGGAGATGTAGTCCAGCTATATTTAGTAATTGTGTATCTGATTTCTGGCGTTTTTCTTCACATTTCTGCTTCTTCTGTCAAGCTCTAATAATAAATTATGTTGAGGCATTTACTGGTATTCAACTTCATGTTTTTTAGTGTCACTCTCTCTTCGTTGTTGTTGCACTAATGCATTGTGCGTCTAAAGTACAGGGCCAGATAGTAGTGGGTCAGAATCTCTTTTAACCACCAATAGTGGGTCTGGCAGAATAGCTTCTGAAGGTGTTTTATTGACAAAAAGGAGCATTTAACACTTGTTTATCTTATTGACCCATGCCCCTCTTTTGCCCACAGAGCTCAGTGGAGATCTCTTTTGGAAGTTTTTATTATAGTGAATTTTTGAATTATTAAATAAATAACCAACCCAAAATATTCCAGACGAGTTCTTGCATTCTCATCCTAATCAAAAATCAAAATATCAAAATCAAAAATCAAATAATCAAAAATCCTATTGCAACTTGCTGAAAAAATCCTTGTCTCTTATGGTCTAGCACATCTATCTCATCTGGCATTGTTTCTGATTCTATGAGGTGGCAGGTACTCTTACAACTTTCTTGATTTGGTGTGAAGTTATTGTTGTAATTAGTACTTGATACAGTAGCCTTTTCTTTTTTTTCTTTCTTTTTTTTTTTTATTGTATTCATCTCAAGCCCGAGAACAAAAGCCAGCAATGCCTCTCCCGTTAAAGATTGCAACATCAATTTGCAAGGTCAAATGCATTATTTTTAGTAAATGTGCATTACAACTTGTTATTGGCTCAGAAAAATTATTCTGCCTTGGAAGACAAATGCTACAGAAAAAGATGGGCACAAACTGTGTAAATTACTGTGGCAATTTTCCACACTCCCTCTGTTGAGTCTTAGAGAGTGGGCTGCACCTCCCACTCCCCGCTGGCAGCATCCTGAGACTGAGGACAAAGAGTAGGGGGGGGAGTGAGTTCCTGTGGCCCCCGTGGTACATGGACACAGAATCAAACTCCAGGGAGCCCAGCTCACCTCTGCACGTGCCTCACACCAGGATCAGCTGTCCTGTGTTACTCCTGGTGTGCCTCTTTAGCCTCTTCTTGAAGATCTACTGTGAGAGTGACTCCAAAAGTTCTCCACAGAATCGAATCCATTAGAACTTCCTTTCTAGGGCGTAACATAAATATCCCTTACAACAGTATAGACACTACTATTTTCCCCATTCATTACAGAACGTGAAGTCACATATGCAAACTCCATAGAGGAAGGTGAGATAATCTAATGACAACTCCACTCAAGGTATATCCAAATGGCTACAAATATGTCCATCAGCTATGTGCCCAGAGAAAGTCTCTGCTACTTTTTGCTTGTTCCCTTCCTATTTCACAGAAATAAATAATGTTCATCTATTTTCTCAAGGCTTCATAATCTCTGGGTAGCAACTCCAAAACATTAAAACTGTATTTAGGAGATGAACTCTAAAAAATGTCAGATGGCACATGAGATGAATAGTTCCTATACAAAGAATTAAAAAAACCCAAAACTGACAATATAGTGAGCTTTTAAAATAAATATAAATATAAAACGTAAGTCCAAATTCTAAAAACCTATATATATATATTTTTTTTTTATTCCCACAACTGCAATCAGCCTTGTTTTAGGTGGCCCAGAAAGCATCTTGTGGGATCCATCTCTTAGCAATTTCCAAATTTGAAGCTGCATTCCTGTGAGTGTACATAAATGCAGTATATAAAAAAGCTTGGAAAAGTCCTTTTTCCTTCCTTCTTCACAAGAAGAAAATTTGTATAAGAAGAATTCAGAAAGTGAATCTTACAATGCAGTATGTAAATCTAGGAACCCTTTTACTCACACCCTATTTCACCCTTAAAGAATGAAGCATCACACTAGAGAAGCTTTATGGGAAGCAGTTTTAAGCTGGCATTGATGTTTTACTATCTGGAAATCAATTTCAACCTTGGACAGTGAAACTTCCAATTTTATTGTCTGCTGTTGATAGAGATAACTAGTGGGGACTGAAGGGACTCGTGCAAGTGGTTAGTTTCAGGTTTGGCCATGATGTCCAACATCAATGGGAAGGCGTTTTCTGTACACAAAGTCATAGAAAGACAATGTTGATTATGTTTTATGAGGAGATAAGCTCTTCCAGCCCAAAATGAATGTGCAATTGGTTCACCAGTCTCATTTATATATGTGTGTGTACATATTTAAAGATTAGGTCTTGCAGCTTGCTGAGAATGCATGGAGTTGGACAAGTTTATTACTGTAGATTCATAGGCACAAACTGAGTAGTTGGAATTTTTACATTTGCTCAACAATTCAGCTAAATCCACTTTATTCCCTAAAGCACATAACGTTTATTCTTTTTTTGCAGCAAAGTACAACTATTGATTGTGAGATAGAAAGTATACAAAAATTGCGCAATAAAACAAAAAGCCTGTCAGTTTAAGTTTACCAGAGGTTCAGTATAAGGAATTTTGGAGCCTTCATTAGTCAAATACAACACACAGAGGTTAATTCAACTTAACCCCATTGACTGATAGAGTGTTAAGTTACGGCTCCATTACATGCCCTCTTCCGTGGTGAATCCAGTGTAGGAAATCTCTGTAGTCACACCTGTGTCTTCCACAGAAACAACTTCTCCCCATTTTTGGACTGCATTTCTCTGTTCCTTCACCTAAATAACAACCACTGTGGAGACCACTGGGTTAGGAGTCACCCTGGAAATTGCAGCTTTTACTCCATTTGTATCATGGCACTAATGCCTCAATGTGATGTCTAGGTCTCCAAGCACTGCAAAAGCCCACCTTCAAGGAGCATGATATGCAGCCCTGGGACTTTCAGATCTCCTTATAGCAGTTTCATCAGGAGAAATGGGGGAAATGTACCCCAAGGCCACCTTTTCAGAGTGCAGTTGACTGGACAGCTGTTCAAAGTTTGCTTTTTTGAATAGTCTAGTCCTGATCTCCCCTCTGTGGATCCACAAGACACTTCTTGCTTGCCCTGTTGTGTCCTTGGTCCCCAGATCCCACCTGTAGGTCCCAGCACCTCTCCTGCCTTTGCTCTGACAGTAATTTGTCTGCACAGCAAACCGATGCAGCCAGACACCCTGGCAGACTCACTCACTCTTCCTCTGCTGGGTTGGATCTCTGCCACATCAGTGATTATGCCCTGAGGCTGTGTTTTCATGGACGTTTTCCAGGGAAACATGGCTGGTTTAGGCATTATTTTGTCAAGAGTTGCTTCCCTGCCCTCGTGGCACGCTTGTTGTTGTGCTTGTCCTGCTGTTCGCTGGGCATTACAAGGAACCATGACAACAAGGGATCTAGAGACAGAAATCTCCTGTTTTAGGCAGAGTACTTCACTACTATTACTTCTCATATAGTCCTGCTACCAGCTGAACCATAGGACATAAATTGCTGAAGCTACCTAACACAGAGTTATCACAAGAGCCTCAAATTGATGCTGAACAGTAGGCAGTGGGTAATTTTTTTTTCCCCTAAGTTTTTGTTTCGTTATTTGTATTATGCCATCTCATTTTGGAAAGCTTCCATTTATTTAGAGCTAGGAAGCATTAGTCCTCAATCTGCTTGGGAAAAACCAAACAGTATCCTTTAATAAAGGTGTGATAATATGCAAACAATTTCCTCTTTGCGTTTTCTAGGCCAGTTAATATCTATGCTATGCTATGTAGGTTAATGATCTGTTAAATCATAGTGACTCTTATTCTTTCTCACTGTGTGCCTTATGGGTTTATCCATCTAACAGCTATTTTTCTCATCCTGTCAGATTTTGAGAGTTCAGCCCTCACCTTTGACTAATTGGCTATGAATACAACTAACTTGAATGTGAGGCTCACAGAAAGGGAGAAAAGATATGGGATTTAGAAGAACTAAATTAGAATTTAGAGCACTTTCTCTTCTCTCTCCAGCAAACATCTTTCCCCACCCTAGACATAATGCAAGCTCATTTGGCAGAATGGCTAAGATTATGTCCCTAACAGCATTTGTCATGACATAGTATACTGTCCATCTTGAATTATTACAGAGGAATTGCAGCCAAATAATATGCAATTAGTCATTAGTATTACAGGATATGTTGTCAGAGCTTATTCATTCTTGGAGGTTAGGAAAAGAACTGGCTGGCCATCAGAGAATGAATAAATGGTTCTGCGACATTTTTTTCCTTATTCCACATCTCCCCTTCCACCTGCTCTCATTTCTTCTCTCTGATTGCTCTCATGTCCTTTTTGATGAGGCATTAATAATAGCAAGGGTCCTAAGCTACTTTTCTTCAAACTCTTAAAGCCACAGAGCACTGCCACAGTGCCAGGCAGCAGCTGCTGGTCAGGCAGTAGGTTATAGCAGAATTAGAAGCAGTGCACTCGCAAATTTTCTTTGCTTTTGCTTGCTCTTTTCATTTGTGTTCAGGAACAAAAAAAATGGAGTGGGAATGGGGAAGAGAAGAGCTTGTTCAGAGGGAACAGAAAAAAGAATATAGTTGAAAATAGTGCCACATATTGGTCTAACCTGGCTCTACTTCGTGTTTGATGTGAATTATTCTCATTCTGTTTCTAAACACCTCTGACATTGTTGAGATGAGGCAACAGAAATAAATGGGAGTCCAAACTCCATGCCCAGTGAATGAAAATGAAATGAACCCTGCAGCTCCAAGCTTGCATGACTTACACCTGGTGGTGTGAGTTATTATTTTATAGCTATAGAAGTTATCCCCATTTAGGAATGTCCTGTAGGAAGATAATAGTAGTAGAGATAGCAAGCTGCAAATGTCATAATTTTACATTAATGATTAGCAATTGTTCTGGTTTCCTTAAAATGCAGAAAATACCTGTACTCTATTTACTGAAATTTGCTCATTTTGAATGGCAAAATAAATCTGTCCAGCATGTTGTCACAAGACAGTTATGTTCAGGAATTTTAAAAAAATATTGAAAGACATCATTTGACAAAAAGGAAAAATTTCTTACTGCTTTTAAACATGTGGGCTCAACCAGGGAAATTCTGGAATGAAATATCACAGCACAGGTCAGAGCATTTATTCACTAAATTGTTGCCCTCAATCTGCATTTTCTGACAATATAAGGCAGTATTTTAGATGTGAGGTACCCAGATTTGTCTCACATTTGAACACATGAGGAAGCTATTTTCTAGGTGATTCTTGCATTCCAGTTAGCCTGTACTTTGAAAAATGTCTAAAAAAAAGACAAATTGTCGATTTGTCAAAAAAGTCTATTTTGAAATGATGTTTTTTTTCCTGTACAAGTATGAACAGCCTACACCTAAAATAACATTTTTGGGGAAAACCAAAATTCCACCAACATTTGTAAATTAAAAAGTTTGGAAGTAATACTTATTCTGTTCTCTCAAATCAAAGAAACAACTCCAAAGGTAGACTAAGTATTCACTTGAGTTTAGTCTCCATTCTTGTCTTTCTTGCCAAAAGACCTGATCTGTTATTAAACCTAGCTCAAGGCATGTGCTTTACTCCACACAATCCTTCACTGTATTTTTTCTGTTGTGATCACTGTGAGATAGGTTCTAACACATCAGTCAAAAGCAATGTTTTCTCAAGAAAAGGACCAAGAAACACCTAATCTCTCTTAAAATCATTCTCAGAGCTCATTTATTTAGCTCAGGAATCTTTTGTCAGATGCCAATGAGAGGCACAAAGACTTGAATCAGATCACACAAAAGGACTTTCTGTCACTAAAATTAAGGTTTGAAACTCTTTCTGCTACGTTATTCTTGCCTTGCAGCTCCTTGAATTTCAAATCCACTTTCTGTTGTTTTGGGATCTCATTCCCCTGGTACAATTTAAGATGTCCTTGAGATTATGAGTTCACTGCTATCTTTTTGTTTAGAAAAGCAAGGAAGGCACATTAAAAAAAACACACATGAAAATTGGGCAAATCTACAAGAATCTTAAGAACAAAGGGTGGAACCCTGGAGTTTAGCCACTGCACAGCCATGGCTAAGCACCATCCACTTAAGATAGGAGCAGATTGTTAGGACACCAGTACAGAGGAAAATGTAACATGGTGCAGAGCTGTAAACAGAGACTTGTACGTGACAGCACCATGTAGAGAAAATTGTTTGGTCTTTAGCACCTCTCTAATTGGTTTGATTGCTCTGTAGCAGCTTAGGAGCAGCTGTTCCTGCTTCTGTTTCTGCAGGTTATACAGACTTTGATACCTGAGCTTCTTTGCAGTGAGAGGTGCCTTAGGTCTCCTGGCAAGGGCTGGCTCTCCTTCTGTATCTGGTTAGCTCATTTGTGAAGAAATGTTTTGGCAGGTCCTGCGCTGATGCTGAGATAGCTGGCTTTGTGCTGGGATATCAGCTCTGCTCCTGCTGTCCTATAGGAACTAGGGTCACCATCTGTCACATCTCTGTACAGTGAACTGTATGCTGCTAACAATCTGGGTGACACTGACTGCAAAGTTCACAGCACTGCTATTTCAATGAACAACCACCTTTGGGGACCTCTGTCTACCACAGACATAATTTGAATATTTCCTAGGACAGTGTTTGTGCTCCAAAGAGTCAATTCACTAGAGTGCTATACTGATCTGGAGTTTGATACCAAGTCTTATTTGTTAGTCATAATCTTCAAGTCATTTGCTCCATGGCATATCCTGCACACGCCCTCAGACATCCTTTGGGGTTCAATACCAGCAGTTCTCTCTCACCTTTACACTTCCAAAACAAGTCTTACCTCCAGTGATGAAACCTACTTGGTAGAATTCATGGTTGAAACAATATTGTCACCCTGATAAATAAGACTGACCAAAGGTGGTTACTTTCCATCTTCAGGTGGGTGTGCTGGCAGAAAATTCTCCCTAATGGACTCTGAGCTTGGGTTTATATCATAATCTTGAAGCCAGTCAAGGTATGGTTTTTTATACCTCTACTTGCCAATTACACAGAGGAAAGAAATCTATCCTATCCAGAAAGGAAGACTGCTTTTTAGGCTCCATGATTCAACAAAGGCTAAACCAGAACAGTAAATATCAGATAGACTCATTTTATATCATTTCTTTAAAGAAAACATTTCTGTTGCCTACTGTCCTAAGAATTGTCAAAGTGATTGCTGTAGGAGTGCACCTTATGGGTTTATGACCTACTTCTCTTTGAGTGGAAATACTGTATGCACACCTTGGAAAAGGTTTGGGAATTGGTATTTTGAGAGAGCACCTCAGAATGCACTATGTCATGAAACATAGTGCAAAATAAAAACAATATACTAGTTAATGGTTCTTTTATTTCACATTTTCTTGCTTTCTCGAGAAGCAATGTAGTCTCAAAGTAGCTTATGTATAAATCTATTTTAAAAAATCCCTGTTTGATATCACTCCATTTCCTCTCCTCTGCCTTTCTCTCTTTGCTTCCTGCGCTGCTTTATGGGATTTAGCGAGTGAGATGTGAGTTACATTGACAGAACAAACATGATAAATTCCTGCTGCCCTATGAAATTTGTTCAGTTGAGTTCCTCTGCTGCTGCGAATCTTAATGCTGTTCTCAGGCAGAGTTTTCAATCTGTCAGACACTGTAAAGCTGCATATGTGCACCACAGCAGGAAGATTTATGGGTTCCTATTTTTAGGCTTTCATGTTTTGGAACCTCCATGCTGTTCATTTGCCCAAACTGTATTCTGCTAATTAAATGTTAAGACCTAAATTATAATGCACTTAGGAATGTTCTGCCAATGAAGAACAATGTGATTGCCTGAACATTTCTTGATTGCATCCATTTATATATGAAATAATTTTCTTGTGAAGTAAAAATTTGGTAATGCCACATTTTTAATTTTGAAAGGAAAACATGCATTGCTTTTTACAATTATTTCAAAGTACAGTTATTTTTTGTTATTTCAACATATTTAATATATGTATACACTTAATTCAATGATAGAATACTTTGTAATTTGAAAAATTCTGGATGAGAACTTTTTAAACAGATGCACCCTCATCAGGATCTTCCTCTGCAGAGGTTAAACAGATGAAATTGTAAAAGTTAAAGGAAAAGGCAGGATCAGTTTTATGGTGAAATGTCATTGGAAGCCACTGGAAATTGTTGTATCTGTAAGCTGAGCCCAAATTTGGTTATGCTAGCACTCATTTCACCTTCTGGTATATCCTATCTTTCAAAATTAACCTTGTTTAGTATCCTGTCTTAAAACAACACCTTATAAATTTTTGCCAGATCTAGGAAAGAGTGTATTTACCTTAACATTGTACAAGAAATAACTTAGTACCCAGCTCACACAGTCTCATTTTACCTAGAAGTTGAATTCTCAGTTATTTAGTACTCATTGATTAATAATATAACATAACATTGATTCTCCTACACAGATGACCACCAATTTTCATGACTGAAAGTGTTAAGAATGAAAATGAAATTGTCTGTAAATTTCAGAAGCATATACATTAAGATGGGGCTATTAAAAAGTTAAGATTTAAAGGTGAAGGAGCAGGCCAGCCCTATGTGCTGAAACAGGAGCTATTGGGAAAGAAGACCAGCCTGGCTGAACATGGAACTCTCACAGGAACTTGGGAAAAAAAGAGTTTATTACTTTTGGAAGAAGGGGCGCACAACTCAGGAAGAGCATAAGGATGACATTAGATCATGTAGGAAGAAAATTAGAAAGATGGAAGTTAAACTAGAACTCACTGCTGTGAAAGATAAGTGCTTATACAATATGTTAACAAAAGGAGGTCTGAGGAAAATCTCCATCTTTGTCAGAAATGGAGGGGAACATACTCACCAAGGATGAGGAAAAGTTTGAGGTACTTAATACCTCTTAGGATGAGAGCACATAGTCTTAAGGAATAACTTCTCAGTGGAAAGAGTTGTCAAACATTGGAGTGAACCGCTCAGGCAGGCAGTGAGGTCACCATCCTTGGCAGTGTTCAGGAAGCAACTGGACGTGGCACATAGTGCTGTGAGCTAATTGACAAAGTGGTCAAAAGTGATCAAATGTTCAACTCAGTGATCTCAGAGGTCTTTCCCAACCTATATGGTTCTGTGATTCTTTGATTCTATTTGTTTATATTTTAATGGATGGTGGGTTTAGGGCTCATGAAAAACAAAAAAATGAGAAACAGAGGAGAAATCCTTGATGCAGAGATAAAAAAATTCGGTTACTGAGTCATGGATTAAGTGATGAGAAATGAATCCATCCCAAATCAAGAAACCTATGATGCACTGAGTTTAAGATTAATGGAAGACTAAGTTAAATTTCTGATGTTACTTGGGTTATGCAGATTGAATGAAGAAATAGAATAGAATAGAATAGAATAGAATAGAATAGAATAGAATAGAACAGAAAATCCTTTTCAAAAGCAAGTCTTACTTTCAGGCACTGAAATGAGAGGAGGGGATGAGAAAGGCTAAACTGAAGAAGCCTAAAAAGGTAACTTTTGGGCATATTAATACAGAAACCACTACAGACTGAATCTGCCCTCTCCAGTTACCACACTGAGAAACCTCCACATGAATCTTTGTCCTTCTCCATTTAGTGGGAAAATAACTCGTTCTGTAGCCCTGTCTCCTTTGCTTATGGGAAGTATAGTAGGTACTTGTTACATCTTTACTTTGAAAGAAACAGCATTAGAGACTAGAAAACTCAATGGCGTGAAAAGGAAGTAGTTGTAAAGAATCATGGAAACATTATCTGGCTAAGTGAACTAGAATTACCGCCAAAACTGCTGTCTTTATTTCTGTTTCACTGCCAAGCCTCGCAACTAGATCCCTTATCACACTTCCTTCTGGCCTCCCACATAAAAAAAGTAAAGAAAATTCATTGCTGAAGATGTGCTCTTCCCTCTGGTCAAGATAAACTTAGGTAAAAATTATACACTGCATCTTTGGGCTTTACTGTCTTTTCCTAGACATCCCTGGGCTGCCACAGCCCAAGGGTAGTGATATCAGTGTGAATTCATAGATCTATTTAACTAACAAGGTAAAAGTGTCATGAAAGACTTCTCTGAATCCCAGTTATTCTGCCTGGTTTTTCTGAACAGGAGGGAGATGTTGCCTTCAGCAAAGGCATTCTTATGGCTCTTTTAATTTCTCTGACTCCCCACTGTGGTTTCTAAGGTGTTGTATTTGACAACTGTATTGTGCATTTCTCGCTCTAAGGTTTCTACTTTCAGAAGCAGGGACAATACCACCATTTTAAGATAAACTATTTTTCTAATCTGCTTAGAAGGAAGTGATGACTTTTCTTTTCCAGAGGAAAATTTTCAAGCACTGGGAACTGGGGAACTGAAGGAACTCAACAACCAGATTATGCAATGGTGCTATGCTCTGCATAAGGATGACCCACCTGCTTCAGTTTGGGAACAGTAGTGAGAAACTGTGTTAAAAAGTCCATGCTGTTCTTCAGTACTGGAGTTTAAGGAAATACATGACACAGCAGTTGTGTCAGATGCTCAGACACTTGCATCATCATCTTTCAAAGAGATGGTTGGTACATATCCATATTAATAGCCATATTAATATCCATATCCCTTGCTTTAATTTGCAATGAGATTCTGTATAGTGGGCATTGAAATGGATATGGCAACTAGGTATTTCTTAATTCCTCTTTGGTGACAGCATAAATCTATGCGCTGTGCTATGTCCAAGCTCCATATATATTTATGTATTCATGTGTCTATTTCCCTTCAACAAAATACTAATGTTTCTGTTTCACAGAGCCGATGCCAGGTAACTTGATATTAGACAGAGAAAATTCTAGGTGATGAATATTTCTGGCATTATCAGCTCATTTTTATATGTGCCACATAGAGAAGTGCCTTTTTTTTTTTTTTTTTTAAACACAGGATTTCAGATTAGGTTATCATAATGTTTCCTTCTAACCTTAAAAATGTGTGAATCCATTTGACTGCATTGATATTCTTCAGGAAAAAAGGCATCTAAGCAACATCTATTCCGCAGTCCTGTCTACCAATAGACTGTTCCCTCCTAAGTACAGACGTTCAGGGTGTTGGCTGCAGTAGATTATATTCACATAAGAGTTCTATTATAAAAACTTGGAAACTCTCATTGAATTATAGTGTGGATAGTTTTGCAAAACAACATATTCATGAGTGAGAATATTTCTGGCAACATAACCTATAGACAGCAAATCTGAAGAGCTGTCACTATATCCTTGGAGATCACTAATCAAGGTTGGCAGAAGGGGCCAGAGTATAAAGAATACACTTCCTAAGAATCCCTCAGCTAGAATGTAGAGGGGACTTTTTTGTGCTCTAACCTTCCTCTCATCTTGAGGTGACAGGAGAACTGCTGTTATTAGCTATAGAACACTTTCTGTGAGTTTGGTTTGTTGGTGCTTTCTCATTTCTGGCATTCTACCAATGACACATAATGTCTCCAGTGGCTCAGGCAACTCCTTTAATCATTATTATATTCCAGAATATATGAACCATGTGAATAAAATGTCAACAATTATTTAAGCACGATATCCTGCACTGTACAAAGAAAACACTGACTACATGCAGAAGAAGAGCAAATCATCAAACTCTCTTTGAAATATTGTATTAAATAACCTTACAATGCCTTATTTCTATTCAAAGTCACACTGGTTGCTTCAGGGCATAATTGGTTGGTTCATTCTTCAGTGCTGCCAGTTATTTTTCAAAATCATAAAACTGACTTTATCTCTGTAGTCTCAGTAATGTGCAGGTACTGAGGGGATTATGCTTTGTGAGCGTTCTCACATTAATGTTGTAGACACTGAAATTTTCACTAAATCAGGGAATATCTTGTTTGTTCTGGAGGGATCATAGTTTAGAGAAAGTTTATACTATGACAGTTTTCTCATCTCTTGGAAAATCAGGGAATATTTCTGTGAACTCATTAAATACATATTAATGTCTTTGATAACTGTATCTGACTATTTTCATTTGAAGCGAAGCAAATATTTGCATTAATGCTGTTAACTACATATGACTGCTTGATACCATTAATTGAACAGAGAAAGGAAATAAAACCAAGAAGTTCAAGCTGATGCGATTTTTTCTTCAAAGAGAAATCATAACTATTTGCTGTATTTGCACCCACCTATAGTGGAATTTAATGCTATTACCATGGACAACATGTCCTGTTAGAGGCTGCTATTAAAAGGCAGATTTTTTTAGACTGCTACATGATACATATATACCTGCTTTGTTTCTTTCATAATTATTTTATAATTTTTAAGTTGTCAATTTATTTCACATGCTAAAATAAATATAGATGTGAGTTAAAGATAGGATAATTTTATCAGACATATTAAAATAAATCTGAAAGTTGAAACTGAACAAAAAAAGTCAGCTGATTATTTTTAAAGTTTCTCAACTCTCTGCTTTTACTGAACAAAAGTTTGTGATTTTATTCATTCAAAATTATTTCTCCAACATCCTTCAAAGCACTGCAAGTATTGCTGTTAAACAGAGGATCCCTGTAGTATGAACAGCAGTTATCTCTATGTGATTCAAAACACATGCCTTTTTAGTTCACTAAAACAATGAAAGCAGGGCAAATATTGGGGACAAATGTGTATTAATGCACATACTTATTAATGAGCAAAATTTAATTTTGACTGCATTGCAGCTTCTCATGCTTCTTACATAGCTATATCGTGAGATTTAAAATCATTTATGTTGCAGATAGTTGCAGTAAATGACATTTTCATCTCCCAAGACACCCTAGACCTCTCATTTCAGTGGTCTCAGAAACTTGAGATGAAGCTTATCAAGACAAATTCATGAATCAGCTTTATGTTGGTTATAATGCTTCATTAATTATGCCTACATAATAGCTGAACAAAGGTTTGATGAAGAAATTCTAAAATGCAATTCAGGAACCTTGTAGGAAATGCAAATAAGAGTAGAGCCCTCCTAGACTTTGGGAGGGAGGGCAAAAGAACTTAGGGAAAATGCTATATTTTCACCACTGTAGTGCAATACAAGCTCATACACCCTGATATCTGGTGCTAATGGTAGTGACAGAAGCCACAGTTATCTCAGCCTGTCTTTGTACCCCTGTACTGGGAATTGATTTTAGATAACACCAGAAGACTACTAATTCAGAATCCTAATAGTATCTGTGGGCTCTTTTGCTATTTACACAAGATTTACATAATTTGTCCATTTTATGAGAATAAATGATTTCCAGAAAAAAATGTCCTCAGCTTGACTATGAAAAAAACCCTAAATCTGTAAATGATCATAAACAGATAATTAGAAAATGTGTGTGAATTTATTTAACACATATATTAATTTGCACAACTGAATTCTCAGAGGTCAAAATGGGACAATTTTTTAATAATATTTTAGAATCAGAGATTTCAGAACAGGATTTTTCTCACAAACTAATTTTAACTTACAAATACTTACAGTGTTCTTCAAAAATTCTATATACTTTTTGTTATGGCAGAAGAGCCTTAAAAACAGAGGGTCTTCAACATGGAAAGCTAGAGACCAGTGTGAGTCATAACAAGAAGGAAGATACCTTGGTAAGGTCTGCCAGATGTTGGTGACTAGAGCAGACAGCATCTCATTAAGTTTAGTGTATGGTTCCTGAAGCAATTATTTACCAAAGTAAAAATACGTGGTCCCTAAGAGCATTGTAAAGGCAACATAATTGTAAGAAATTTGACACTACTGTAGTAAATGCACCTTGATTAATATATTTAACAACGTGAATTTGAAGAGTTGTGATACAAGTGATGATACAAGCATTAAAATGAGTGTTTTGTGACTTTTCTACAGAGTCTTTGTCTTCCGAGAGTCTCTGTAATCTTCGCATCAAAATGAGTACTTTTTTTTTTTTTAAATTTCATACATACCAATAAATAAATTTCAGGTCAAATGTTTTGATGCCACCTGATTTGTTAAAATCCAAACTACAATCCCAGTTGAACTAGCTGGGATTTGTGAATCAAATTGTCACAAGTGGGCTGTGATGGGTTGTGACTGAGGAAATCACAGCATCACAGCTACCTACAGTTGATCAACCACTTAATCCTACTTGATGGCATTAACTTTGATTCCTGTCAAAACATGTAAATCTCTCTGTAAGGGAGAGTCTCTTGTGCAGTTAGCTGGTAATGTATCTATAAGCCATGAGCATAATGTATCAAGATTTCAAAACCATTGGTATTGAAAGCATTATGGATGAGGAAATAACTCTTGTAAGACATGACAGGAAGTGGTCTGCTCTCAGTAATGCGGAGAGATTACAGTGTACAAAGAAATCACATGCTTTGAAATTTCAGTGCAAAAGACAATTTTTTTTGAGGGAAAGATGTTCATGTGAATTCATGAGAGTTAAATGCAATTTGGCACCAGGCAGAGCAGTTAGGAGGGAAATTCAGTGCATGCCATACAGAACTGCAGAGTTTATTTTTGCCCTGTAAAAGGGTTGTACATATTATGATAAAAAATTTTGGTATGTCTAACTGGACTGGGTGTGACAAAGGAATGGAAAAGGGTACAATCATTTCTACCTGCTGTACTCCCTTCTGGCTAAGCTGTGTGTATGGAAGGTAGCTGTGCTACCTGATGCACCTGACAGTTGAAGCCATCAGCATCCTTGAGATAAATGCCGCAAAATGTCCCAGTAGGAAACTCAGATCTTGTCTGCCTGTCTGTCCACTCAAGGTTGAAGTGTATGTGCTCGTGATGGTGGTCTTGATGTTGCTTGGAAACTGTTGCTGGTGCACGTGTTTAATCCCACTGCAGAAGTTTAATACTGGGGCGTCAAAGATTTACGGCACAGCACAGCACAACGTGAAAGTTGCTCTGAGAATTCCATTTGGAAAGGGATGCTTTTGGGGTCTCTTGCTGTATTTCAGATTGGTTGCCAAATAGTATTACTAGGGCTCTGTGAATTTTCATGTTGCCTTCCTTTCTCAGGGAGTCTTAAATCTTCTTGCAGCTTTCTCTGTATCAAAATATTAACATGGCACAGAGCTTTCACAGGTATCCATGAAAGAGCACAGTCATTAATGAACTTGAATCACTGTAAAGCAGGTTATTCCTCAATACCAGTGAACTCAGTTTCTTTGGGCATGATAATAATGGAATGTATATATTAAATGTTACCTGAAGATAAAGTGATTATTATTGGAAAATCATAATACTTTATTTTAAGTAGGAAATTAAAAAGAAACAATAATGGACAGAGTCCAGAAGCAGACTACATAGGAGATTGCACCTGATGTAGTGGAGATCAGGAGCAGATAAAGATGGGTGATATATTTTAGCCAAAAATTTTTTCCTGCCATAGGAGGCAGGAAAACTTTATATAACTTTTCTATAACTTAATGCTCTGTTTTGAAAATCTGATTTCTTTCTTCTTAAATTCTTCTGAAATTTCCTTAAAAATTCCCATTTAAGTCCAGAAATAGTTCATTATTTATTGGATTATTCATGATGTTTGTGTTATTTTTCTTTTCAGACAAACTCAGAAGCACTGCAAAGTTTGCTGCTGGTAAATTAAAGGAATCTCCAGAAACAGTTTAGCTACTCACATACCAGACTAGTAGCTGTTGAGGGAGATAAGGAAAACAAGAAGGAAAATTGATGACCAAATAAATAGGATACTGAATGCATCATAGAATTACAGAATCACAGAATCACAGAATGGGAAAGAAAAGAAAATCAGAAAAACTCTTCAGCTTCTAATGGAAGGCTGCAGGAACTGGCTGGCTGTAGAAAGGCTGAGATAATGATAAAAGTGGATGTACAGACAGGTTTTAAACTGTTTAAGTCTGTTATATGTTAAATCAGTTCAGTCTAATAATGTACCTGAATAGCCCCTTTCTAGTCCCCATTCCTGCTACAAACAAACAAACAAAAAAAGTAGACTTCAAAGTATGTATAAAGCCCACTTAGATGCATATGTGTATAAATTTTACCATTCATCCCTGATAATCAGTTATTGCTGGAAACTGGATTTTGAAAGATCAATACATTTTGACAATTTATTGGGACCACAGTGTTCTTAAAACATGGCCCATAATCTCCCCTCTTGGTCAAACTGGGTACAGGAACACTTTCAACATTATACATGTTCCTAATTATTTGCTAATAAACAGGTCCTAGGCTACTAAAAATAGGAGCAGTTTAAAATTTGAGTTAAGATTAACAACCTCATATTTGTCATGAGCTATTCATAAGAGTTTATCACTACAGTTTATCAGAATCTATGGAAGAGCATAATCCACACAATATAAGCAGCCCTCAAAAAAGGTCAGATATTTAGTTCTTGAAAGGGCTTTTGTTTTTGTCTTTAAATTGAAAAAAAAATGTACAGAAAAGAACCTCTTGGGTGAAATTTAATTCAAGGTGATGTGTAGGCAGGAGCAAATATATCTCCTGAGGTTAAAATTTCTGCATCTCTGCACAGGACAGGTACCGAGTGCCATGTTTAAAATGCAGATTATCAAGTCTTTATTAGGCATTCAATTTGAAGTCAGTGCAACTTCTGCAATTAACTGTAATGAACTGGATTCGGATCTTAGTTTTGTTGGTGTAAGCAAAATCAAGTATGAATCCTATTCTTTATCTGTGTTAAACATTTTCATTGGGTGGAGCTGAAGCTGGAAGTGCAATTGTCTGGAAGTCCCCCAACATTCAGTTCAATGCACCTGGGATGTCTAAGTTTCTTGTTTATTGTGGCTGGCTTTTGGAAAGGGATATTGTCTTCTGAATCCTCCCTCTGTGTTTTTGCTAGAGGAGAATATTATCATTTCTGATGGGGAAAACAAGGGAAGAGAAGGAAAGTGACTCACTCAGCATCTGACTGCAACCTCTGCAGTGTTTAAAGCTTTAAGAATGGGATTCCTTAGAGTGGTGCAAGAGGCAGATCAGCACTTCTCCACAAGCCCTGTGAGCAAGCTGAGAACAAGCCAACTGTGTCACCAGAGGCATGGGTCCTGAGGAGTTGTCCCCAGGAACCAGCTGGGCCAGAACACAAGTGTGCTGCTCTGCAGACAAGCTCTGTCCCTGCTGCAGGGTGCAGCAGGAGCACCGGGTCTTGCTGAGCTGCTGCTTGCAGCTCCTCTGACAGCCAAGCTCTTTGACACTGTCAGACACAGATGCTTCAGAAATTGAGGCAGGATGTGACATCTCCTGCTCAGCTTTATGTGCACTCTCTCAGGATGGAGTCGCTTTAGTCCAATCCTGCTGCAGTTAAAGCAATTTCATCTGAGTGCTGGTTTATCCTCACAAGGATGCTTGAAGGCAAAGTGGAGTATGTTTCAGTCAAGTCACAAACATATTTCAGTCTGGGATGGGTATGAACTGGGGGCAAGACTGGTGTGACCACTTAGGAATATTAGAATGACCCCTCTCTAATGCACAATCATTTTTGAGGTATTAAGCACACACAGAGGGACAACAATGTGCAAAGAACACATTCGGCAAATTATTTCCAAATTAAGACTGCAATTAACAAAATTAG
This sequence comes from Sialia sialis, assembly GCA_009812075.1. Taxonomy (NCBI): domain Eukaryota; kingdom Metazoa; phylum Chordata; class Aves; order Passeriformes; family Turdidae; genus Sialia; species Sialia sialis. The sequence goes on from VRYO01000406.1 coordinate 950,152, forward strand.
GAATACAAATAAAAAAAAAGTTGTTCTCCCCAAACTCTTAGACTAAGTGTTCTTTTATAGTGCTGTAATACTCAGGAATTAAATTTAAAAAAAAAAAAGATGATTAGTTTATGAAAGTGTTAGGATCAGCGTGACATTATGACTAGTAATTGCAAACTGCCTTTGCTTGTTGACTGTCCTAACACCATCAGTTGTGTTTAAACAGATAACAATTAGCAATTCCACACTAAACAGAACAGTAAATAGCAGGACTGTCTTCTGAGATTTAGCGCCAAGCCACAGACTGTTAATGGGAGAACGGAAGCTGTGAGAGGGAGTGAATCCTGTTCCAACTGCTAATTAATCCGATATATAAATCTTCACAGAGAGATCAACAAAACAAGGCTCTTGTTTTGTGGAAGGTGCTTTTCTAACAGCAGAAGAGAAAATAATAATAATAATCAGCCAGTTGACTTGGAAGGCTTTATGTGGAAAGTACACAGTGTTATGTGCAAATATGTTGCCAAATGGAGAGCTTTCTTTATTTATTGGAGTGTTTGGAGCAACAAACTAGAGACTTTGCATATTAGATTGCAATTTGCATATTTACTTAATGCTTTTCCTTTTTTTTTCCTACTGCTTACCCTCCCTTTCCTCAGAAACAAAGCTACAGCAGAGCAGCCACATTTCTCAGAGCCAGTTTCATATGCTGACATCAATGGATTTGCACCACAGATGAATGTGGCTGTTTGTGCCTCATCCTGGTAATCATGGCAGCTGTTATGCTTGACCGTGAACTCAAGAATCTCATCATTTGTCACCATGTTTGTCTTCCCAGCAGTGTTTTTGTCAAAATAGTTATGCTGGAAGAGCAACTCTGTGGTGTGCACAGCAGGTCTCAGCCTTCTGCCCAAATCCAGCACAAAGGTACAAAACTTTCTCTTGCATTTTCTTGATAGCGTGTCCTTTTATCCCAGACAAGAAAGGCAAGAAGCTGAGCAGACAAAATACTCTCACCAGAAAGAAGGCAGATTCAAAACACAATTTTAGATTTGTTTGAGGGAGGAAATTGTGTGGCTTCATTATAAAAAGTAATGAAGGTCTTATGCGGAACACAAGTTGAATTTAATCACAGTGCATGTGTGTCTGTTGTCTGTGTATGTCTATGCACACTGTTGCTTCCACATGTTTGGTTTATTTGCTTTGTGATGCTGATTTCAATTTTCCCCATTCTCTTCCCAGAATTTGTTCTGTACTGCCTCACCTAGGACTATCAGTTAAGAAGAAAACTCAAGGGACAGCCTATTAAAAATGCTGTGTATTGTTGCTTTTGCGCTGCAAACACACAGAAATGAACAGAACAAGGAGGAAGGCACTAAAGCACTGTCTCTCCCCTAGATTCACAGTGACCTCATAGCCCATTCTATGTCCTGTAACAGGATTTTAAAGACATGCAACACATTGCTAAGGATTACACACTCAAAAACTTTTAATTGCAACAAACACCTTGCTTCTACATGATCATCATTTTATTTTCCCTGACTTCTCTGATATACTTCAACTAGAAGCATAATCCAAAGAAGGATATTTTAATCTAATATCTGGGGAAATTTGGCAGTGTAATAGAAAAACTTGCTTGTATGGAGAGGGAAAATGTGCTTGATCAGAAAATGTCATTTGGAGTCTTTAATGCATCTACTCACTTGAAATGATAGGCAAGTGGATAATAGGCAAGTCAAATGTTACAAATACCATTGTTTTCCAGCTCTGCTAACAGTCTGCTTCTTAGTCAGTTTTAAGGCATGACTGACTGAACAGGTTTTTTTCTGAATGCAATTATTTTAAGCCCATATTTTGCCTTAGATTTTTTTTTTTTGCAAAAAGATATAAAAAACCCAAAACCAACCAACCCACCAACCAAACAAAAGAAAACCCCCCCCAAAAAAATCAACAAAACCAGCCAAACTACAAAGAAACAAACAAACAAAAAATGTAGTTATTGGCTTTTTCAAATAATGTATTTAATTAGCTTTTGTCATTCAAAGACTATTCAAATCAGTTTATGTGTATTCTGTGGATTCTGCATATCTGGTTAAATGCTAGTCTTAATTTTATTCAGCATTTAAACTTTCAGGGTTTGAGGTGAACAGGTGGGATAAGACTAGCTAGTAACATAGCAGTTATTCTCCCCTGAAGTCAGTGAATTGCATAATTTAAAAATGTGAATTAAAATTTATAAATGGCAGATTTAGACTGTAGCTCATGGGATTATTATTATCTGTTTGTTACCTGTAATAGTCATGCTTATGAATAGGGTTAGGAATGGGGGATGCTCCTGCAGTTTCCCCTTTCCCCCATGAATTACTGTTTTCCCCCAGCACTGTGATGTGTTTGTGTCTGGCTGCACACTGGTCAGACTACCTCCCCACTCAGAATATGTGTTCAGAATGTGTGTAGGAAGCTAAGATGACAGAATTATATCACCTCTATATTGGACTGTGTGGCACTCATTTTCTTGATTCTGCCAATATTAGAAACATGTTCCACTGGAGCTTAAAGGAAAAACCTTCATCTCTTCTAGTCCTCCAGGTCCTGGCCCAGAAACTTGAATAAAGCATTTAAAGTGAACTCTTCCCACTCCTTTGCTGTTTCCTGCCTTGCTTTTCTTATAAACATCTTCTGTCAGACACATAAATCTTCTCCCAGCTTATTTGGGCAGTTCCTTGGAGGCTCACTATAGAAAGAAACAACTCAGTCATTCCTTCAGCTCTTCTGAGCCTCCCTTTTGTGTTACTTTCAGCCTTCCAGTTTATCCAAGGGCTGCAAAGCAAGGACTGAGCTGAAGCTGACAAAGGATGTTACTTTTCTGTTAAGATTTTAGAGGCTGAACAGCACTATGTGTTCTCCTAATAATTTAACTGGAACACATGGAATGTCTCATTAATTGACATGATTTTGAAAGCAGAGCTATGCACTTGCCCCAATTCATTTTTCTCTTTTCTTGTTTTCTATTTTTAAGAAAATAACAAGAAGCAAGGAAATTGTATAGGTCAGATGAAGAAGGACTTCTAGGAGTTAATTTTTTCATGACTTGAGATTAGAGCTGTGCAAAGAAATCCAAAGTAAGAAACCTGAGTTCAGAAACAACTCTGTGCTTTTTAGGCAAATATGGCAAAAAACTGGGGGGGCGTGGGGGAAGCACTTGTGCAATATGTAGATTAATTTCATTGTTATCTACTGGCCCTTCTACTGGTTTCTGTTTCTTCTAGAAACAGATTTTAGACTCTTTCTGCAATGGAGGAAAGAATTGTTTCTTCAATGAACATCCAAATTCTTAGATATAGCTTAACGCTAATGGCATCGTTTGGTGAGCTGATATCACAGAAAGACCAAAGGAAATATGGAGTTTGCAAACTTTTACATGGGTGGTACTCAGAAGAGTAGTCATACACGAAGGAGGATTTGGCACTTCTTTTAGGTTTTGTCTTCTGTGAGGAGAAGTAAATATTGTAAGGACATAATAACAGTGAAATTCTCTGGGCAGCAGGTTGCGAAAGAGGGAAAAAAAGATGAAAACTCTTTTTCTTCTTTATGTCATTGTAGGTGTGCTTGGTGAATGTATTCTCCAGAGAGGCATACTTGAGGTGTTTCACAGTGCAACTAACCTACATTCAACCAGATTGATGCCAAAAGACACAATTCTCTTATCTCTTTTCTCCCCAGGCATGTAGTAGTGCCTCCTCCCATGAGACAGACCAGGAGATCGCATGGTTGGAGGGTGACCTCAAAAGCTCATTGATCTCCTAAATAAATAAGTGATTTCTTATGGCAGGCTCACTCTCTGTTGGATTTAGTATCTGACCACATTTATCCAATGGCAATTTGATTGCCACAGCCACAGCCAATGAAAAAAAAAAGGAAGGAGCTTGAGTGGGACCACATCTTTTTTGATCTGTAATTAGACCAGACTATAAATAGACCCATTACATCTAGTGTGAAATCTCAGAAGAAAGGGAACTACAGGGAAGGACTGGTGATTTATAGGATAACCCCCCAGGGCTTTGTCTGGGCTGGTGGAGCTGGTGCTGCTTCTCATCCCGCAGCTCCAGCTACCTTGGCAGCTGAGCCTGGAAGCAATGGCAAAGCAACACCAAGCAATTTTGGGGGCAAGAGGCAAGGGAAGTGCATGCTGTTGATTTCTGAGGAAGAAAAAGAAGGCATAAATGCATAGGGCAGATCCACAGGTTTAAGCCTGTATGTTTTGCTGTGTTTGGAAAGCATTTCTGTTTATACGAAACAGTGGAGAAAATTTCTGCTTATAGTATGGTACAGATTTCTGAGTGGAATGATTATGCTCATTGGAAAAAGAAGTTTGTGTGTGTGTGTGTCTGTGTATGTAGATATGGGGGGGGGGGAAATAAGAAGGACAAGACTCTAGTTTTCCTTGAAAAGCAGTGATGCTTTTAAATGTTTCTTGCATGGCAGGGAACTGATATACCTGGGGACCATTACTAGAACAATTGGTGAAATATGGGCTGGCTGGAAAGAATTACAGCAACAAAACCAGCTGAGATCACAAGATCTGAGACAGTTTGTACAGTTTGTACTGAAACCTGTGATGTTTGACAGTCACAAAATGTGAATGAGGGCTAGGCAAAAGCCTTACCAGAGAACAGATTTGTGAAACAGTGTTAATATTAAATATAGTATACATTACTCTGTTTTCCTGCCTTTTGTGTGTTTTTCTTCTTATAAGAAAATATTGCTTGAGTCAAGTCATTCATGTTTGTAAGTGAGGAAATTTATTCCGGGGAACATTACACAGTTTAGCCTAATTTCCCAACTTTTGGCCTGGACAAGAATCGATGGTTAAGAAGCATCCCCTGATGCTTCCAGTTAAGTCCTGGAAAAAACGTTACAGAAGTAAAACTGAATTGATGCATTATGTCTGCTTCTATGTTTCATATAAATTGTACTGATACGTAAGCACATCAAACCGAAACCAGAACCAAATAAAACCTCTGGTTGACTCTGTTAAGTATAACATGTTCCTGGACACCTCTAATCAGTATGTAACATAAGGCAATTGTGATATGCTTTGGATCAATTCAGCCTGGTGAGTTTTCAAGAAACTTTTTTATTTCAGTAGAAGTATGAGTTTAATAGAAATGTTTCTATTAAAAGGAGAGCAAGAAAAAACAGAGACTTCATTCCACTGGTAAATGTGCCTGCCAGCTTGTTCTATTGAATTTCCTGTGCTTTATAATCATATTTTATACAGTGGTAATTGAGAAGAAAAGAAGTGTAATATTTTTCTTTGACACCTTCTTGTAGCCTTTTTATTTTACTAAATTAACTCCTTACCTCAGAGTGAAGAGACTAACCAGACAGTTGTTCAAATATTGTTCTCTTTTTAAAAGTAATAAATCAGCTTTAGCATTTACTTGGGATTAGCAGGGAAGGAAAAAGAAACGGGAAAGAGAAACAAACCAGAAAAATACTCATAAATGCTTCAGCTACCTCTATCTATCTCACTCCCGCTTGGGCTGATTTTGCTCCCTCTGTGGAATAGGCCTACATGGAGATACATGTCTTTTATCTACAAATATTTTTGCTATGTCATTGTATGATCCCTCTCCATGAGGAGCTAAAAAAGAGTCTTGATCACTCTGTTTCCAATAGTACTTGTTTGATGGAGTCACAGCAGACTTCACATTGATGGGGTGCTTTTAAAGAGGTATAAAGAGCGGTTTAGATGAGCTCAAGGGTCATATTATGCAAATGCTATGTGTTCATTAACCTTTCACATGGCTGAAAACATTTGTTACCTGATTACCTATTACCCTTTTTCCTTCCTCCCTGTCCCAAAACTAGCACTTCTCATCAAAAATTTAATTTCAGGGAACTGCTACCATTGGCCCTCTGATCATTAAGTTTTTATTACCTTCAGAATATATAGCATGATATATTTCCTAGTAGACTGCTAAGTAATGCTTTCAATAATTAAAAATCCATAAATAATTAAACCACAACATTATATTTGTCAACATAAATGAACAAACTCTGTCCTGTGAGTGGCATTCTAAACAGATAGAAGCTGAAAACCTGCAGTGTTTTATGTGAATTGCTGTATTTCGGAATAAATCTTCCTTTCTTAAAACAGATTTATATTCATTTATCCAAATAATAGGGAATGCAGTGATTCTCAGAAGATACCGTTGTCATCAATAAAAATTAGTTTGCATTTGCATTACCACTGAAAGCAAAGAAACCCACGTGAGACTAAGGCCCCATTGGGATTAACACTTTGTGAATAAAACACCACAGGATGGACAATCTTTCTTGAAGAGTTTGGATATGGGATAAATAACATCCATGGAGTTTTGCAGCAGAGGCAGAGTTGGAGGGCATTGAGCTACTAATGACCTTTCAAAATAAATTCACATGAAACTCGTGATTTTGGGTGTTCCTGTAATATATTTTTGACATCTTTCTCTGTGTAGATCAGCCTACTGACAGAGAGATTATATAAGATCTAATGAAAATACAATTAAATCACATCAATAAAATCTGGCTGTAATTAAGACATTTCTCTTTTTTTAAGAGACCTTTTTTCTTCTTGTTCTTCATTTTATGTGCATTCTGACTTCAGCCTTTTATTTCCTATGAGAGTCAAAGTAACTTTTGGATTGTTCAGTAAAAGACAGTAATATGTCACTGCTCTGAAATTCTTCATTCTCTTTCACATCTAATGCCTTTCACTTACCCTACATTAGAAATGTAAACATTTTTTCTGCACTGACTTTATGAAAGATATAAAAAAACCCTAAAATCTTGCTGTTGATAGGATTTTGCTTAGGGGTTGATTTGCACCTCAAAAGTAAACATTGTATATAGAGAATACTATATTATATTATTTCTATATTATAACTTTTCTTGATGAAGGACACTGTGGGCATCCTTGGAAGAAAATGTTCCCAGTCAAATGATATATTGTGTTAAATATCGCCAAACACCCACAGGTGTACTAAGAGCTTGAAGTATAATGTCCATAGTGCCTGAAGGCTTTACTTCAGTTATCGCAACTTATGGTTAGGGCTCCCAAAACATAAGGATTTAAGTGAGTTATTTGATGCCACACCACAGTCAGCTGCTATGAAAGGTGATAATGTAGGAGTTACTAATTTCTCCACTTTTCAGCATAAGATAATGCTACTTTGCAACTGAATGCCCCATGTCAGTCCTCTACATGAAAGAATGAATATAAACAAATTCTCAAGCATTTGCTTTTTGCTAGTGGTAACAAAGAAGTAAGATACATTTCAAAAATGCTAGTCTTTTCTTTATTATCAACTCTCAGTCAGAGCTTAAATTATGCTCATTTGTCACTAACAAAATGCTACTGGAAGGAATAATTCACAGTAGATAATGCATTTGTTGAATTTTTAAATTTTTCCTACTTCTAAGCTTTAAAAAAGTTGTTTTTAAAAAAGTTTCAAAAGAAGCTTCCTGACTTAAGAACACTTAACTTGAAGTACATGAGCAATCTCTATGACTTCGATAAGACTACTCAGATGTTTATGAAATGCACATGCAAATGGTACAAGATTACTGGAGATGTCTTTTGAACTTCAAATGCCAAAATAAATATATAATTTGTCACCAGCATTTGTGTTTAAGTTTTAAAGCATATTGCATCTGGCAAAGTTTTGAAGCACCAACTATCACAGATATCAAATGTGCAAAACCTTGTGCATTTCTTTATACAAAACTGAGGTTCATCTGCAAATTAATAAATATTTATTGAAATATTGTTTCCCCAGATATCCAATACAAATCTACTCAGAACTATTACTGCAAGAATTGGCAATATATAATATGTGGATACAGGAACAAATGATGGTCAAATCCTTTTCTTAATATCTAGCACAGGGTCATTTTTAAGGGTCATATTGTATTCTGTTTGCCACCTCCATTAGGCTGGTTTTCCTCTCAAGTTCACATGTGGTAGTCAGTAAGAATCTAATGAAAATCCTTGAACAGTGAAGTGTAATGAAGTAAACAAGGAAAAGAGCTCATGTTTTTCAGTATGATTATGAAATAGAACTTTACACTTCTCCTTTTGGTGTTTCGTCAGGTGATCTGGATTATTATTATTATTTTTTAATTTGAATTGCCCAAGCTCATTTCCTTCACAATTCAGTAAATTAAACCAGGTGGCAATTTGACCTGCAATATCTCTTAACATATTTTCAATAAAAAATATACTGCTGCAGATGAAGTAGAAATACTCCACGTACCATATTCTGCCTGCTTTGTAAAGAGGAATAGAAATCAGAGAAAGCATCAGTGGTTTCTGTAATTCAGTTTAAATCACACACTGAATTTTCATGTCTTTAGGGAAAGAGGAGACTTGGTTTCATTTTTTTTAAGCATAGACAGAGGAGGTAATTTAGTTATCTAAAGCAATAGGAAGACTTTATCTAATCATACTTTGCTTGAGCTGTGGTTTCATGTTTTTTCTCATTAGGAGTTGCAGTAATTCCTCATAAAGTTTAAGGAAGCTTTCCTAAGAATGTGAGTTTTTATGTTCTGAAGAATTAAGTTTTGAGGAATGGAAGAAAAAAAACTGCATGTTTTTTTTGACAACACACTGTAGTGAAATTTAAAGAATTATCATGAAAAGTACTAGCGAGAGAAATTGTAATAAAAAATTGAAAAAATGTGAGAAATTTTGATGAAAAAGTTCACTCTACTGCTTACTACATGAACAAAAGTTTGTATTGGGTTTGCATAGCCAGATTTTGGTAGTGAGCATGCTACAGGGATGACTTCTGGAAAAATCTTCCAGAAGTTTCTCCCATGTCGGACACAGCAAATGCCAGCTCGGTCCAGGATGGGTCTGCTGCTGACCAAGGCCTAGCTAATCAGGAATGATGGTAGTGCCTCTGTAATGACCTGTTAAAGAAGAAAGAAGTTATTGCATGCATATCATTGTCAATAGAGAAGAACAGAGTTAGAATGTGTAAGATGATCAGCTCTGCAGATGCCAAGGTCAGTGGAGAAGGA
>VRYO01000406.1:959301-1071707 GCA_009812075.1 Sialia sialis
AGGCAGCTGTGCCCCTGCAGCCCATGGAGGACCATGGGGACGCAGAGATCCCCTGTACCCCATGGAAGAGACACATACCAGAGCAGGTGAATGCCTGACAGAGGGCTATGAACCTGTGGGAAGCCCATGCTGGAACAGGCTCCCAGTTTCTTGGAGAGGGGAGCCCATGGTGAAGCAGATTTCCTGGTAGGGCTTGGGACCCTGTGGGGGATCCATGCTGGAGCCAGCTGTGCCTGTGGATGAGTGACCCTTGGGGCAGCAGTCTGTGGAAAACTGTAACCTATGGGATGGGTTCACGCTGGGGAATATTGTGGAGTACCGTGTGGTGTTGGAAGGAGCTCACACTGGAGGAGGGGAAAGACTTAGCTCCCTGAGCAGCAGAGAAACAACTTGTGATGAATTGTAACCCCCATTCATCATCTCCCTATGCCACTGAGGGAGAGGATGTAGAGCTGGGAAGCAGAGGGGGGATGAGGTGTGAGGCAGAAAAAAAACTGGCTCAATGAGCTCTTAAAAGGGTTGAAGGTTGTTTTTAATATACTCTGAGTTAGATGCACAGGAGAAATACCAATGAGATATTTTCAAGAAGTCAAAACAAAAAACAAACTCTACTGGCAACTTCAGAAAATCAGAGAATGTTGGCAAAACCTTAGTGCAGCATTTAATGAACATAAGCATAACTTCACAAAACAATAACTTAGACCATTCAACTTTGCAAACTACAGCCTGTCCAATTTTAGGTTTTTCAAAACTCCAAGAAGAATGAATTAGAGGATGAAAGAGAGAAAGAAAAAAACCAGAAAATATATAGAACAGAACAATTATAGCTACCAATCAGGGTTTCAGTGTTGTTCAGATGATTAAAAATTCCAAGAGGAGGTAGAGTCAAGACCTGCTTGCCTTATGTCCTGGGTTAAGTACCCTTTGGCTTTGGGCCATTTCTCCAGGAGGTGCTTCTGCTCATTTGTCCTCTGTGGGGCTAGACTGGAGCTCCAGGGGTGAGTGTGGAATACTGCCTCCACTACAGTGGGATTGGAGCTGGGATACAGGCCCAGAGTGATGGAGTGTGTGGAGCAGGGCATTGCCTCATCAGAGTAAGGTCCAAACTTCCTCGTTTCCCCATGCACGTGCCCAAAGTTTTTAGACAACTATTCTTCCAGTCTATCACAGAGGGGAAAGTGTTTTTAAGATTTGTTTTACTTCTCATTATCCTGCTCTGATTTTGGTAGTTATAAATTCAATTAATATCCCCAATATGAATCTGTTTTCCCCGTGGCAGTGTTTGGTGACTGATCTCTCCCAGACCTTATCTTAATCCATGAACTTGTCATTATATTTTCTCTCTCCTGTCCAATTGCAGGTGGGAGAGATAGAGTGGCTTGGTGAGAGCCTGGCCTCTGGCCAGGGTCAACCCACTACAAACATACAAAGGAAAATCAAGATAGAATTAATTTAGAAATATTTATAGGAGGTCAGAATGAAAACAGTAAGGATGGAAAAGGGCAAGTGTCAAGATTGTTCTGGGTTTAGGTCTTCAAAAAGGCAAGAGCTGTTGTTGGTCGCTGTAAAGTTTATTTGTAGAGGCATGTCAGTCTCAAAGACTAAGAGTCCCAAATGACAAAGTCTATGCTAAAAGCTTTCTGGCATAGAGTCCAGAATTTAAGCAGCGCCTGGTATAAAGTCCTGGGCAGAGGCAGGAGCAGCAGTTCTCTGATAGAGAACTGAGTAGAGGTAGAAGCTGTGGCCTGGTACAGAGTCTCATGCAGAGGCAGAGGCTGCAGTCTGGTACAGAGTCCTGAGCAGAGGCAGAAGCTCCCTGGTCTCTCTTCTTCTGTTCTTCTCTTCTTGTTCTTCCTCTTCTTCTTCTTTCATGTGGTGTTAGTGATGATGATGATGGTGGAGAAAGAGAGAGTGAGAGAGTTCTCACTCCAACGCATGGATTTTTATTTACAAATTACCCAATGAGCTAAAACCACAAACCTGAAGCATTAATTCTAAACCTATTAGAATTTTAGTTCTATAGTACAAAGGTTTGCGCTTAACTTTTGCATATAGCCAATCTATTCACACAAATAATTCTGTCTTGTTCTATCTGAAAAATGTAAGCAATATTCTTACTACGTTTTCCTTTATGTCTAGAGCTATGCTTTTGAACTCTCACTGAAGCTTGTTCTTTACCTGCTTTCCAGGCTTTTTACTCTCCTAAGGCATTTAAAGCATATTTTTACTCACTTAAAACTTTGACTTCTACTTCGTATCTACACAACTTAATAATGTTTCTACTTACTTTACAACTAAAGTTTACACCTCTATTTCATGTCTGTGTGGCTTAATGTATTTTAATTTTTTTAAAGGTTTTAATTCAGAGCCTGCATTTTGTTCTCTCTCTGAGGGACTCAGGCCTCTGTTTTTCACACTCCAACAGGTAAGGGAGAAAAGGGATAAGAGAGACCTTCTGTTGGATTGCAAGGTGCAGTGGACCCCTTTGTCTAAAAGATTTAGCAACTTTTAATCAATCAATTAATTTAACATTTTTAAAGTGATTCAATAGAATTTATTACAAATAAAATGGTGACAATTATAGATCTGACATGGCAATATTTATGCTATGTTTGCTATAGGCCATTCAAATCAATTCACACACACTGACACATAGACAAAAGGAAGTATGCAGAAAGTAAAGTTGTGAAAAATTCTCCTCAAGTGTCAGGGAAATGCTCATGTGGACTGTCTTGATATTCACGATGGGTGAGAGTTGAGGCTTGGGGTATCAGCTCAGAACTTTTAGTCCTTTCAGTACCATAAAACTGAGAGTTTGTGGGTTTCTGAGAGGACACCTGCTAAGAGGGAGGTGTTGGTGCATCCATCCGTATTCCAGGGGAACTCAGAGGGCCTCACTTAAGGACTGTTTGCAGAATCACAGGATGTTTGACTTTAGTCACCTGTGAAATTTCCCATCCTCAGATTGGTTATTGGAGTTTCCAAAACACATCAGCCCATACTATTGTGACACTACTTGTGTCACAAGTTTCTTGATATTCTGCAAATAAGGAAGGAAAGAATGAAAATTTCTAGCAGATGTTTGACTTCAAAAGACGATGAAAAACTTGTATGGTGCAAGGATGCTGAATAACACAGGTATATGGGCCAGCTGTCTCAACCAGCAGTCCCAAGACTTATCCAAGTCTGTCATACCCCAAGGTGTTGTAGTTGTAAGTTTGTCCACATTCTGTGTGCTGTAACCTCTCCAGTTTAAAACCTGGACTTTGTCTGGCAAAATGACTGAAATGACAGCAGTACAAACTGATCAGGAATACTCATTCAGGAAGAATTTTGCTTCCTTCTGTTGCGTCAGCTTATAAAGCGGCTTTAACAGCTGGGGCAACATTGAGGTTCATTGGCAGACTGAGATCCATTAGTATAAACCCTCTGGAATATTTATTTCCAACATCTGGAAAGTAATATGATAGTGCTGCAGGCAGCTAAGTTTCCTATGCTGTCAACACATGAATCTATATTTGAACTTGCTGGTAGAAGTCATTGGGAATCCAGGATGGTGCTTTCCCGTTTTGTCTCAGAAGAGAATGTGAGCTGTGAATGGCCCCTATTAAATTTGTCAGAAAGTACAAATAGGAAGGCAATCTTTTAAAATGTAACTGTACCTAAACACTTGGAAAAAATAAAATTTAAACCCTATTTTCTGCAGTTGCAGTTTTACTTATTGAAGGCTAACTTTTGTAATTACATGGTACATCTGACTTTGCCTTACCTCTTCCTTGTTATTGCGTTGCAGATGCTTCACATTTTGGATGTAGAGATTTGCACAGACACTCCCTTTCATCAAAATTGTAGGTGAATTAGGTGAACTTTACTCGAGTTACAGATCTTAGAAATAGGTCGTGAAAAGCATCTGTCCTTTTGTGTCAGTTCTATGAAAGAATATGCCTTAAAAGTTTGCTCTTTTCAGGAGAAGTAACTCTGAATAGCCAAGATCTTTAGGAAAAATCACCCTGACAGGCTTTCAGGTCTAGCAATTGAAGGTTCTATTCCCTATGAAGAATGGCAGTAAATGCTTTATGAATTGAGAAAGAGATAAACCTAGACTCTGGGTGCACCAAAAGCATCAAGGAAAATTAATTGTTTACTTTTTGGACACAAAAAGGAAACTTACCAGGACCTCTCTAATGTCTTCCTAAATATATATTTTGGACATTATGGTCATCTAGACATACCAGTTTTCCTCATGCTTCAAAATTGAACAAGAAAAGCTTTAGTTTGTTCGTATAAAAAAAAACCATCTCTGAATATTACATGAGGATCTCAAGTCTACTTTGTGTTATACATAATTTTATCCTTGTGCTCTTTGCTAAACCAAACTGGCATAATTCTACTAGTCGGTGAATAGTGATAGATTTGCATTTTTCACCTCTGAGGACTAAACTCCTGCAGTCAGTCATCATACATTTTGGGGTAGAAAGCTTCGGATCCACAAAAAATACCACAGCCAGCCCATTCCTTCCTGTCCCATACATTGACCAGAAGAGGATTATATTAGCGCTGAAACTTCTTATTTTGAAAAGAAATTAAAGGCTGCCTTAGCAGTCGAACTTCAAATAGCTATTGACATTTTGCCCTTATTTATGATGGTAGAAACTTCAAGTTTTGAGGCAAGCTGCCATGTAAGCAGTAATTCAGATCTATTCCCTCTGATGAGCTCTGCATGTGACATAACTGCATTTCTCTTTCTTTTTCTTTTTTTTTTAATTTCAAAACAACAACTGAAGTAGCCAAACAAGAAGACATTTGTGAAATAATTAATTGCAAAATGTCATATCTATTCCTTTGCTGAACTTTCATAGCCTTGTGCGAACAAATCTTTGCTGGAAGATTTTTACATAATAGATGAATGGCTTATGTATAAGAGACAGGTGTCTCATATCTGTATCAAATGGGTGTTGAATCTCATTTCCAAGTTCCAATACCTCCACTTCAATGAAGATCTGACAGTGGTGGAAATCACCACAGTTTTGTTAAATTTTGGAGGAAATAGAATGTAAAACAACCTCTTGTGTAAATTTTCTACAGAAAATATATTGACTGACTTTAGAAAGTCCAAATAACAGGTATAGCAGTAGATATCTGCTAAGTCTCTATTACAGTCTTTATAGCAGTCACTCTGATTTAGATTAGCAGAGCACTTGTCTCATGGTTTTGTTACCATGTAATAATTAATGTTTTTCATTTTCTACAGAAGACTGATTCCTTTGAGATCATTTACAACCTTACAGATGTATTTGGCCAACATTTTAGATAACAAAAACCTGGAGATCTTACTATTGTTAACTCTTTCTTTCTTCACCAGACAAGATAATTTTGAATTACACACAATGGCCAGATTCTTATTTTATCTGTGCCATGGGATATCTTCAGGTATCAATAGAATTATAGTAGTTTAGAACTTCCTTAGCTTTCAGAGCCCTCTAGAGTCCAGCTGGCATGGAAACCCCATCCTAAATTCCTTCAAAGATATCAGGTTAAAGGTTTATCCATGCTATGGCTCATTTTTATTTTTAGATTTTAAATGCCAGTATTTTTTCATAGGATGACACTGAGAGGTTCTACAGTGTAGCCTGAAGTAAACTTCGAGGTTTGGTGATTTCAGTGTAAATCATGACATAAATATGTCTACACTTACTTTGTAGTAAATAAGTCAGATGAGCTAGACGACTTCAAAGTAAATACACAGGAAGCATCAGACCTAGCAGAGAAGCTGTGTTCATAAGTCACCCAGACTGATGGCATTCGCCTGGGAGCTCTTAGGGAACTCATATGTGAAATTACAGAACTGCTGACCAAAGCATGCAAACTGCTTCAAAGACCATCTGTGATGGAGGCCTGGCTGACTGCCAGCAGCACTCGTGTAGCCACAAAGTTTCTAGAGGGTACCCTGAAAACTGCAGGCTGGCTAGACTGACCACTCCTGATGAGATGGGAGAGTCTGTAATAAGGAGTGAATTCTCTTGTTCCAGAAGTGAACAAAGTCTTTTGGGCAAAGAGGCAACAGGGCTTGTGAACTGGGGCAGTTTGGGATCACTGATATGTTAGAGTTTTCTGGAAGTGTCAACAGCACATAGATAGAAGTGATCCACTGCATCGTGCACTGAAGTTTTAAAAAAGCTTCCGGCAAGTTTCCATGCTATAGGCTCTGGAGGAGCTATAAGAGGGATCTTGATTGGAAATGCTAGATGTTCATGAGTACTTAGAAAACATGCCCAAGTCAAGGGACTCTTCAAACATGTGGATTGTATACAGTGTCATACATTTTCCAGTTTATGTCTACATAAGCATGAAATTAGCTTTCATGGTTATGCAGACATATTTCACCTCTCATTAGTCAGACTGCCTAAAAATCACCTGCTAAAAATAAACTGGACATGTTATAAGCACCATTACAAGGTCCTGAACTGCATCATCCATCTTTTATAAACCTCTATGAGCCTGTACCATCTCTGTCTGTACCACTTCTTTTCACTTCCCAGGTATGACACAACTGTGTGGCCTTACACCAGTCTGACATGAAAACAGCAGAGCTGTGTAAAAGAGCTGTGAGAAGCCTTCATTGACAATGACCCTTGTAAGCAAGGAGCTGCATCTGCCTTCCTTGGTGTGACCCTCAGCTACCTACTTGCCTGGCAGAGCAGGCTGCTCGTGCTGCTCCCTGGTAAGCCACCCTTGCCTTCACCAGTCACTGCATTAACTGCAGAGTGTGGAGTGGAAATTTGTGACTGACATCAATAGAAATGTGCTCTCTTTGTTCTTGTAGGTCCTTACAGAACCACATTTTAAAGTAGATGACCATGTACTTTGTTTTCTCCATATTTCAGTTACTCAGGTTTAAAGAAATGCACTTAAAGGACTGTAGGCGGTATTAATTTCTTCAGAATAAGATAGAGCGAAACCCTGCAGCTAGAGATTCCAGCTTTGTCAGTGATTTGAAGTGGAGGAAGTATCCAAGCTAATGATGATGGAGTTGAATGCCTGTGGGTAAGGGGAAGACCAACAAGGCTGACATCCTACTGGGAGTTTGTTATCATCACCCAACCTGGATAAACAGGTAGACAAGTTATATTGTGAGCTGCTGGAGAATGTTTCAGGACCATCAGCTCTTTTACTTGTAGGTGTCTTCAACCTGCCAGATATCTGCTGGGAACTTAATACAGCAGAAAAGAAGCAGTCCAGGAAGTTTTTAGACTGTGTGGAGGATAACTTTCATCGCAGTTGGTGAGTGAGCCCACCAGGGGAGGGACTATGTTAGATCTGTTGTTTGCAAATAGAGATGGGCTGGTGGGAGATGTGGTGGTTGGAGGCTGCTTGGGGCACAGTGATCGTGAAATTATAGGATTCTCAATATTCGGTGAAATCAGGAGGAAGATCCTTAAGACTTTTACACTGGACTTCCAGAGGGCAGACTTTGGCTTATTTTAGAGACTTATTCAGAGTGTTTCTTGGGAAGCAACCCTTAAAAACAAAGGAGTTCAGGAAAGGTGGGTGTGCTTCAAAACAGAGATCTTGAGGGCACAGGAACAGATGAGCCGACGAGCCAAAGATCCAGCCTGGATGGGCTGTTCAATATTTTCTTTGATGGCATGGATGAGGATGTTGAGTCATTAGTAAATTTGCAGACAACACTAATCTGGGAGTGTGTGTCAATTTGTTGGAATGTAGGACGGCTCTGCAGAGGGACTTGGAACAGTTGGATAGATGGGCAGACTCCAATAGGATGAGGTTTAATAAGTCTAAGTGTCGAGTCCTGCATTTTGGCCACAATAATCCCCTGCAGCATTACAGGCTGGGGACATTGTGTCTGGACAGCGCCCAGGCAGAAAGGGACCTGAGGGTACTGGTCCACAGCTGGCTGAACATGAGCCAGCAGTGTGCCCTGGTGGCCAAGAAGGCCAATGGCATCGTGGTCTGTGTGGCCAGCAGGAGCAGGGAGGTCATTCTTCCCCTATACTCAGCACTGGTGAGGTGCCATACCTTAAGTATTGGTAAAGTTCTGGCCCCTCAGTTTAGGAAGGACATTGAGGTGCTTGAGTGCATCCAGAGAAGGGCAACAAGGCTGGTGAGGGGCTTGGAACACAAGCCCTGTGAGGAACAGCTGAGGGAGCTGGGGTTGTTTAGCCTGGAGAAAAGGAGACTCAGAGGTGACCTTACCACTCTCTACAACTTCCTGAAAGGTGTTTGTAGTCAGGTGGGGTTTGGTCTCTTTCTTCAGGCAGCGACTGACAGAACTAGAGGACATGGTCTTAAGCTGCACCAAGGGAAATACAGGTTGGATGCTAGGAAAAAGTTTATCAATGAAAGAATAATAAAATACTGGAATGGTCTGCCTGGGGAGGTGGTGGAGTCACCATCCCTGGATGTGTTTATAAAGAGACTGGATGTGGCATTTGGGGCCATGGTTGTCATGGCTTGGACTCGATGACCTTAAAGGTCTCTTCCAACCTGGTCACTCAGAAATTCTGTGATTCAGACAGGAGTACGTGTAGCTGTGCATCCTTAGGGCTCTTTTCTCCCCTTGACATTCATCTGAATAGCCACTAGCTATATCTTCTCAGTTCCCATTCACAGTGAGATACGCCTATGCTCCTGAAACTTCAATATATGGACAGATTGCTCCTGCCCATATGTCATTATATTGATAACAGAAGGAAAACAAGAATTGTATCTGAAATCTAGTAATGCAATAGGCTGACACAAAACAAAGAACTGCAATTATCTCTGCACGATTTTGAAAATAATAAGGAATATGTAGCATTTTTCTATCACTAGGCTGAGTCTGGTGCTTTTTAGCAGTCTGTCTGGATCAAATATCAAATGACATTGTCCTGAAAAAGAGTAACAGGAGTGCAGACCTAAGGTCCGTTTCTGTCAAGCTTGAAAAATATTCTTCTTTGTTGCCAGTGAATACTGAGAACAATATGAACAAATAGAATATCACTTACAGGATGGTGTCAAACTCCATCAGGCAAAATAACCTGCAGGAATATCTTCATATTATATTATCACATGTTCCAACATGTGTTAGCCCATGCATATAGAAACAGAGGTTTTATTTTTCTTCTCTGGGAGAGGAAAAAACATTGCCACTCAAAGCCCTTTGTGCTGAAGGTGATATAACTGGTGAGTATTTGGAAAAGGAGAAACTTTATATAAATACACTATCACTGCAATTAAAAGAAACTTCAGAACATCGAATTTGGAGACAGAAAAAGTGGGGTAATTGATTTCTTTAGGATCTTTAAAATTAAATGCACATGCCTGGAACCAGATCTGACCTGAAATACCTAGAGTTTTATTGTAGAACAATTCTTTGGAAAACCCCTAGACTTGTGGTAAGTTCATGGCTCAGATCATAGTATATCTGAGTATGAACATGAGTAGAACATAGTAAAAAAATCATTAACTCTTGTCCTTCTTATTTTGAATCTGAAAAGACCTTGTAAGAAAGCAGCATCTACAAAAATACAGAGAAGGAACACCTTTCAGAAGTTATAGATGCAAGCTGAGTTGTAGAGCCTCATCCTCACACCTATGAACTGTGCAGCACTGCCCTGTCCTCAGAGACAGGTGTGGTCACACAGAAATGAATGTTCATCAGGAGCTTCTGGGTGCAGAAGAGAAACATGATCACACTGTACATGCTGCCCTGCATTTCAACAGCCAAGGCAGAATATTGTTTAGGGCACCTATATTTGGGTATTTACAACTCATGGCATGAGGATGCTCAAACATTTTTTGATACAGCTCAAAGATACAGTTCCTTCCTCATATTTGTTACATGTGATACATCTGGCTTTCTATCAGTTATGTTCTAGCTGTAATATGCACTTCCAGTGACAGATGAATATTGAATTTTTTTTCAACATAGAAGTAGGCATATAATTTTTAAAGAACTCAGAGTGCAATAAAATCAACAACTCTAAAAACAGTTAGCTATATTACTTTGTCACCATGGTGGTGTTACCTACTCCATCCTCACTTCCATACCCAACCATTTGTAAAATTTACTAATTGAATTACATTTTACATTTAGATTATTAGAGCTCTGGGATAAAGAAATAACTTTCGTTGTATTTCTTGACAGCACTCAGCTCAGTGGGGTCTAATGTGGAGTAGAACTACAAGATACGACTGTAAAACAAAGTATAAATAATTGTAAAGGTAAAAGTGACCTGTTAACACTTTCATTTCCAAAAACACTTCAAATGTCATATACCGAAAAAAGAGTAGGGTTACTTACTCCATCATGCTGTAGAGAGAAAAGGAAGGATTTCTTCAAATAATTATTTTGGGCATCAGAGTTCATAAACTGCAGGTATGCAGCCTAATCTCCCCATCTGCTTATATTCTTTAAAGAACACTTTGATCTGCTTTTGCTTTAAAAAGTAGTGAATGTAGACCATTCCTTTGCAGCATCTTCTAAAAATCACTAGTAGGAAAACTCTTCTGATATTTGGCCCAAATTTTGCCCTTCCTTAATTTAACCTTTGCTGTTTCTAAACCCTTAAGTGCCTCCATAGAACTCCTCTCAATAGCTCTCATTCCTCTCAGATGAATTATTAGGTGACATTGTTAGGTGACATTGTTTGATCTTCTTTTATGAGGTTTTTTTTATCATTATATCTCAGAATCTTTCTTTCACTATCTTTCTCCAATCACCTGTATTGCTACTCCTTCCATATTAACATCATCTATAAAAAACAAATTTCCATGTGGTTTTTTTCCTGTGAAGAGCATTGATAAGGCAGGTAATGAATAATAAATATCATACCTTCTTTCTGTTTGTCTTATTGGTACGATATGACTCCCTGGATGATACTGACAGGCTTCCTAGGAGGAACTCACAGGAACACAGAAAAGAAGGCAATGGTAATAAAGACCTACCATTTGGAAACAGTATTTAATTGGTAGTGCAAGTGGGAAAGAAGGACCTCAGACAAGCATTTTGAGCAGGTTAAACTAAAGGCTACTCCAGGGCCCCATACTCAAGACGAGTATACCTTTACCAAGCATAAAGCCATTCTCAAACAATGAAGATCTCCTTAGAGAACATGATAAATATGTGTCAGGTGCCTAACCCCAGTTCCACTAGACATTTATCTCTTGTGTCATCTCCATCTTTACTCTGTGGTATTACACTTAATTTTAAAAATTAATTGCAAGTATAACTTTTCTCATGAAATTATCGCAGGCAAAAAAAATCCTACTGTATCTGTCATAGTCTTCTAATTTGGTAATTCTGTCAAAAAGTAACAGCTACAGTTTGTTTTTGTAAGCTGCACTTATTCCTGATGCCTCTGCTATCTTCCAAATGGCTAGAAACTGTTATTCATTCCAGTATTTTAAAAGGGATTGAAGCTTGACTTTCTTGACAGTAATTACTACGATCTTTCTCTTTTTGAAGGCTGACACCACATTTCTTTCCTGTTATCTACCAGTGCTTCTATCCCAGTTTCATTTATGAGAGCAGCAGGAAGAAGAGATTTAAGTGACGAATTCCTGCTGGAGGAGAGCTGCCAAAGCTGTGCTGGAGAGGAAAGGTAAGTTCATCTGCTGCACTATGAAAGGATCTCTCTCGTGCACATGACGGTAGAGATGGGTGTAAAATTTTGTGTATGCACACTGAGTCTTTTCACCTGACTCTTAATGACCAGCCACAGTCAACTTCCCTGTCAGCTTCTTTGTAGAGCTCAAGTGTAGTATCTCAAATATGCAAAACTGAAGTGGTATGATGCAATAGAAGTACAAGTCATTCCAAGCTGTATCCAGTCATCCCAGGCTTCAGGATAATCACACTTTCTCACCTCTTAGTCCTTTTCAGTTTCTGTTTCATAGGCAAAACCATGCCTTATCTCTGGAGTGCCTCTGATGGCAAGCCTGTTTTAACATAGTTTTGTTGAAGCAGCTCTCTGCTTCTTCTCTCTGCTGCTGTACCTTCATTTCTGCCCACTTTTTCTCCAGAATAGCATTATGGTTTTCCACCATTGGACGTCATGTCCTACAAGTGTATGCTCTTCTAGGTCAGTTGGTGATCTACACTTTTGGCTCTTCAGATCAGCAAATTTCTGTACTTATTGAATTATCCAGATCTCCTCTCCTTATTTGCTTTTAAATCACATGGTTCACCCTTGCCTCCAGCTGCAGCCCTAAAACATAATTATGTTTACTTATGTCTACTTTTACATGATGCCAAACAAAAGAGTAACTTCAAGCACATGATCAGTGTGATAATACCTCCTTTGGGATGCCTGTATCCAATTGCTGTATCTTTACTTCATTATTTCAGTAGCAACGGCTGCTGGCTTGTTTGGGTTTTTTCTAATTTTTTACTTTAAAAAAAAGGATAAATGATCCCTAATTCCAGCTTTTGTTTTTTGGTCACTGGCTGTTGGCTTGTGAGCTTTAGCTTTGGTTAGATGTATTTTCTTAATTATTATCATCACTGAAAATTGTGATCAAAGGTCTTTCTCGCCAATTCAGCTGGAAGAGTTCTGTACAAATTATAGCACACAATACTGACTGACCAGCGAAGAACCTATGCTTAGGCAAATCCACTGGCACTCAGAGAGAGAGAGACAAACTCACCAAACACAGACAAAGGTTTAAATTTTTTTTCCTATAAAACATGAGAAAATTATAACTTCACTTTTTAAATTGTATTTGTTGACCTTCCTATACATTAACTGCCTGCCCATTGGTTTCACTGTGTTGCAGCTACCTGGACTATCCTTATAAATAATCAGAAGTCACTTCTGCCTAATGATGACAAGATTGTTTCTGCTTCATCTATGCAACAGAGCTCATCCTCATCCTGCTTCCATGGATACTGATTCTCAACCCATTTCTGGATTTGAGGAATGCTACTGTGTGAATCAAAGTGATTTGCAAGAGCAGACTGTTTTAGTGCCTACTGAATTAAATTAGATTATTTCTTTGGCATTCAATGGGCATTAAATTAGACCTTTACTGAATGGTGGAACATTCTTACAATTCAAGACAACTTAA
The DNA here is from genome assembly GCA_009812075.1 of Sialia sialis. Classification (NCBI taxonomy): domain Eukaryota; kingdom Metazoa; phylum Chordata; class Aves; order Passeriformes; family Turdidae; genus Sialia; species Sialia sialis. The sequence continues at coordinate 972,370 of VRYO01000406.1, forward strand.
CTTAATGAGAAACACTGTTTTTCAAGTGTAAACTCTCAACAGTTTTCCCTAGAGGAGAATCCAGGATGTATAAGGGCATTTGTTTGTTTTCTTTTTCTTAGTCAACACTGATAAATTCATAAAGAATTCTAGACTCCTCTAGGGAGAATAGATTCAAATTAAAAATGAAAAGTTGCATGCACTTTTGTGCATTCAAAGCTTGCATTAATTTTAAATAGGTAATAGGTACTCCTAAACTTCAGAATACTTGGGAAAAAAGGGACCACTGGTATGTATTTGAGAGCAATTGATTAAAACCAGCTGCAATTACAGGGACCCATCCACCCATGTAAAGGATGGAGGATACAGAAAGAAGCAGCCTTATATCATTGTCATTCCTTCACCTACTTACAGCTTAATAGTATGGAAAAAAATAAATGAGACTGAAGAAAAAATGGAGATGAGAAGAGCAGAAGTGTGGGAGGAAAAAGAAGAGAATATGTTTTCTACCAATTTCGTGTGCCAGAGGAATCATTTATGGCTTTAAAGTAAAGGTTCAAAACATTTAGGGATAAATTTATCTCTGTTTTTAGCTATCCAGAGAGAAATAGAGTTGACGCAGGGATACAGTTTTCCTCCAGACTCCTGGTAATTAAAATCCAGATCCCAGCAGGCATGGCTAAGGCTTCCGTAAATTTGGAGAAGATATTTACAGTTTACTGCTCTTGAACCTTTCAGTTCCTGGCCTGAATTCACTTCTGGGCACCACTAGCATTCAGAACCCAGCAGAGGAGCAACATGATTGGAAGTTTGAAGAGAGGATGACAACCACTGAAGGTAATAACCTCAGTGACTTCATTCCCAGGCAAACCCAAGTGGCATCTTTGAGAGACAAGAGCTTGGTTAGGGCAGATTGTAAGGCAGGAACGCGCTGGTTTGGGGTGTTTTCTCCTGTAGGATCGTCACCAAAGCTTAAAGACCAACCTAATCCTGTTTTGCAGAAAAGTGTGTATTCTTGTTGCTCTTGTGGGCATGTTACCCCTGCCCACTATGAGGAACTAAATCTTACTGGAAGCTTTGGGAATGGAGTCCTGCAAGCTCTGACTGAATAATGACATTCTTTGCCATCTTAAGCAGAAGTTCCTCTCATTGTCCACTGCTACCAATCCCTCTTTCTTCACTGCTGGTACAGCATTGCAGGCATGTCTTGGAAGTTATTCTCCTTTGGTTTCATCTGGCACTTGCCTTAGCCAGGTGAATTCAATCTAATCATATACACATATATATAATCACACCTAAGTTTGGACTCAGATTCATGAGGTTCAGGCACATCAATATTTAGGATGCATTCAGAATGATATTTAATATGAAATAACCTAGAAACTGAAGGAGCTGAATATAAATGTTGAGTTGTATCTGTGGTTCCAACAAAGTTGTGCCCTAAGATAGCTAGAAGTTATATGGGAAAAAATAGAAAGCTTCAGTAGACTGTAGCCAATTTACCACTGCTGCCAATACTGAATTACAGCTCATTCTGAATTAAGCTGGCAGTGATATATGGCATAGTAAATTTACTTGTTATGACTCTAGGACTAAGACACTCTGTGGGGAATTGCCTAAAGCAAAATCTCACTTATATTTTAAGTAATTTTTTAAGATATAAGTTTGCTTGATAAAGGATTTTGTGTACTATGAAGTCTACTTGCTTGACCAAGCAACTCCCAGTGACAAATCTTTTGGTGAATGGAACACACTGCATCAGTACCTAGCAGGCATTTGCAGACTACATTTAGATGTATGAATTATGAAAAAAGTAGAATTTTAGAGCAATCTAGATTTCCGTTCTCTATGTTAGATTAGCAAACTATGCTAACTCAAATTGCTCATTTTTCATAATTTAAATATCTTTCAATTTCTTCAGAACCATCACTCCAATCTCCCTTTTCCTCCTCTGCTGAAATATAAACTATACCTAATCTCCCAGTTTAAGTTACACCTTCTGTTTCTTTCCTCTTGTAAAATTAATCTCATTTAAGGAATTAAAGGAAATATGGCAATTAAATAGTATGATTTCTCCCTGCTTCTTTTTTGTTTTTGAGGAGGGGAGTAGGGTGGTAGGGACTAGACTGGAAGAAATTATGATAAATATGCCTCTCTTGCTTCCTGGGATTAGATTTAATTTTCCCTTCCAACATACTTGTTAGCTTCCCTAAAAGAATGTTTGCATTTCTTTTTTTGATGAGTAAATTCTTGCTAGCCTCTGACTTTTTGGCATGTCATTACATTTCCAAGAGTTTAGCAAAATGTTTACAGGCTTGATCAGATTTTAAAAAAAAAAAAACCCAACTGATAAAACTCCTGCTTTTTGATCCTACACTTGCCCCTTGTTAATCTGTCTGTAATTCCACTGTACAAATAGGTGAAGTGGAAGCAGTGAAAGGTGCAGTATATTTTGGCAGGCAATGTCATGGGAGTGAGTGCTGAAGGCAAGAGAAAGTACAACTGATTTTGCTGCCAGGGAAACCCTGGCATGGAAGAGGATCTCTATAATCCAAAAGAGTTATTTAGTGATTTGCAAACATCAAAAGTGATACTAGGGTTTCCTGACCATCTTCTGAGGTGTGGTGTCCTGAAATGTGGTGAGAAGTTACAGATAACCACTGCCAAAAGGGGATGTCCTTTACACCTTTCCCACTCCCACGTTTTCCATGCTGGTGCTCACTTTGCCCTCTTTGATGGCCTCTTTAGTTGACTAACTCCAGGGGGAACAAAAACAGAACTGAACATTTTCTGTTACAACAGTGAGTCAAAGCGGCTCACAGAAGGTTTAATGAGCTGTAGAGGTGGAAAGGGGAGAGCACGGAGTTAGGAAATCAGGGAAGATCAATGATAATAGCATTGGTAAGGGAAGGAAAGGGTTAGGACAGAAGCAACTGTGTGATTTAGTGTCAGCATATTTAGGATTGGTGCTGCTGCCTATGGAAGCAGCATTGTCTTGTGGGGTGGCTAAATAAATGGTCTCTATTTTTCTCTGTGAAGCTTGGAGTATGATAGATGACGGCAGAAACCCAACAATGGCAAAATGTTATAATTCTATCAAGTGCCTTGTGGAAAATTTTTCTTTAACAAACTTCAGCATAAAAACAAACAGCAGAATTCACAAAATCCAAACAAGAAATGCAGTCACACAGACCTAGGGCCAACTCATGTTTATACAGAGAACAGCCAAGGCCTCTGGGGATAGTGCAATTCAAATATTAAATAAAAAGATCAGAAGACCTCAGAATTACTCAGACAGGTAACTAAATTCAGAGGGCTAGATCTCCTCCCAGGCAGTGTGATGCCCTGTTGGGAAGCTGATTTCTCTTCCTTTCCATCTCTCTGACTTTCCTGCTGAAAAAAATTTCAAGAGCACTCATGGCTTGTAGGTGTAATTATGACTGATGCAGTATATTAGAAGAGCAACGTAATCAGCTCAGCTCTCAACCTTTTAGTGCCTCATCCCCTTTTACCCATGTTTCTGGACAAAATAAAAGTATGAAAGCATTGTTGGGCAAGTTTTGATGTAGGGTTTTTGTTTGTTTCTTTTGTTTGTCAGTTTGTTTGTGGTTTTGTTTTGTTTTGCCATGGGAAATAGAAATACAAAGGCAATCTATGTTTTTAAATTTAAATAGATTGATCAAAAGTTTCTATTAGATCCTAAAGGGAATTTGAGTATGTCCTAGATTTTTGGATTTAAAAGTAAGTGTCATTTTACATACTTGCAAAGAAAGAAAACACAGAGAAATTTCAAATGCAATTCCTTAGGATATTAGTTTCTTTATTATTTTAGAAAAAAAATTGTTACAAACCCCAAAAGCTTTTACTTAATATATAGGATACACTTTCTCATTGGAGATGATTTTCTAGAAACCATTCAAATTCTAAAAAAACATGTTTTAAAAGTTATGAATTTAGTCAAGGTGCCTTGAAACCACAAGAGTAAGGTCAGGTTATTTAATAACTGGTCAAGTTTTTGCAGTTTTGGAGCATAACATTAACTATAGGGAAAGTGATTATTCCTTAAATAATTGAATCCCTGACTAATATACTGAATCTGCTTGTATATGTTGTAATATAAAAGAATTACAATAATTCTATCATAGCTATGGTAATCACATGGAATGACTGAACTTGTAACTCACTGGATATTTTGACACCTCCTCTCACTTATTTGCTTCCAATATGCCGGTCATCTTCTGGGTGGGCAGAAAAATTAAATGGCCTTGCTTCTCTCCTTAACTCCAAGATAAAAATGGACATGAACCAATAGTAAGTTTGTCTGTGTTACTGTTGCACTGAAATATTACACTGGCCTGTCAGAAGTTTTCTGAGGAGGATGATTTTTAAAAACCTCAGAAAGAGAAGAGCCATGAAAACCACGGAATCATAGACTGGTTTGTGTTAAAGATACCTTAGAGACTGCCTAGTTCTAACCCTCTGCCATGTGCAAGGATGCCACCCACTCCAAGTCCCATCTGGCCTGTCCTTGGGCACTGGCAGGGATGGGGCACCCACAACTTCTCTGGGCTACTGTTCCAGTGTCTCACCATCCTCAGAGAAAAAAACTTCTTCCTGATATCCAACATATAAATTCTGTCAGTTTAAAACCATTTCCCCTTGTCCTGTCACTACATGCCCTGGTGAAAAGCCCTTCATCTTTGAAGGAGGCCCTCTTTAGGTACTGGAATGATGCTGTATGGTTTGCCCAGAGCCTTCTCTTCTCCAGGCCAAACATCACCGACTCAGTCTGTCTTCATAGGAGGGCTGCTCCATCCCTCTGATCATCTGTGTCCTCTTCTGGACTCCCACCAACAGCCTCAATGTCCTTCTTACGCTTGGGGTCCCCAGAGACAGATGAAGCTCTCAAAGTGAGTTCTCATTAAAGCAGAGTAGAGGGGGAGGATCACCTCCCTTGACTTGCTGGCCACGTTGCTTTTGATCCAAAAGATTTCTGTGATAAAATTTCTCCTTCGACATAAAATATGAATCCAGTTCCAAACTTGAGATGAGCCCTAAGTTGTTTAACACATAGACTTAATGAATGTCCCTGGCAATGTGGACTACAAGTCAGGAAATTTATAGTCATGCAAGAGATTGGAGGTTATTATGTTTCTTAGATGAAAAGGAAAAGATCATAATAAAACATTAAGCTTTTTTCCATGAGATGAGAGACCTGGGATAACTTGGAATAGATGAACCTTTAGTTCATAAGCATTAACTCCCAATCAGAGCAAGATTTAAAAGTCTACTTGTGAATCAGAGAAACAATACATCCTGCACATGCTACTTATTCCACTGCATTCAAACAAGTAAGATATTTGCATTTTCAGAGCCCAGCACAAGGAGATGATGAAAATTTGTGACTAGACTAAAATATTTGGAGCTTGGAATCTAAAGGATGCACCTTTAGACTAAAACCATAAGTGTTATGAGGTTCTAAGGACCAAATATAAACCAGATATTGTATTTTAGCAATATATTTGGGGATGACAAATTTTCCTATAAGGACCTCTTGACAGTTCAGGTCATTCACAAAGTATTTGGGAAACTTCAAATCAGAAATCAAAACCTGTGTGCAAATTCAAAAAAGAAAACCACTTCTTTTGATCTTCTTCCTGCAGGGAAGCCAGACACTCTTTCTAGGTCTGGCTACTAAAGATTAAGTTGCACATTAAATAGAAGTGTTTTCATTTTCATTTTAGTGAGGTATCATGGTTTCCTAGCAGACTACTCTCATATCCATGAAAGAGTAGAAGGGAATAGAGATCAATCCTATGTTTATTAAGCTTGGCTATAGGATGATAATTCAGAAACCACATTAGTTTAGAAAAACATTTCACTAGTTTATATGCTGAAATGGAAAAGCTAAGATTTTCACCCTAGCTACTCTCCTATGGTGTATTCTCCTAAAACTTTCCATGTTTACTTCAGACAGTTTGCCTTGGGATTCCTGATTGCAGTCATCATTATGTTTTTCCCACTCCAAGATGGCAAACTTTACCTCCCTGAAATGTAAGAACAGGTAGGAAGATGGGTTTTGCTGTGCTCTTAAGCAGATATCAAACACCTTTCGTGGACAGTAGCATTCCAATCAAATTAGAATACTTTAAACTAAGTTTTATAAAAGGCAAGTATGCCACCACTTACCTATCAATGAAATCCAGATTTTCAGGGCACCCTTAATATAAGTGATCTGGAGTTTTGCTTAACCCTAAAAGGGGTTGCACTGACTCTAAAAAATCATAATACCTTATTAAGTATTTTTCTAGTGACTCTGCCTGAGAAACATGTCTGAAACAGGATGTATGAAAAAACGCTTAAACTAATATTAATAAAAGAACTCGTCAAGTAGAAAAGAATTTATTGAAAATAGAAGCTATGTGACTTAAATTACCATCCTGAAGCAACTGAGGAAACATCATTTTCTTGAGCAACATTCATTACTGTGAATTTAAATGCAGGTAAACCAGAATGAATTAAGAATGGGGTGACAAAATCTTGCCTCCATTTCAAAGTATTATTGACTCAGGGGTGGAATTCTTGGCTCCATTTTGGCAGTTTATGTAGAATGACATATCACATCCATTATTTTAACACAGTTTGTGTGTGTGTGAATCATAACTACTGTGACTGGCTGCTCTGTAATGTAATGGATGTAGACAAAGGCTGCCTAAGGTAGAATAATTCATTAGGTCAATTAATATACCAGCAGCATCTTGTTCCTGTGTTAATCATTGGACCAAACCTTTACTCTGCATTTAAATGTGGCCCTGACCATAAAAATTACTCAATAAAATGGTGTTTTAGTTATCTATGTTTATTTTCTTCCTGTGACTTGCACATTACTTTGCTCGGTTTTTAAGTCATAATTTGATTTTCCAGGTGTCAAAACATCACACTCAACTTGACATAAAAAGAAAAAAATCTAGCTGTGATGTGTCTCCATCTACACATGACTAACTGCAGTCATAATTCTGAAACTTCAACTAAACTGGTTATGTGGCTTTGGGGTTTTTGGGAAAGGATGTGTTTGTTTTGGGGTTTTTTTGTGAATGATGCATAAGGCAGAAGAACACCTATCTTTCCTTCCCACAGGAATTACCAATTGTATTAATTTGTATTGTCCATAACTACCCCATAAGTCATATGAGAAAGGGTCCTTTCTCATTTTCAGAATCATCAATTCACAGTTTACCTTTCTGAAAGGGTATAGAAGAAAAGTTAGAGAGTCCTTTCTGTCTGAAGGGAAGGGGAAAGAACCAATGGAGCTAATGATAATGTTTGTGGAAGAGCAAATGCCAATGATCTGAACATAGACAAATTTAGAAAATTCATTTTTCCCTGCGATCACCTGGCACCAGGAGCTGTAGCAGAAGGGGAAGCCTTCTAAATTGTGCTCTCAACAGCTATCCAAGTAATTTTTAGACTGTTTATCTTCAGGCTAGTCTTAAGCCAGAAGGGTTAAATTTGTCAAAATATGCCCTGGAATGTAGGTTCATACAGGCAGGTTCTCAGGAAAATTTATTTTCTTTCTCTGGAATTATTTGTAATTCTGCTGAAGCTATTAGATAGTATACATTCTTAAGAAGTGGAATATGCCTCACTAAACATCAAATTGAAATTAGTAGCCATAGAAATTTTCCTGGTGGTTCAGTTTTCTTTTGGTTTGGTTTTGTATGTTTTTTGGGTTTGGTTTTTTTTGTTGTTGTTGTTGGGTTTTTTGTTTGTTTGGTCGTTTTTGTTTGGTTGATTTTTTTTTTGGTTGTTTGTGTGGTTTTTTTGGGTTTTTTTTGTTGTTGTTTCAATGAACTTGTGGAAAGAACAGAGGACATTTAAGGCTTGCAGTGATTTTCGTTTTAAAAAGTGAAAATTCTGTGTTGTACTGTCTCACAGTATCTGAGTTAATGCAGTTGCTTTACATCCTAAAAGTGTAAGGGAAAGCATTGTAGATTATCTCTGCATTTTATATCTATTGGTAAATTATGATGTTTTAATGGCAATAATTTATGCCAAAACTACATGTATCAGCCCAAAGAGCTGCTTACTGTAAGGAATGAGCAGATTTTCCCTTAATACCTCAGACTGATAAACTAATTTTCCCAGTTTTACTCCAGAGATCAAAATGAAACACAATATATTAAGTTTGTAACAAATGTTCTGAAAATATGCTCTTAAATGTGTAAAGCTTACTCTACCTCAGCAGCATTTCCTCCAGAAAGGCAATTATTGTTATCTGGAAGCTTCAGTATTTATCTCCTGTTCAAATATTACAGAAGATTTATAATCCCTGTGTTTTATATCATGCTGCTAATCAGGAAGCTTAAATCAATACCTCAGATTGTTAAGCACCTTGAGAGAAGAGCTTTACAGTGATAAAGGTAGCACAGAAGAACAGCCTGATTCTGCAGTTTCACCTGACCACAATAGTACTTCGGAAGCTCTGACTTGGGAACAGCAAATTAAATACTGTGGCCTTCAAGAATGGCTTATTGCAAAGCCCTTTAGAGCAGAATGAAGAAATCACAACTTGTGGGCTATGAATAGAGGCAACATTACCTCATATAAAATATAAGCTTTCTATTTTTTCCCTGTCTTTTATTATTAGGTCATGCAAAGATATGGACTGATGCAAGACTCACTAGAGAGTTTTGAAAAATCCATTTCTAGGACAAAAAAAAAAGTTTACAGCTCTCCGTTACAAGGAGGTCTAAGGAATTTTAACAATGCCAAAAATATCAGACAAGGCTTTTGCTGGTTTTCAGCCGAAAAGAAAATGTAAAAGAAATCATACATCTGAACTATTTTTTACATAGCTTCACTCTATTCCTCAGAAAACAGTCATATCCATTTTGAGATTTTCCCATCTCACTTCCACAGGAATTACCAATTTTTAATCAGATTATTGCCCTACCTTGTCTAAAATCCTGTACTGGTTGATGATTCTTTTGGGAGGGGAAAGATCTCATCAAGCACTTGCCAATTATGAAATTTGAGTTCCAACAGAGAAAAGTCATTTTCTGAAGTACTCGTCCACCAGGTTAGCCTCCTTTTCTACTCACACTGAAGCAACTTTTCTTGTTGTTTATTTCCCAATGACCCATTCTGGCTAACCACAGGGTGAGGAGATTAAAGCAACTCTCTACTGTAAATTCATGCATCCCAATTACCCTCAGGTTTTCCACAGAACAAAGTGAGTGATCAGAAAAGAATTATACCTGTAACCTAGTAATGATTCATAACATATCTTCCTTGAAATACTGTTTTGCAAAAGCTACATGCTCAATGCAGACCTGCTTCAAAGAAGACAAGAAGATTCAAAAAACACCCCAGACTTTCTGCATTAAGAAGTATTCATTCCTATAAGAGGAAAGGAGGTTTATGTTTTCATTCATTCACTCTGGCATTTCCAAAAAAACCAAAGACATTCTTAAAACTACAATCTCCACAGAAGTCTTTGTTATCCCTTTGGCACAATCTGTCTAAAGTGCTTAGTCCTTCATTTTTGCAACCAAGAAGAAACTAGGGCAAATCCTGAACCTGGGGTTGAATTCAACTCTGCCAACTAGAACATATAGCTCAGGTTTGCCAGAGGGAAAAGCAACAATACTCTCAATTTTAATTGTAGGTAAAGAGACTGCAGAAGTGCTGAAGGGCAATGAGGGCAAAAATCTTAAGGAAATTACTTAAAATTTAACATGACTTCTAAGTTATCATGAAATAATTTCCTTTCAAAGAATTCTATTTTTTTTGGGTCAATATTCAGTGTGGTATCATTGAGAAATGCCTGCAAGATAAGCCCTATTAGAGATACAACACATATGCATAGTTAAAATAATTATTGCTCCAAATATCTGGTAGCCTAAATAAAAAACATAGTGAAAGGCAATATTATTCCTATTAGATAGTCAAAAACTGAGGCACACAATTCAAGACAAGCTTCACTGCTACAACCTTAGGCCCTGGAATAAGTGATTACAGAATGGCAACCACTACACTTCAAATTCATCTGCATTCTGGTGGAGCCTTTGTCCCTCTTCATTCACTGCACACAAACCTTAGTGTACATGACGTCAACACCCACAAAGTCTACTTTTTAGGGTAGCTCAGGCATCAGTTCATCACTGCAGTTGTGAGGCAAGACAAAAATCTTTGGATGCTTTTCCTGTTATGGAGAAGTGTCCAGCCTGATGTGATGCATATGTATATTTCTTTAAGCATAGTTTAATTTATCAAATTTGAACTTGCTAAAACATTCTGAATTTCTTGAAACAACCCTCTTAGAGATAATTGGTTTTTAACACTGATTGGTCTACAATGCCAAGAAAAATTCTTTAGCACAGAAATCCTAGGAAAAAAAGTCAACTTAATCACATCTCAGTAAATATAGCAACTATTCTTTTAAACCAGAATTTGCTGAAGAATTGACACTAAGTATGCTACAAAGCAAAGCCTTTCTGTAATTAGTGAATAAAAGCTTTAAGAAGCGGCATCTACTGCCAAGTAAAACATTTTTCACCTGTCTCATAATGTGTGGAAAAAGTTAAGATGGATGAAAAAGTAGCTTTTCACTTTTCTCCTATTTTTCAAGCTGCAACTGTTGCCATGTGTTAACTAGACAGTTACTGGACAGTGATCCTCAACTCCTTTTCTAGGTAGGGCTTTTAAGAAAGAATATTTCTGTGCTGGCATAGCAAATTTTCTAATTTTTTCCAAGTCATTACTGGTAGTACTTGAGTCCATAGTTAAGGACCCTGCATCAGAGTAAAATTTTCTATTTCCATAGGGCTTAAAGCAGTTGGCAAGAGACAATGGAGAGACCTGAATGACCTACTTCTTGGATCTTAGCAAGGCACCACTTTGCTGCAGAAAGAGAAAAATCCTGTCTGGACCATGTCTGTGGCTCAGCTCACTGGGCCACCACTGCCAGCTTTATTTCAATATGAAATGATGTTTGAAAGAGAGAGCACTGGGAACCTGCCTGAGTACTCTTTACAAATGAGGTGAATGATTTTCACAGCAGAGAATTGGGAGCCAAGTGTCCATCACAGCAGTGAAGACAGATAGTGTCACAGCATAAAAAATACTGTCTGCAGCTGCATTCTGCATGCACATCCGCAGGGCAAACACACATTTTTCAAAGCCAGAGAAAAGTAGCCTGCAGTATTTAAGGCCCCAAACAAAGGGTGCCAGAATGACAAATATTAGTTGCTTACATGGACAAGAAAGGCATTGTCTTAATAATGGCAACTTATCAGACATTGTTTTTCCCTAAATGTGTGAATTCAAGGAATAAGGTATGATGAAGATGATGTCTCATGCCAGCCTGAACAGTGGGAACAATAATGGTGGTGGAGTTGATGAGGGCTTGGTGACAAAAAATAGGAATTTTATTTTTACCACTGAGATTGCTAGTGAACAGTTACAGAGACAAGTTGAAATTTTGCCCTAGTCCAAAACCTGGTCTAGAAGAGAAGGCAAGGTGCAGGAATCACCAGTGCAGAGGGGAAGGTGAAATTTTACTCACCGATGAGAGCATGCATGGAAATGAGACAGAAGAAGAAAAGGGGGCTGAGGACAGGGATGCTCAGGACCTCACGCAATTCTTCAGGAGAAGAGGAAGACACCCAGAAGAGTACACAGCAACAATAAGTGAACTGCCACCAGAAAAATCAAGAGCATGAAGCTGAAGGATGTGTCCTGGGCTGGGAATGATCTAGTCACCAGAAAACACTTTTGCCCACACAAGTTAGGATGTCATCTCAGGATGGATGAACTATTGGTGGCTATGAAGAAGTGAGAAAAACGAAACTCATTTGCTGTCTTTCATCCAGTGTCTTGGTGGTTCCTGAAATCAAAGAAGATGAATGCAGTAGTGACTTTCACTTGCATTTGTAGAAGATGATAAGTCTAATGAGCATAACTATATCACATTATTGAAATTTTGTTCCCACTAGGGTAACTATCAGAATGCTGACTTTCATACTATGCTCGCCACCATGATAATTTTCTTGGGCCATTAATCAAGAATTGTTCCCTGAACTCACTGGGGACACAAAAGCTTTTAGAAATAAAGTAAAAATTTCTCTGGCTGTGTATGATTTGTTAACCTAGGATTTTTTTATTTCCATTAAAGCCACTAGCAAAACTTTAATCAGCATCCATGAAAAGGTAATCAGACTTCTTTCAATAAAACGTGCGTCAGAGCATTGTGTGACATCATTCCCTGGTGCTACAGGCCTGAAGAAATCATTGCAGAGAGTGCATTAAGGTCTGTCTGTATGAAGTGAGTGTTACAGACATTGCCCTCTAGGATCAGGCCATGTGGTGTCTATCAATCTACAACCTGAAGATAATCCTCTCTGTGCCTCCCACGCTCTCTGCCTCATACAAATTTTGTGGGAGAGTAATTTCAATGAGACACTGTCAGTCCTGTGCTAAATTCCCTTTGTGACTGCTCCTCGTCAACAGGCAGTAAAATCATAATAACAGTGACTGTGGCAGAGATTCAGTTTGTAAAAAAGGCAGAGATGATGTAACATAAATTAATCTGTACAGGTGGCTGAAAGAGAATAGGAGGTTTCATAACACATTTTGAACTACTTGATGTAATTTACATTTGAAACTGTGTGAAACAGATCCATTTTGGGGGTTTGGCAATTTGTGTGCAAAATACAAGCATCTGCATTTTTTTTCTTTTGAACTGCTGAATTGGAAGTATCCCTGTGGATATCCAGATGTTTCATTTTGCTAAAATCAGGTCAGAAGAGAAAAAACAAGTCCATAATATTTCCAATAAACATTAGAAAACCTTGTACACAAACAATAAAATTTTTTTTAAAGCAGCAACAATACCAAGAATTTTTCTAAATGGTTTTCTTTTTTTTTTTTCTGTGAAAGACAATTTTGGAGCAAGAATAATTACTGAAAATTTTCAAGCAGTTTCTAATGCTCTAAATTTATTTTCAGATGTGATATTTATATTTTGAGCTATATAACATAAAGTTTTGTATCCAGTTTGAAAGTTGAGGATTGTTCTAATGAACTGAATGGGAATGCCCTAGTAGAACCCAGCTTTGAATAATACCAGAATTTTGATTGTCTTTACTTGATTTGTTAACTAAGGTTCAATCATTTTTAGACTCAGGCCACTAGTAAAATTTTCCTCAGAACTCAGGGGAAGACAATCAAATTTTTGCATAAAGGCTTTTCAGTTCATCTCTATGAATTTCTCATATTTTCTTGCTCACAATCTGTCTGTAGTAAATTGCCCAGAGAGTTCATATATGATAATATATTTATTTATGTCTCCAGCCTTAATATCTAGAGACAGAGAGAGAGCAAGTTTTTGCATACATGTACAAACATGACTGAGTAGCTTTCTTGCCACTAGACAGTGCAAAGGAAACGGGATTAGTAGCTCAATGATTATACATTGTGAAAACTGTAACATATTGGACAGTTTTCTTGCACGGGACTGAGGTGTGGATATCCCTTTTCCCTCTCTGAATGACAGAATATGGTCAGGACATGATCCCTAGCCCCTGATTCCTGGTGAGCTCCACTATGAGACCATGAAAATTTGCTGCATGTAGTGAAGAGGGAAGCTGGAAAGCTTGGCTCACCAGCGTGTATCCTCTGGGTACTGGCATTTGGCTCGATACCACACTCCTGGCAGTATGTGGACTGCCCTGGAAAAGCTTCCTACGGACCTTGTCACACTCCCAGAATCACCAGACATTTTAGACTTTCAAGTATACAATTCCTGCATGAAAGAGTGGTGATATTCATCCCATCAATTCTGCTGCTGAAGAAGGATTTTTCTGTGTTGTCTGCTTCTGAGTATTTATCCCATCTGGTTTTAAATGAGTCAAAACAGGAGCACTTGCTCTCCATGAAAACAATTTTTCAGCACAAATGAGCATTGATATTAGGGATTTTTTTTCATATTTTCCTCTATTCTTGGAACTATTATTTCTATATTTGTTCACCTTGCTCACTCCTTTCCATTATGAACCGCCTGCTTGCTATTGTAATGTTACAAATAGCTCAAATACTGAAGATCCTGAATTATGAGAAACACATTTGGTTTATTCATTTGTTGCCAAAATTGCCCAAAGGATTTCTATTTTATCCCTGCACTCCCTTGATGGTAATGTTTCCTTCACTTTAACATCCTGGTATTATATATGTTTTTCATCTGCTCCAGAATTAGACAGACCAGAAGTGATACCTTTGCCAATTCATCTTCACTTAGATTTTCTTCATTCAGCCTGTCAGACACTACTGCAAAAGGGAGACAAAGCTGGAACATGACAAATAGGCACTGTGATTGTTTTCAACATGCCACAAAAAAGTAGGACAAAATATCTTAATGTTTTCTCCTTTTCCCTCATCCTTCATTCAGCAGAGATTTGCTGTCATTTATAAGGTCACTGGCCTATGAAGCAACTAAAAAGGCAAAAACTTTTTCTTCCTTTCTGAGTATGTACTCAAGCTGCAGCAATAACATAAACCTTTTATTAAATGCTGGGTGGGTGTCTGAGGCAACAGCTAGTCACAATCTAAAAAAGTATTTTAGGGCATGCCTCATTTTATTTATTCCTGCCCAAAAAACACCTTTTCTAAAACCAAATAAATGGTACTTTAGTGTAGGCATTTTGAAACTGATGACAGCTCTGACAGTTTCTATTGCAATGATCACAGAATATTTGCAATGAGGTAATTCACCACTGTGCACAAGGCCAAGAAAAAAAATCAATAAATTACTGTGTCTCATGCTGTATCTCTTGTATATGCATTTTGCAAGTGTGGTTGATCAGCACACTCTTCCTCTCCACAAAAAAATCCCTTTTTCTTCATAGAGCCCTTAGAAGCTTATGACTCTCTGTTCTAAGGAAAAATGTTTTCAGTTGGGAAGGCTGTGATAGTCACTTACATTAGGTATATCTATTTTACTTAGACCTCCATCACAGTTCATAGGTCAGAGGCTTTAAGGAGAACAGTCTCTTGCTATTCATTACTTTTCCTCTCCAACAGAATTCCTGATGGGAAAATAATCAAGGCTGTACAGCAAACAGAAGTATAAAGCAATCAAAATACAGCCATGACATATTAGAAAAGTTCTTCTCATTTAAATATTTCAACTTCCAATCAAAATATTTTACCTTTGAAATGTCTGCATTTCTCCTTCCTTATTAAAAATGGCTAAGAAAAGAAAAATTTAAAAAAATAAAGTTGTTTGGACTTGTGCTTGCCAATGGCTGATAATCTTGGCACTGTACTATCAATATACCAGGAAAACACATTCTTAATTTTAGGTGCTTAACTTTAAGTGGCTAAGTTGTTCGACTTAACTGAGTGGGACTGTTCAAGTGCTTAAAGCTAAACATCCATTTAGTGAGAATAGAGTGCACAGTACCTGGTGTCCACCTGAGAGAATGAACACAGAGTATTTGTAGATTTTTTTTTCAAAATGTGTTTTTCTGTTCATTATAATTTCTAGTCTTTAAGGTTAAAAAATATGTTAAGGTTTGGCTTGATCCTACTGATTTGCTTTTTTGGTGGGAAAAGGCATTTTCTGATTCTGAGGCAATTAATAATTTCACAGACTTATTTTCACAGACTTGTAAGGCAGGAATTAAAAGACCAGATCTATGGGAAAGTAAGACTGAAGAAAAGTCCTGAAAAAAGGAGGCCCACACATGATATCTGCATGCCCCAAACACAAGCGTAAGGTGTTTCTCTTAGTAGTTTCTCATGAAAGCTGCTCCTAGTCTTTGCAGATTCAGGTTGCTGGGAGAAATGTGAGTCCTTATGGTGCTTTGAGGAAAGTCTGCAGGCTTAGAACTCAAGCCATGATTCTTTGATGATACGGCAGATCTTGTTAAATATTAACAGAAATTCCGGTTTTCCTCACCTCTCCTCCCCCTGAAAAAAACCCCACCATAACATGACCCTTATCTACTAGCTCAGATTTTTATACTAAAAAATTTCAACAGCTTTCTTTTCAGAAACCCTACTGCCTTCATTATCTTTGTGCCAAAAAGGCAGATCAACTATGTTTGTTTTTTCTTTTTTTTTTTTTTTTTTTTTTTTTTTTTTTTTTTTTTTTTTTTTTTTTTTTCTTTTTTTTTTTTTTCTTTTTTTTCCTCACAGGTAAATGGGTCCGACTCACAGACAGACATAGCAGTAGCTAATTACCCCAAAGATTAATACAGGATTTTGGTGACTGAATGTAGCATGTGCCAACAGGAGAAGCCTTCATGATAGGAAGAGAGGCATGGTGTGCATCCCATGTTACAGACACTGTAAGACTAGCACACATGGCCTCACCTGCAGAGAAGAAAGCTGATCTTGAGTCTTCTCAGTCCATCTACATCATCCCTCAACCAAAGGCTCAGACAAAAATGTCTTCATCCATATGAGCATTTATACACATGCATAACTTAGAGGGTTAAAGTCTGCTTAGACACCTCTGCAGGCAGGAGTGGTGAAATGAACACTTGTTTTATGAAACACTTTTTATAGCCCTCATATGAAGAAGGGTAGTCTTTGTTATTGAAACAGACTCCTCTCAACCTCATTTTTGTTGTGGTGAATTCAAACAATTTTTTGAGACAGCAAGATCAGGTCTTCTTTAACCTCTCAATTGACCTCCAAAATTTTACTGTTTTAGAATTTCAACATTATGAAGATAAATTGACATATTTTCAACAAAGACATCTTGGTTCAAATTTTATCAAGAGATTTTGAACAGTAAAATAGCTTGGTGAACTTTAAAACAACACAACCACAGGCAGAGCGGGCTATACGAGCTGTGTTAGATATCCTCACATTCACCTGGATTTATCTGAAAGAGGCTGGCAGAAAACTATGAGTCTGAATGCACCTGGCACAAATCATCACTCATAACAATGCAGGCAAAGGTACAGCATAGGACAATTTAAGGCAATTTAAACCAGTGATGCTTGTGATTATCTGAGGATCTTAACCTGCCCAGGTCTATGGATGATATACAGCAAGTGGGATATAAAATTTGCAGTGTAATTGGAAGGGTCTTTTTTTTCTGGTCTCTTTCCTCAAGTACTGAGAGAGTGGAAGATGTTCCTTCTGATAGCAATAGGTATAAAGCCAGTATAGAATGGTTGCTGTAATGTTCACTGTTGAATAGACACTGCTGAATTTGCATTAAAACAACATTGCAGAAATCAACTTATTTAGTGTTCTTCCAGTCATTAACACCACTTGTAGTGTAAAAGGCAGGAACAGAAATGCAGTCCAGTCCTTGACTTCTGCATTTCAGTTCAGAACAGCAGTGTGTCAGCGCCATGAGAAAAGTATTGTTGAGATGGCACTGATTAAAAATTCAGAAAAAGGTATTTTAGCGAAAACCATTATTTTTTCCTTTGTTTTTATCATGTTTTCCCTCTTTAGCTGACATCAGAATGGGAATTCACACTGGGGTAGTGTAGATCCACTACATATAACCCTTAAATATATAGAGAGACTAAAATCACATAGGGACCACTGGGGTCTCACTAATGGATTTTTTTCTTTATTGGTCCTTGTAACAGCTTGAGGAAAAAAAATGAGCTAATTGAATAGTTAATGCTGAAGTTATTTCACGGAAGTGCATTCCTATTTTGCAGACAGGCACCTTGAGTTTATGTCTCATATAGATGCCTTTCATTGGATTATTTAGTAATAGGCAGTGCCAAAACTGCCTTTCAAGTTTCACTCACGGTGGTTCAGGCTGAGACCCTCAAATGTCTGAGAGATTAAGAAGTCTCTGTAGGCATGAAGCTCATGCCAAGCACAAACCCATGGATTAAACTGCAGAGTCAGTTGGATTGCCTTACCTTGGATACTGCATGACTTGGTACATACCTTTTTGTGAGGTTAAGACCTCTGGTGCTCTCCACGCACCACTTCTTGTTGAGTTATCTTCCAAATCATTAAAGCAGCTAATAGTTTATTGCAAAAGCACATCAGTCTCAAAGGCACAGTCACAGGCATTAAAGTCCAGGCTAAGTCTTGGTATAAAGTCCCAGATAGAAGCATGAGCTGCTCCCAGGGGTCCCGGTGAGAGCCGATGTTGCTGCCGCAGCTCCTATCTTCTCCTTGGGTGTTGATGATACTGGCAAGCCAAGCAGAGCAAAGCAAAATAAAAAAGAAATGGCAACGGCAGTGGCAAAAGCAGTGACAAAAGCAGTGGCAAAAGCACTAACTCTCCCCAATACATAATCTTATATAGGATTTTTCCAACAAGCTAGCATGTAAACTTGGACCACTATTTCTAACCTATTAGAATTCTAATTGCTTAACATGCTAGAATACGTATAAACTACACATATGACCTAGCTTGTTCTATCTGAGAAATGTAATATTCTTACTGGAGTTCTATTTTGTCTAAGCATGGTCTTCCAACGAGCTTCTTAGAGCCTCTATTGAAAACATTAGTATGTTTTTTAATCTTCACTAGAACTTGTTCTTCTACTCTGGCATCAAAACCTTTCACCCACTAAAAGCACTGCAGCTCATACTAAAACTCACTTACTGATTTAGTTACTTACTTACTTACTTACTTATCCTAAAACTTACGCTGAAACTTACGCTTATTCTTCTACTTAAACCTCTACTCTATGTGTGGGTGGCTTGATAGACTTCAATCCATCCAAGGGCTTTAATTCAATCCCTGCACTCTGATCTCTGCCTGAGGGATTCAGGCAGACTCTTGTCTCACTGACTCCAACACCTTTTAAGAACTAATAAAAAAAGAAAGAAATTTAACTGTTTTCTTTCAGAGCATTAGGGAACCCTCTACAGGACTACCTTGCTCCAATATAGCTTCTTTCCTGCAGCTGCCATCACTGGAAATATAGATAATAGAAAAACAGAAGGAATGAGATTAGTGCTCCATAACTTTATTATTCATTTGTAAATATTTTTTTATAGAGTACAATATTTAGTAAACTTTTTGCCAATTTTTTTCCAGTGAAAAATAGCACACAAGTTAGGTTTAGCTGCAATGACTCTAGTTTCCTTGAAGTATCATAATTATTGTTAAAAATATTTTTCCATGTGAAAAGGAAAGTGTAATTATTTTGCTAATATGCATGAAAATAGCATTTCAGTAACAGAAACAATATGGTACTCTTTGACTAGGAATTTACTCCCCAGCTGTTAATAACCTGCCTATGTCTCTGGTGGAACTGTGAGTATGTTATTCCTGTGCTTGCAACAAATAGCAGCTATTTCTGAAACTAGGAGCTGGGCCAAAAGGAAGAAAAGGAAGCCCAAAACACATAAACAAATCCCTTAAAGTCCATATTGTATATTTAAATTAGTTCCCTAGAGCAGTAAGTAAAAAATCTCATTTGCATATTGCTGCATTGTTCCAAGCGCTATTTAATTTTTGGAGAAAACAAAAGTTTATGACAGCCTTTCTGAAATTACATTTGGAATTACATGTGTCTTCTTTTTTCAAATAAATATTGCAAGTGATTAATAATATTATATTTCCACCGACTTTTCCCCAAACCACATGCATATGATGAACCAAAAGTATCTTACTTTGAAAGACAGAAAGTGACACTGTCCCAGATTTTCCATTTATTGTAATTTTTGAAAAACAGGGCAACTGGATACTACATTAATAATATCTAATGCATTGGCAATTTTGACAGCCAGTTTGATATATTTATGTTTTGGGTATGATTTTCTAATGTCAGTGACTGAAGGTTTGATTTTCAAGGAAGGTATATCCCAGTTAAAATGTGATTTAAACCTACTAATTCCTACTTTTCTATACTTCCAGGCAAAATAGAAATTAAAGTTCTTGAAATATTTTTTCATTATTAGATTTTACTTAAAACAAGCAAAAAAATTTGCTTACTGACAAGGTTATATAACTGAATTAGTCATGCAGTATCTCTCTAAGCACCACAATTGGTCAATTTGTCACAAGAAAATTGACTTTGCTGAACATCCTGAACATTAGCAAACTTAAATGTCTCAAAAAAATGTGTAAGAAGAAGAATCAGGACATCATAAGTACTTGCTGGCCTTACATTCTTTTCTTTTATTTCTATGAACAGAGGCATTTCACTGATGTGATCGGCAGGATGTACACTTATAAAGAGAGGTAAGTATATGAACATCTTTAGTAGAACTTGAACTTTTGCTCCAAACTTACATCAAACTACTGTGTATTGATCTTATGGTGTCAGCTGTCTGCCTAGTACAGGAAAGTCCCATAATCTGTCTGAAAAGACACAGATCTGTCTCTTAAATAATTAGTTTTGCTTTCCCTACACTTTGCTAAAATGGCACATCCAGAGCACTAATGAAGTACATACATATTTTGTGCTAGACAATTTTTCTGTTTCTGAATGCATGTGACAGGGCTGCAAGTACCCTGGCAGTTGATATATTGGTCATATAAATCTTCCAGATGGGTAATAATACAGTGCACTCCATAATGTTCTTTTACATGTCATATTATTTACCCACACTTATCAGCAATTGCAGTGCTTGCTTAAAAAAAAAAAATGTTGTGTGGGTGGCTCTTGAATCATCAGCATGATTCTTAACTGGGAGCAGTGAAACTCCTGCTTGGAGGTGCTAAGAGAAGATAAGGAGGCGACCTAATTGAAGTAGTCCAGATCTCTGGATGAATTAAATCCCATGCACAGATCCAGGACATAGATTATGTATGAACCATGTCCTGATAAAACATTATTTTGATAATTGAAGTAGATCTCAAGTGAGGCACAGTTTGCACTGACTGTTTGTAAGAGCGGTGGAGAAAGTCAGGTGTGCTATTTACCCATGGGCCAACCCAAGGACAGGGCTGTGCCCCCACAGAAACCATGTAGAGAAATTCTGATCCTATTGTACTCCTGCACTTTAAATTTGGGGACAGAGAGCAGGAAGACTTGGTTTCATGCCACAGGGAATAAAACCTCTGCACCTCACTATTGCTTTAGGAAATTATTTGTCTGTATGCTCCTCTGAGTGTGAATTAGAAGATATATGTGTACTACTCTTGAGGTTTGCCCTCCCAAAAAAGGGACAGGGTGTGAACTTATCTGCCCTTACTGGGACAAGTGTAAGAAATGTAAGAAGCAATGGAAATTCACTGCATTTTTTCAAAGCATCTACTTTTCGTGATGCATTGGTGCGAGATAATTTAAAAAATGAGTAAAATTATTAGTATTGTAGGATGCAACTGAAAATATGTCAAGGAACAGGAATGAAATTTCTTCCTAGTAGGAGATATCAGTAGAGTCTGAATTTAGGGTTTATAAGAATAATATATGTAACTTTCTAGGTATGCATTTTCTACATTGTGAAATATTTTTGTAATTAATATTTAAATATTTTCAAGGAGTCACAGAATGGTTGAAGTTGGAAGTGATCTCTGGAGGATATCTAGTCCAATTCTTCCCTTGCACAAAGCTCAGGGCTTTGTCTAGTTGGGTTTTGAATATCTCCAAGGATAAAGATGTTACCACAAAATCTCTGACAAGCCTATGCTTGAATTTGAATTGTATTTGTGAATCTTAGCCTGGAAATGAACAGGAATAGAAACAGAAAATGAAAATTAGTCTTCCATTTCTAATGTCTCATCTGAGCAAAATGAGATAAAAATAATTAGTAACTATATAACTATATTTTAACAGCTCTTCTGTTTTAAAATAATTTCAGATTATGTTAGTAGCAAGAGAAAAACAATCCATTTTGTTGGCTTCCTTTAGTGTATGCAATGAAAGCCCGCTCTTACACTGTAAATAAAATTTGTGCCATCCCTTGCTTGAAGATTCTGGCCTTGCTGGCAGAACCCCCAGAATCTTTCGACTGATTTCATTGGGCTTTATGCTGAAACATATCTCAGCTCTTTCAAGCAGGCATGAATTTGTCTTGCTTATATTTAACTGATATTGTGCAATTATGAGAAAACAGTTTTAATATTTAAATCAGTCAAATGCTTAATTATGAAAGTGCTGAAAGAAGAATGCTCAGCCTCATTACACTTCAATGGCTTGCAAATTGGCAGGTAGCTGTAAATTTATTAACTCCTGGATTTTCTTAAGTTAATCAAATCAGATTTAATAATGTCTTTGAAATCCATGGATGAAAGGTATGAAAGTGTGCATCATAGCATGGGGCAAAATCACAGTTGTAGTTGTTAATTTCTATTTTATTCCCTTCTGTTCTCTATTCTTTTCTCATAGACCTCCAAAAAGAACAGAAGAGCGGTATTTCTGAGAAGCATATCATCAAGGGGTGCTAAAGTCCTGATCTTCAAAAAGAAATCCCTGATAAGGTCTTTATTTGTTTTCTTTGACGTTTTATTGCAAAGGACTTTCACATTCCCCTTTAAGTCCCATTTTGCAGCCTTCCCATCACCAATCCTATTGCATTCCCTCACATGCAGGACATGGGAACTGACATAACTCTTCATTTACTTACAAAATTTTCCATTTTTCATGTAATGAATCTGAAAACACATTTATTAAAAATCAGTATTATATCCTGAAAAAAAAAAAAAAGAAATCTTAAATGATAAAGTTTCCTAGAGATCTCTTTGAAAGGTATAAACTGGCAGACAGATCATGTGATTCAGGTAAAGGGATTGGTAAATATCTTGTCTACAGTTTGAAGACAACAATGTTTTAAGGAGCAGCACCTGAAAGAGTGAAGTTATATGTCTAACAAGTGTGTATTTTCTACTTTTTATCAAAGTGAATGTGAAAGAGTGTGAGGAAATGGGAAAATCCAGTGCAGATCTAAGGCATAAATTCAAACCTTTCTCTGAATGTCATATGCAGCTGACTCGGCCTCAAGTATCTGGTAAGACAGGCTTTGGAGCTGACATGTGGACAGAATGCCTGGCACTTCCTGCCCCTCCATTCTCCCTGCTACATAAATCACTTTCTTATTAATCTGTTACCCAAGAGAGCAAGCCACCTCAAGAAAAGGCAATTTGCCTTTTTTATTTGTGGACAGAATTCTTGCTGAGTAATCAACTGGCAATTTCTTCTGCTGGGGTACTTCCTAATAATAACTAAAATTCAGTGAAATATTTCCATGCAAATTTAGTTCCATTTAAGCATCATTATTATCTACCAAAAAACTTTATCATTGTCTCAAGTTCAGACCTTCATGGAAACATACAAACGTCAAGAAAATCATGTTTTCTTTCTACCTTCAAACATCACAGATGTTTGCTCTGATTCTGTGAGAAGACATTTCTTAATCTTGTTTCTAAACTTCTACAGTGTTTCATTCATGTATATAAGCCAATTTTCTTATGAGTAGGAAGCAGAGGGAGGAAAAAAAGGCCTTTGTGGCAAAAGAAAATAGGTCTAACTCTCTGCAGATAATAGCAGTGTTTCACTTGGGGAAAAAAAAATAAAGTAAGCAGAAACTATGTAATACAATGAAGCGTGACTACTTCCCTCTCAAAAATCTGAGCTAATGTCTGCCAGTTTTCCATGGTGCATTAAAAGGCTATGTAAAGCCAACTGAAGCTGTCAAGAGTCCAGGCAGTGCACTTCCAGCACTCCAACTAGTGTAAATTTAGTTTTCCAGCACTCCATATTCCATTTCTATGTTGTTGGATACCATATTCCTTCAAGCATATGCTCCCTGGCCTAAATGTTCCACAGAGAAATGGGACAGTAAAAACATCTCTGAAGAGTAAATACTGAAATTTATTCCACCCCTTCTATAAACTGTGAATAGACTGCCTGTTCCACTCTCATTCATATAGAATGTAGGCAAATTTCGGCCCTTAACATGCTCTGGAGAAATCCCATTAAAGTTATTACATAATGAGTTGATCTGCTGTGTACAAAAGTTACAAGATATAGGCTGGGGGATGAGCAGATGGAGAGCAGCCTTGGGAGAAGGACCTGGGGGTGCAGGTGGATGAGAGGCTGGACATGACCCAGCCATGGGCACTCACAGCCCAGAGAGACAAACGTGTCCTGGGCTGCATCCAAAGCAGGGTGGCCAGCAGGGCAAGAGAGAGAATTCTGTTCCTCTGCTCCTCTCTGGCGAGACCCCTCCTGCGGTGCTGCATCCAGCTCTGAGGTCCCCAGCACAAGAGGGACACGGAGCTGTTGGAACAAGTCCAGAAGAGGCCAGCAAGATAGCCTGTGAGAAAAGGCTCAGAGAACTGGGATTGTGCAGCCTGGAAAAAAGATGGTTTAGAGGTGATCTAATTTCTGCCTTCCAATACCTGAAGGGAACCAGCAAGAAAGACAGAGAGATATTTTAGAAGGACATGTAGTAACAGAATAAGAAGAAATGGATCAAAACTAAAAAAGAATATGTTTAGATTAGATATTGGGAAAAATTCTTTACTATGAGGGTGGTGAAACTCTGAAACAGGTTGTCCAGAGAAGTTGTGGGTGCCTCACCTGAGGAGATGTTCAAGACCAGGATGGATGGGGCTCTAAGCAACCTGATTAGTGAAAGGTAGCTGAGGCCAAGGGAGGGAACTTGGCAATAGATGATCTTTAAGGTTCCTTCCAACCCAAAATAATCTCTGATTCTCTGATGTGATCCCCGCCTTGGAAAGGCTGGCTAAATAGTAACACTCAGAATCTCAATATTCAATACCTGAGATTATGGGATAATCACCTGTATTTATGTGAAATGTATGCATATATTATGTGATTGCTTGTACCTGAAATTTATCAAGACTTTAAACATTATTTCACACCCTCTTTCACCAGTGACAAAGCAATAGAGATCCAGTCTCACTCTTCCAGCTGTCCTGAGTATTTTTAGAAAAACAAATAAACAAAACATGGAAGGGGCATAAATCCTCTGCTGGTATTTATCCATATGTATAAAAAAAGTAAAGAAAATGGTCCAGTTTAAATGTAGAAATCCACAAAAGAAAAAAATCTCCTCACAATACCCTTCAATGCTGCTCTCATTTTCATTCATAGCCACAAGCAAGAGTTTGTTAGGCTCTCCCTAGGTAGTCTTTTATGTGCTTTGTAACTGCATATCCTAGCTCAGAAGCATGAGTACTCTTGCTCAGTAGCCCTTCATGTATTGCAGTCCTATGACTGCTCAGACAAGACACACCTCTGATCAAAATTTGTCTGTACAGGTGCTTTCTCTTCAGCAGCATGAGATAAATTTAACACTGACTAAAAGGGTATTTTCAGTCAGGTTGAAACACAATGAAGAAATCATCTCCTGACATACTTTTGGCCAGCAAAGTTTAGCAGTGGGTTTTTCTGGTGTTCAGGGAAAGGCCTTTATCCCAAGATGACACATATTTTCTTTTCTGTCTCTCTCTTTTGCTTTATTATGTTTAAATAGAGATGAACTGGGAAAATATTTATCTTGTGTGGACTGCAGGAATACTAAGAATCCTGTGCCTGTTGTTATCCTTCCACCTGAACCTGCCAAACATCCTTTCCATGACCTCTGTGCTCCCGTGGGTAAGCAAGGTTAGTGTGTCACTGAATGCACTGCTGACTCCAACAACTGTTGTTTCTCCTAAATAGACCAAGCCAGATGTGAACTATTAGACAGCATTTGGGAATTCAGATTCAAAAGGCTTTTGAGCTTCTTTTCATGCTGGAGGCAGAAATTGAAGATATTAATTGCACTGCTTATGGCTTCAGCCTTTTCATCTGAATGAGATGTTTTGTGATTTCCATAAACCCCAGGAGTATGACGCTTGAAGCTGAAATATATTTCCTGACAGATTGACAAATTGGGCAGATTTTTTTTCTTATTATAGCTATTGGAATTGAAAACACTACCACATAGAGATGCCAAAAAAGACTCCTTTTTTTAACATATGGGTATTGTTTCCAGAAATACTTTGGAAGATTTTATCCATTAATATTCCTCCTTTTTGTCCTACAGAGGGAAGTTGTTTTTTTAACTGATTATATATTGCATAAAGCCCAGTGTAAGTTTTGAAACCACTGAGGATTGTTTGCATAATGAAAAAGGCTTCATTCTACCATTGTCCAATTCTGTGATAAATCAGAAGTAATTTTACTACAGTCATGGTATCTGATGGGTGCAAGAGAAATCAGAACTGCAGCCAGGTATTTTTTTCTAAGAAGCATTCTGGGAGATACTGACATTACTGTATTTTGGTTGTATACAAATGATTAATGGTAGAATCATATGCCATCTGTTCATGCTAATTATATGAAATGTTTGTAATAAAACCTAAAACTCAGCATGTTTGTTAAACTAAAATTCAGACCATTACTGTGGAAGATTTATTAAGGCCCATGAATTTTATAACAGAAATTGGGATCCTGCCATGAAAGAATCTGGAACAAGATGATACACTGTTTGTTAGATCAAAGGAGTTTTAATGTGAGCAGTATTCTTGGTTTTGTGCACTAATCTTGGTTTTGAGCTCTGAGTATGAGTGAAACTCAACCCAAAATTCAGATAAGAGAAAGCAGGGATGAACTTCTGCAGAAAAGAAGCAGAAAAAAAAAATAGTAACCTGATGAAGTCTCTTGATGACTTAGTGTGAATTGTCAATGTCTTTACTCAAAGCAGTGTATGCATGAGTATGCCAGTGCATAGGAGTGCGACAGACTGAATCAGAACAGAAGATGAAAGCTGTCAGCTGTCCCTTACCCTTTCCCTGAAATGGCATCTGACAATGAATCTTTATTCCCAGAGGTGCCGCCCTTTTCTCCTATTATTGCAGTACAGAAAGACAGTCAGTCCCTGCTATCCAGAAGGAGAGGAGGTTCCCAGCACATGATACCAGGCAATAAAGTGCTCTCCTGGATGTGAGTGCAAATTTACCAGGGAGAGGAGGACTGGATTCAGGTAACATAATACTCGAATTTTGAAAAGCACCCCATCATATTTAAATTAGATTGATGTCCCTTTGAGAGTAATTTCAAGGATATTTAGGTGCTTAAGGACAGCCTTGGTGTTGTTAGCCTCTTCCTGAAGGGATGGGCAGAGGACCCTGCTCACAGTGTAACCTAATCTCAGAATCTTGTTACTATTCCTTAGTTTGCAGCAATTGGCTGCTTTAATTCCCAGCAACAAAACAAAATGGAATGGTTGGAAACAGAAAATGCAGGACAGGTATTCTGCTCAGCTCCATGTGGGTGCAAGGAAAAGCAAATATTACTGTCATATATGAGATATAACAGACATATTCAAGTGGTTTGCTTTTGCACATTTCATTCCTTTATTGGAAAGAGGATAAAAGTCCCATAACTTTTGTCAGCCAATGAAGAAAAGTGCTTGGGAGCTGCACTAATTGAATGAATAGGAAGGGCTGTACACCAAAGATCAGAAGATGGGGTTTTATTCACATCTCTGTTATTTGCCTTTTAGTCTTTTCCATCTTCACAGGGGAGATGATAATGCTTAGCTGCCAAGAGAAAATATTTTGTTATCTACAGCTGAAAAGTACCACATAAGTCTAAATATTATTTCAGTATCTTCTTCCCACCCACTCAGTAAGTAAAATATGTGAGAGTTATGGAAAGTGATGTGATAATTATTACACAGAGGCTGAGCTGTGAAGCTGAAAGCATGTTATAGCTCATTATATATAATACCTCTCAGACACTATGCCAATGAGCTTGGTATAAAAACTCAATAGAACAGATATTTAGCAGGCTAAAATGGCCAAAGATAGAGAAGTGCAGTTTCAGTTTTCTTGAATGAGCAACATGCATTGATGTCACAAGCTACTTGGGGTGCAAAGCTTCCCATCATACTTCCAGCTCTGATTACAACCCAATAAAGGATGCTCCACTTCCCAGAGCTATGGACAATGGAATGCATTTCACATATGTGGAACTTACAGACAAAATGAGGTGTACAAGGATGCTGGGTCCTCTCACTGCAGAGTTACTAGGAGGGCAAATAGTTAAACATCACATCCTTGTTTGTTTTTTATTCAGGCATCAAAACCAATTTCTAATTTTTTTTCCTTTTTTTTTCTTTTTTTTTCTTTCTTTATTTTTTAGATGCTTTATAATGCAATTAGAGAGCTCCTGGAGGCACTAATTGGATCATAAAGTGCCTTCTTCATGTTCCAGCCGAGGGGAGACGAAAAAAGGATCACTTCATGTCCTCTTTGCACCTGCTAAGATGTTTGTGAAATTAAATTATAAGCACCTAGAGGAGACTTTAAATTGCATACTTGAGAACTAGAACCTTAAGTCAGACAGCAGAATTCACAAACTCAAAGCTTACAAAAGCCTCATATCTACCTTCTGGTACTTTTCTACCTCCTGGGGTGGAAAAAGGCCTTTGTTTTTTCATGGCCCTGAGTTCTTAATATTCCCTCTCAAAACGATGGTCTAAGTATATCCTAAGCTAACTGCAATTTCTTGCTGAGTGTACAATATGTCTTTTCAATTCTCTGGCTCAGGAGGGAACCTGACAGCAGGCATAACATGGATGGGTCTTATAATCACTAACAGCTCCTGAATAGTTGTGTCCGAAATGAAACTGCCCAGCAGATGTGAGGAGGGGGAGACTGTGGAGCTTTTATTCTCTATGCAGGCTGGTATGGGGGAAATGAGACAGCTATGGTGTTAAATCTGTAAACTGTATGAGAACAGTGCAGGTTGCAGTAAACCTGGAGCAGTATGAGGGAGGGGGAACCAGGGACAGAGGTAATCAGAGTCCCATTAGACTGCTGCACCACACTATGTATTCAGCCTGCCATAGTGCAGGTATCATTCCTTTCTTATGTTTCACAGTCTGCACAGAGGTTTCACACCAGCAGTAGTATGAGAATGGGATTTTGCCTCTCAACTCTTCCTGTTGCTCACTGATGTTGTACATGTAACCATTATCAAATCTGAATTTATATTTTCTAGTCCTCTTTGGAAAGGGTATACAGAGACATTGAAATCGGTGTATGACTCTAGGGTTTTGGTAGCAGAACTGTAATCCACAGAGTAGGGGAGAAAAATTTTCTGGGGCTCTAACCAAGTATACAAATACACAAAACTCTGGCTAATCAAGTGAGATACTATATCCAACAGCTCAAAGGCCTGGAGAGAGATGTCTCACCTACCACTGATCCAGTCTGGTAGAGAAACAGTAACTGCACCTGTTCCTGCATATAGAACTGAACTGGAACTCTTCTATGCTTTGGACTATTCAGATATTTCTCCAAACACAGGGTTCCTAACTAATATGTAGCTTTGGCTTTAGTTCATAAAAGTAATTAAGATACACAGAAATACTTTTATGAATTAGAGTCCTATTGAAATCAATGTTCTTTAGGTTCCTATATGCATGTGTGAACCCAGATCTAAGCATCTCTATCTGTTCAGGTAACTTCTCAACTTCTCCTTGAAGACTGTCAACAGATCATTGTTTCTCATGAGATTTAAATGCTCTAGGGAATGACAAGCCCTCAATGTAAATAATGATGATTTGGTGGGCAGCCTATCTGGACCAGATTTTGAATGTGTGTACAGTGGCTGAAAATCTCTAGCTGAGTGCTAGAACTCTGTTTCATTCCTCAATAACATAGTTTGATATTTTGTTGGTTTGGTGGCTTTTAGTAGCTTTTCTTTAAACTCAATAGATTTCATGGTTGGTTGTACTCTGTCAGTTTTCAATACACATTTTCCTCTCTTCTTATTAAGTAACATAAATATACTTTGCAGAGTTTGATTTCGCATATATAACTTTCTGTGAAATTATGTTCACACATTGTTTAACCTGGATCATCCTATTCCCCACATCCTGTGTATTTTTCAAAGGTGGTTATTTAATTATGGTTTGTTCATGTCGACTGTTCTGCTAGTTATATCATTTATTCTCTTTCTCTATAGACTGTTTTAATAAGAAACTGTACGCCTTTATGGCAACATATAGTATCACTTGTTCTACTAAAAGGGGACTACATGCTCTACTCTGCCTATTCTGATATGAGAGTGAGTTCCTGCCTATTAATTCATTCTGGTACATCCAGGAATCCATTCAAATCAATGGACTAACAGTAGTGTAAACTTTGAGTCACTTTGACACTGCTGTTGGGCAAAAAGCACACCACAAATCCTGATAAAATCAGCTACTGTTTGCAGGCTAACTACAAAAACACAAAAATAAAACCTTCAAGACACAGCTAGACCAGAAAAGTAGGTACAAATTACTCCTTTCCTGAATCAACAGCCAAATAAAAAGCTGAAAACCACAAGCTGGTCTGTTCCAGTCTCCATTATACAAAAAGCATTGGCTGCATCTTAAAATTTCAAAATAAAGTATTTCTTCTTTATTATTCTTTCTAACCTGGGGTTCTTACTAAAAAGCCCAAAAAAGCAGAATACACTTGGGTTGATAGTATTCTATCAATCACAGTTTAAATCAGTATATGATCTCTGGGGCAGAAATCATTTTAGAGCTCTCTGCTGGAAGTACACTATGCAGTGGGGATTGAAAGAAGAGGATCCTAAGAGCTACTACCAAAAACTGTCATTATAAGCATGCCAGCATTACTTAGGAAGAGCCCTAAGTACTAAATACCAAAGCAATCAGAAGGAAAAAGTGTTGTCTTTCAGGATTCTGATCTACTTTCATACCTTATTTCTGTGCTACTGCTTACACAATAAAGATTTTTACCTTTCACATTCAAGAGATTGCAAATAATCTGTGAAATAAAATGAAGGAAATAATGAAATGAGATACAATGCAAGAGCTATTTAGTTTCTCCCTAATGCTGTAATGATGAAACAATATATATTGGGGAATTATAATCAGTGGGGTATTCAAACAATCCTGGAGCACTGCTGGGAGTAATTTTTGTTTAAGGTTGTTTTAAAAATTTTAGAAAAGCCTTTATGGGAGAAATATTTTAGTGAAAATTTCTTTTGCCCACCAACACTTTCAGCTTGTCAGTAAACACATGTGAGGATGTTGAGAAAGGAAGTACTGAGTTTGTTTTCACTTTGGTTTTTTACACCAGCTTTATTTATAAAAAACAAAAACCAACTAACTCAACAAACCAAGAAATGTGTATTAAAAGTCACGCATGAAACCTTTGACATTTTATATAACTAACATTTGCTTGTAAGAATTGAAAAGGAATAAGGGGAAATGTGAACATACTAGCATCTCTAATTCTCTAAAATATTATGCAGTGCGACTGGGTATATGGAAAAAATGCACAAGCAGAAAGTACTCTTTGTTGTTGAGTCAGACACGAAGACACATATTTCAGTCCTCATATTCAGTACTAATGACCATACTTACCCACTCATCAACATTTCTCACTGGAAATCAACAGCTATCTCACCTGTCATTAACCAGGGCTATCTAAACCAGAAAATTTATGCAGAGGCTGCTTTTCCATATTATGAGAAGGCTGCAGCATAGGTGGGGGAGTTCAGGAGAATACATTTACTCTGGGCCATGACAGTATCATAACCTTTTGCCTTACATCCTGCCCACCCTACCCTTCATGTAATTACTTTAGCAAAACCAACAAAAATCAGCACAAAACAATCACTGCTTTCCTCTCTGGCTGTTTCAGCGATGGTTTAATTTTTCTTTTTGCTTGGTAATTTTTTTCATGAAGACTGAAAAACATCTGAATAGTTTGTCCTTTCCTGAAGTTGGAAGGAGTCTCTATGGTGGATGAAGCATTCCTTGTCACTCTATAAATTGCTAACTATTGTTTAGCTGAAGTCTATTACTTTGATTTTGGATAATAGAGGGCAGGCAAGCAACTGATGATTAAAGGAGCTAGACATGATTAGAGAAAAAAAATCAATAAATGTATAAACAAAAAGCGGGTTTGGGGCTTTAACCAGGTGATTTATTGCACATTTTGTGCCTCCTTTTACATTAAAGTTGCTAATGTATTACTACACAACTTGATTACACTTTGCATTTTCTTCTGGAGTGCTTTGTACAAATGCAGAAGAAAAAATACCTTGTATATCATATGAATTGAAACAATTTTGTTTTAAGTAGGAAGAAAGAATAAAACTTGATCACAGAGGATGAACACAACATCACAAAACTGAATATCCACCAAATTATTTCTTTCCTGTTTACTGGGGAGAGTTTGAAAGCAAAATATTATATCCCCTGGCAAAAATTGGAAAGAATGGTATCAAGTTAAAGAGGACCTGTTGGCTACAGCCAGCTTTGACTGTATAAGACTGAAGGGAAAGTATAATCTGCATTTCAGTGGCAGGAAAGCAAATAACTAACATCTGTTGTCATTAGACACTAGTGAGCCATTTACCATGTGTGCACGTGTCTGTTAAGAGTCCTTTCATAACATAATCATAGAAGTTAGCTTTTGGGTACCTTTGGCTCATAGTTTTGTGTAGCATAGAAATATAGACCACATCAGCTCCAGCTTGTTAGAATTACGGATGCTCTCTCGCCTGAAAGAACAGCAACGATGGGTATCTAACCAGATCCCTTAATTCTTTCAAATATATACCTACCTTCAATCAAAAAATCACTGCTGACATAAACATCCTTGCTTGTTCCAGGATCTCACTTTGTAACATTCCTTTGGAAGCTCTGCTAAGGACTGAAAAAAGCCAGTGTTATTTCACGAATGTGTAGGCTTCTGTCATCATATTAATGGAAAAAGTATTTTCATAATTTTCTTTTGCACTCTGTAGAGTCATTCCTAGGGCACAAGAAAATGCTCAACTGAGTTCAGAGCAAATTGGGCTTCTTCCTATATTAGTTATGCAACATTCAAAAGTGGTGGTGGCTGTGAAAGTCCTCAGTGCTTTCCATTTTCAGTGTAAAGTCCTTTCTGCCTTAGATTTGATGTGAAGGTCACAGCTCGGGCTTTATCCCTGTGCTGTGACTATATTCTCTTTCTTATAGAGCTTTCTGGGCATGATATTGTGAAACAGGAATGGTTTTTTATGTTGCTTGGAAAATATATAATTAGATATCATAACTTTTTGTAGCTAAGATATGCCATGTTGCTACTTATCTTCCATGTATTACTTCTTGACAGAATTTCTCCTATAGCTAACTGGTTCAAAAAGTTTTGAATTATGTGAGAAATCTTCCTTATATATCTCACCCATATTTTGCTTATGATATTCTGTCTCTTTGCCAGGCATAATTGGGTTATTTCTTCATCCCTCATACAATATTCCTATTGATTCACCCTGCCTTCTTTTCCTCTGTTTGGGGCCAAGAGCAGGAATTCCTTTACCATTTAGTGGTAATACATCAGGGTTATAGTTAGATATGACTGATAATAGTTGTCTTTTGAATGTTCTCGAGGCTGGACATACAGCTGAAAGAAGAAAATGTTAGCAGTACAGCTCTCTGGGATCTCCACATCCCCTGCACTATCCACCATCTGCTGTGAATTTTTTTCAGAGTGCCAAAAAACTGGACATTAACCTTCCTTACTACAAGTTCAATCAAAACCTACAAATCTTTTACTCAGAAAGCTAGAATACAATCCTTCAATTATAGATAATGATTTTGTAGTTTGGTGAAATAGAAGAAAATTTTATGTAAATTGTACAAAAATAAATATGATTCAATAAAGCTGGAATAGAGAACAGAAAAAATGTTCAACCACTATGCATGTAAGATGGATTCCAGAGCACACCGTACTTGCCTGACCCCCCAAAGTTGCTAACATTTCAGACTGCCCACAGGTACACCAAAAAAGAGCAAAAACCAAAAGGTTGATATCCTACAGATTTACTTCACAGCTTACCTTTCACTCAAGTATAAATGAAGATGGCGCTTTGAGAAAAAATTATAGTAACATAAAAGCAGAGACTTATACTGACTTCCACTTGAAAGAAAAGTTTTATGTTAGAGTAAACTTTGCCAATTAAAAATTAATTAATGAATTAATAGATAATACAAAAACTTCCAGAAAGCCAAACGTAATAATGGGCTTTAAGTTCAGTTTAATTAATTCCATTTTCTGTTTCAATTATAATCCATTAGGAAAGTAATTGCCAGTGCTCATTGGAAGAATTTTTCTATAAGATCCCAGATTGCTTGGCTTAAACAGCAACACTCTGCTGACCATAGCAGAGCTTCACAAGCATCAACTTGCACAACTGATTGAACATTCAGATATGAGGCACATAAGATTTTTGCAAAGTAGTGGTTAGACTCTGCCTTGCTTTAGACAAACTTCATAGAAAACGACTTGCCCAATGTAAGTTATACTTCAAGTCGCAGAAAGCTACTGCAGTGTAGTGGGGCCTTGTGCACGTAATATATTCTTAGATAAATTTCAGTCATATATAAGGTACCTAGTGATTTCTGTTCATTCTCAAAATGGAAGTTAGATTACATGTTGGCACAATACCTGGCAAGATGTAAGAAAAACACATGATTACTGACATGCTTGACAGAGGGAATTAGATTTGTCTCAGCCAAGAAAATAATCAATTTTAGTTTTTCAGTATTTTGGGAAAGATTTAATTTCATTATTGATTATTTTTATTTACTGAATATAAATGTAATGAAAAACATTGCCCCGACCAATGAGTTTTAAAATTTCATTTAATTTGAGTGGGAATGACAGTGCTTTTGGTTTTCTGACAATGTTCCTTATTATCAGCCCTGACATAATTCTGAGATCATACATATGTGAGTGTATTAAATGTACACAAAGCTTTAACATGGAAAAGTATTCACTACCTTAGAGGCCATGCATTATGCATTCAAGAATAGAAAGGCAACAGTCAAACATCACTTTTGCTTACTCATAAAATCTAGGATTTCAGACTGGAAAACCAAGCTGCATGTAGAGTCCTACAGTTAGCGCATGTAAATTTGCTGAAAGGGCATGTGGACAACTGCATAAACTTACACAAGGATGGACAGATAATTTGCTATCATATCTGAATTCAAACTCATAGGCAGGTGGTACAGGACTGCATGTGTTTTAATTGAAACTACTAAAGTGCCCTAAGAAATGAAAACACTGTGGGACACAGGTGAAGAATAGCAATATCAATTCTTTTTATCATGTTACAGTTCTAATGAAAATTCTGTTTTGCTCAAATCTCTCCTTGAGGTCTGTGGCCAAATGTGATCGACACTGTAAAACATACCAAGAGACTGTTCATGATTATTAGGGTAAGAACCTAAGTAACCAAAATTAATAGGAGAAAGGCAGCACTTATTTCCAGTCTTTGGATGAAAAAACATAGGCACTGAAGGATTAAATGATTTTCTGTACTGCGTTTGGTGCCAAGGTTTGGTACCAGAATACTTACAAAGGCAGCTTCTGTGAGAAGCTGCCAGAAATTTCCCCTGTCTCAGATGGAGAGAGTGCCAGCCAGCTCCAAGATGGACCTGCTGCTGGCTGAGGCCAAGCCCATCAGCAATAGTGGTAGTGTATCAGGATAACATATTTAAGATGGATAAAAAGTTTACTTTACAGGAGAAATTGCAGGCAGAGAAGAGAGGAGTGAGAATATGTGAACAGAATAACTCTGCAGACACCAAAGTCAGTGAAGGAGAGCAAGGATGTGCTTCAGGCACCAGAGCTAAGGTTCTCCTGGTCTGTGGTGAAGCACTGTGCCCCTACAGCCCATGGAGGACCATGGTGGAGCTGAGATCCATCACAGGTTCCAGCCTGTGGAATCCACCCTGGAGCAGGTGAATATGCCCAAAGGAGGCTGTCACCCCATGAGGGACTTGCATTGGAGCAGTAAGCATGTGAGCATCTGATCACAGCCACCATTTCTACCTGCACTGCTGCAGGAGAGGAACTGGAGAATTGGGAAAAAATTATGCCTTGGAGTAAAAGAGAGGGAGGGGAAAGGTGTTTTTATTTCTCTTTATCCTTCTCTGATTTGGTTGGTAATAAATTTAAGTAATTTACCCAAGCTGAGTTTTGTTTGTGATGGTGAATGATCTCTCCCTGGCCCTTATCTTGAGCCACAAGCCTTTCATTAGGGTTTTTCTCTCCTGTACAACTGAGGAGCAAAGGAGTACAACCACTTGGGTGGGCACTTGGCATCCAGCCAGGGTCAGCCCATCCTATTTGCTTGTGATCACATAATATGGTACAAGGCCATGAAATTGGACCTAGACCACCTGAGCTGTCTTGTGCCTATTACTTTAAATATCATATAACATATACAGGAATGTAATCTGATAAATTTTACATCTTAAAGCTATGACTATCTCATACTCAAAAACTAGATATTTTGATTGTCATTCAAATTATTTAAGGTCAAGAGAAGATTTAAAGATACTTCTTCTCCATCAGTATTACACCTCTCAGATTTAAATATTGGCAAGAAAAAAAATCAAAGAAAAACATCTAATCCTTATATAAGAAGCACTTGTCTAGACATACTAGTACACTTAGTACATTTGATATTGTGTTTTAAAAATATGCCCACAATTTTCCTTTCTGAGTGAACTGATAATTGCATTTAAGGTCAGGTATGAACAACAGCTGACTTTTTCCATTTACTTATGATGAATCCCTGCTAACTAGAATACTACATAATTATAAAATAGTTTTAGTTATTTAATTACCTGCACCCCCAACAATGTTTATGTAGATGTTTTTTATGACAAGAAAGAAACACAGAGATATTCACTATCACTTGCAATGTTATGGAGCAACAACATTTCTAGCTGAAATGTTCTGGGGACAAACTGAATCTCAGGTCAGCGGGGATTTGTTCACAGTCTCTAATAATTTCTATTTTCTTATAGGTTGAAATACTAAAAAAAAATTAAAACCTGGGATATCTATCACAGTACTAATCCAGATCTTGACAGCAAAAGCAATTTATTGCATACTGACAGGGTAAGACATTGCCTTGAAGGATATTCTGAAGACTTGCAGAGTATAATGATGTGAAGGTGCTGAAGAGATAAGAGGTTTATTTTGATATGCTGATGTTTTACTTTCTCTTCTTACTCCTCAATAAAATACAGTACTACAGTCTCCAGGTCCAGGAGCACAATATAAAAAGATTCTTCTAATGGAATATGGAGTATTTACTGGTCTCTACACCAATCCAAGGTATAACAACACTTGGTGTCCATGCAAAGAAAAACCCCAAAACATAAAGGCACATCTGACCCTTATTTTATAGTCCTTTAAAAAAACAAAACCAAAAACATGAAAACGAGCAACTGACCAAAACACAGGATCAGTATCTACCTACTGCAGACTTAGATGAACTCAGGAGGAAACTAAAGTTTGATTAATAGAATGCTGAAATGTTTATGTGTGAATGCCTCTGTTCTCTGTGACTCCAGCTAATATGAAAGGCCCATATAAAAGAGCAGCTCAAGACACTACAATTTTAGGTCAAGTAATATTTGAGTGGAAAAATTATTGAGAATTTATTTCCAGTTCTCCGGAAGTAAGAGGTAACTTTTCTGAATTTATTTGACTGAGAAACATCAAGGAATTCAGCACTCACCTGAAATGGTTTCTGGCCTTCAAGACTTTCTGAGGTCTATCCAAATACAAGCCATCTCAAATCTGAAGGTCAGACCTGGGAACCAGCTAACAACAGCTAAGATTACTTTATTGATCATTAGCAATTGAAAGCTGCAATAGATCACCTTTCTCCCATGTGCATATTCTCTCATATATGCTCCTGCACACCATCTGTATTTAGCCCTACCTTTCTTGGCTGAGATTTTAATTTTCATGGTCTTCTGTTTTTGAATATGCATTGACTCTGCACTTTATTTTGAAACTTGACATCAGATGTTAGAATCATGTGCCATTATATAGGTTAGTCCATCTCTTTGACTGGATGCATGGAGATGTAACAGACAAACAGGTGAAGATTAAGCAGAGACCAAGACGAGAAAAGAGAAAGAATTTTGGAAGATATTTTTGCCTCAAGTAAGACAAGGATGTAAAAGATATAGTTATAATGCAGAATCAATTTTTTTGAAAAAAGACTGATGAATAAATCAAATCCTATAAGGACAGAGAAGAAAGAAACATTTGGGATAAGAATAACTTAAGTAATTTCTACAGCCACATGGTTAAAATTAATACAACTAAAATTAATACTTAGCAAACTATTCACTCTTGTTGCGCTCTCTCCTCAAAAATAATATTTTTTTTACCAGACTGATCTAATATATAATAATACACATTGTTGTCAGGTTTGGGCAACTGATTTTCCACCTCTGATTGCTGTCTGGGCTGTTGTCACAAAGAGCCATAGCCATCACTATGAAGTCACGAGGAGAAAAAAAAGTTTTCCTGTGAAGCACCTTAACAATCTAAGATAGCTGTCAGTGATAAACAGAGAGAGAATCTGTTAAACCAGAGCATACTTGTTGTTCTCTTACTAGTTAAAGCTTTGCCTTTGCATTTCCCATGCCTATTCAGGGATCTAAGAGTGCAATAAATGCATTAAACCCATCAGGGATAGAGAAAAAGAGAAAGGAAAAGAAAGCCAACAAAACAATACAAAAAAAATCCCATCTATAAAAAGATGGGTAGCCAGCAGAGATCTATGAATAATTTAAAAGGCACCTGTCTCTCCTCATATTGGCAACTTTGAACTACTCTTGCCTTGCAGATATATTTCAATTGCCTGAGCAAAAAGCATTGTCTCAAAACTCTCAAAAAACTTAAAAGTGCTTAACGCTTCTCCAAGATGCTTTAAGGAAAACTTTACCATTATACAAAAGCATTTCAACTTACACACTGTGCATACATTTATTGATGACAGTTGTAACAGAAGAAGCACATCACTGGGGGAAGTAGAGCATTCAATTAGGCAGAGAGTCTCTACACCAAATTAAACTTTCTCTTACAAGTTAAGTCCCAGCTCAGTTGCATGTAGCTGAAATTCAGACAGAAATCTTGGAATTAAATATATGGCTTGTGTTAACATGGAATCGTTTAGGTTGGAAAAGATCTCTAAAATCATTGAGTACATTCTTTGACTGATCATCACCCTGTCAACTTGACCATAGCACTAAGTGTCACATCCAGTCCTTTCTTGAGCATCTTTAGGGAAGGTGACTTGACCTCCTTCTTGAGCAGTATGTTCCATGCTTGACAATCTTTCCATGAGGGAATTCTCCCTGTTGTCCAACCTGAACCTCTGCTAGTGCAGCTTAAGGTTGTGTCCCCTCATCCTGTTGCTAGTTGACTGGGAGAAGAGACCACAACCCACCTGGCCAAAACCTTCTTTCAGGAAGTTGCAGAGAGCAGTGAGGTTCCCTCTGAGCCTCCTTTTCTCCAGGCTTAACAACCCCAGCTCCCTCAGCTGCTCCTCATGGGACTTGTGCTCCAGACCCTTCACTAGCCTTGTTGCCCTTCTCTGGACATGCTGCAGCATCTCAACATCCCTCCTTAATTCAGGGTGCTGGAACGGGAGTATCTCAAGGTATGGCCTCACCAGTGCTGGGCACTGAGGGACAATCACTGCCCTGCTCTGGCTGGCCACATTATTTTTGATGCAGGCCAGGATGCTTGGCCACCTGGGCACACACTCACTGGCTGTTCATGTTCAACTGCGGTCAAGCAGCACCCCCAGGTCCTTTTCTGCCAGGCAGCTTTGCAGCCACACTGTTCCCAGACTGTAGCGCTGCCTGGGGTTGTGATCCAAGTGCAGGAGGTTGAATGAGATGATCATAATGAGCTCTCCTGAGCTAAAAAATACAATAATTTTAGAATCTATCAAGACAACTTCATTATCTTATTGATCTTATTATCCAGAGGAAACACTATGATCTGAACTTAAAGCATTTGTTAGGTGCTGGGGATTATGCTCATTCTGTTGGACTGAAAAAAACATCAAGCCCAAATTTTAAAAATAACCCCATTATGTGTGATTATAATGAGAGTTGTGATAAAGTGCTGATAACAGCATTCATTGTGGTAGTCTGCTTTCAAAGAATCACTTTGTTGTACAGTGTTAAAGTCACCTTCATGTCTGTCAAAGGTACAGTAATTTCATGCATATAAGGCGCACCTTTTTGGCTGAAGTTTTCATCCAAACCCTGAAGTGTGCCTTATATATGGACAAAGTTCAGAAAATTGCCAACCTGGAAGTGCAAGCTGGGCTGAGCCAAGGCGAGAGCCGGCAGGCGTGGCTGGCAGCTATGGGGGTAGGGGCAGCCGCACAGGGCGGGGCTGAGCCCGCAGCTGCCCCAAGCCCAGCCAGTAAACCCCCTGATCACTCAATTCATTACTAAGTCATTACTTTGTGGCACGAGGATCCTCACTGGGGGGGAAAATGTGCGCCTTATAGGCCGGCACGCCTTATATATGGACAAATTACGAGGTCTTGCCAGCCACCTGAAAGTACGCCTTATAATCCGGTGCACCTTATAAGTGTGAAATTACTGTAATTATTTGGGCAGAGAAATTGTCATTTATCCAAGTGAACACTAACAAAGAAGTTTATAACACATAGGTTAATAGACAGGTAGCAGGAATATTCCAGAATAATATTGTAAAAGGATGAGCTAATATCTGTCCCCACATGAAGGAGTCTATTAGGATCTGGCAATAATTAGCAGAAATGGGCAAACACATTTCAAAACAAAATATATATGACAATATATACAATTATAAGAACATATATTATCAGAATTGGATTATCTTGTTACACAGAAGGATTTTCAGCAGAATTATAGGAACTCGTCATATCACCGTAATTTTCTTTTTATTCAGTTTGCTATTAAAATATCAAAACCACTTTGACTGAGAATGAAAATTAGTTATGACCAGTGACTTCCATCACAGATGCTTTTGCATCTTAGAAGCATATTGCAAAAATAAAGACAAGGGACGGATTTTAAAAAGGTTATCCATCACCTACCAAAACCTGAAGCATTAATAGCATGTAAGATGAGGCTTACTGGATGTACGTTGGTATTGCCTTGGCCTGCTCTGTTCAAAATAGAGCTGTCAACAGTTTGTAAATAAAAGACATTACACAAGACTGTTAAAATCCGTGTCACTGACCTCTCTCAGAAAAGAAATTTGGCCTAAATTATGAGAGCCTCAAGGCTGTATTTGCTCAATGTTTTTGAAGGCTGAAGCAATCATTGTCAGCACTTACAAGCAAGAATAAGGGTATTATTTGTACAACTGGTTCCTGTGATACAGTTCTTACCTTGAATTTCCATACAGCTTTCCCAAGTTTAACTCTTTCATCACAAATTTCAGATATAAGTAGTTCTACAATATTAATTACTGAAGTGAGTTTTTCTTATGATGTCAAAGCAGTACTTCAGTGTCATCCCAAAGAAATCAATGAGAGGTTATTTCTGGTTGAAACAGTGTATTCTGGGGATAGTGAGGGTGTGTTGGGAGTATGGAATATTCTGATCTGTCCTTCTACTTGTGAGTCCATTTTCCCTATAGTGACATAAAATAGAGCAATACTGTTCACCCTCCTGCCTGAATCCTGGATCTGAACTGACAACTTTCTTTCCAGGCTTCTCTTCTTGAGATGCAATGCAACAGAGCAAACACAAAAAATGTAAATTAAAAATAGAGCAGCAATTCTTCAGTGTAGCTCTTGATGGCATCTTAGGATATTATCAGGGGAATACAAGCAGCTGATCTCAGCAATATGGAAGCTGGAGGTACTGAAGCAAATCACAGTGGCAATAGAACATTTAAAGGAGAAAAGAAAAGAAAAGAAAAGAAAAGAAAAGAAAAGAAAAGAAAAGAAAAGAAAAGAAAAGAAAAGAAAAGAAAAGAAAAGAAAAGAAAAGAAAAGAAAAGAAAAGAAAAGAAAAGAAAAGAAAAGAAAAGAAAAGAAAAGAAAAGAAAAGAAAAGAAAAGAAAAGAAAAGAAAAGAAAAGAAAAGAAAAGAAAAGAAAAGAGGGGAATAGGCTACACTAAAAAAAAAAGATATTTTATTAGAGATGTATATTGCTTGCCATAAAAAGTCCATAGTTTTCTCAGCTTTCTCTGTTTAAATATGCTTATGATGAAACTCATTAAATTGGCCATTTTAAAATTCTGCTTATCATTTCATCCTCTTTGGTTTCTTGTTTTTGTTTTCATTTTTGGGAACAAGTAAATATGATCACAAACTTTTGATCTGAACAGAAAGATTTCTGCTATTAGAAAACTAAGAAATTCAGAACACTGACTATAAATCTGTGAAAAGATTAAATAATTCATATAGAAAGCCAAATCACAATTTTTTTTAAAAAAACACTAAACATCAGAATGACTTTGCTTTTCTTTACACAAAAAAATTAAAATTAAAAAAACACAACTGAGTTATGTTTCAACAAGATGATATTTTAAGCTCATAAACACTGAATTAGAGAAATACAACAGAAATAACAATCAGAAAAATAGTTAATAAATTTAATGGAGTATTAAATCCTGATAGTCTGGGCTTTTCTATTCAAATATTTTTCAGCCTTTCTTTTTTATATCATGTTTGGAATTGAGAACTGTTGATATTACAAATTTAGAAAGGTAATTTTCCTTTATTTTCTGCGATGTCTCAATCTTAATCAATACACTCTGTTTTGTGTCATAATTATTTTTAAAAGGTTGACATTATAAGTAAACTAGCAGGGTATTTAGTAGACTCACTGTAAATATTTCATTTTAGGAGATGAAGCTCATTTTATGCATCAATCAAAATGCAATTTTCCTTAGTAATACACAAATGTAATGAGTTTTACCTGTGTGCCTTTATGTCAGCAGTTACACTATTTGTGAACTTCATAGAAGCAATATGGAGATAAAGTCAATTTTTAAATATATGCTTAGTATTTTACTAAATTACAAAATGAATGCAATTAGAAAAACTTTCTATTTCCTAAAATTTAATTTATTTATCTGGAATAGGTTTGTTCCTTGAAAGATTAGGTTCAGTAGTCATATAATGCAAGATTCACTGCTCAAAAGAGGTATTACTCTTTTGAAGTAGAGCAAGACTCTTGTAAAAAATTAACCATTCAAAATGAAAAAACACTGAGAGAGCTATTTTTTCTCCAGATAGCATAACAATTATTCTAGAAATAGTTTGATACCATCTTAGAATTAAACACATATTGCTGCTGAAAACAATTGCATGAAACGGAATTTACTGATTGCATGTTTATTTCCCAGAACAACAAGAAATTTCAGGCAAGAGGCACTTTCTTTTTTCAAACAAAATGCCACATAATGCAAAATTTGTATGACAAAGAATGGAAAAGGTACTTTTTGATCCTCTTTGTAGACCAGTTCTTAATTT
Source organism: Sialia sialis (assembly GCA_009812075.1). Lineage (NCBI taxonomy): Eukaryota > Metazoa > Chordata > Aves > Passeriformes > Turdidae > Sialia > Sialia sialis. Next base: position 1,015,584 of record VRYO01000406.1, read on the forward strand.
CTCTCACGTGCCTTCATATGAGCATTCACATCAGTGGGTCTTCTTTCCAATTTCCCCCTGCTCACCCCAAGAAAACTTAGTGGACTTCAGCTTCCAGTTCTACATTCTTGCCCTTGAATCACAGCTACAAATATGTGTCAATGGCAATTATAGCATTTACTTTCTATCCAAAAAGAGGAGGTTTATTTTAAAAATGGTTTCTGATGTTTTTAAGAAAGTCCTCCATTTCCTGAGGTAAAATGAACATTATGCAAATATATGAAAATGAACAATTTACACATATATAATTTAAATATATGAAATGTAGCAATTATGGTAATGCTAATATCATAAATATTGTAACAAAATCTTAACATTTTTCATGACTATGCAAAATGCAAATATATGGAAAACCAGGAGCACTTTTAGTTTTGGGGTCTCAATGCAAATCAGTGCATGGTATCAGTGCAGACCTGCTCACCCGCTACTGGGAACTTCCTGCTGGGACCTTGTGAGAGGGGGCTTCCATCCTGAATAAACTCACCTGCCATCTTTGGATTGTCTCCACTTTTTAGGTTGTCTTTTTGTCTTCTCTCTAAATCTGTGTAACTTCATTGGCAAAGCTCCCTCCAGCAGATTTTTCTGACACATGCAGACAAAATCTTTTTCATAGCACCACTGTTGCCATACAGACATCAATTTAGTCCTTTATTGTTTCAGTGCTCTGTGCAAACACAACACACCATTAACAAGTGCCACAGTAAGATAATTGGATACAACCACTTGGCGTCCTCACCCCTCTTGCCTTGCAAAGGCTTTTGAAAATGTTGTCTGATGGCCAGAGGTGACTTGGCAGCAGCCATTTGTTTTCTCCTTTTTTTTGGAACATTTGCTGAGAAGTCCATGACGGTGTTCATGTGATTGGTTTTTTAATGTATTTATTTAATAGAAATTCAATTTTTAAAAATGAAAACAAAGCATTTAAAACCACTGTACCTAAAGGTGACTCTTACAGGGACTTATCACAGCATGTACAACTTGGGAAGGGAATACTACATGAATACTTGGGATAAAAAAGAGCACAAGTGTCATCTGACTATAAGTACTTGTAAAAATAGGTGGATGTTAATTTGGGTAGACTCTACAGATTTTTAAGCACATGTTTACTCCTAAGTCTTCGACAGTCCAACTACACAACAAGTTTACAGTTAATGACATGCACACCTACAAAAAGTAGCATTTAAAATTTTTCAAATATGATAAAATCTTTGTCTTTTTGCTCAATTTCATAATTGGTTGGTCATATTTTCCTTCAGAGTAACTCCTAGTCATATTATGGCCTCAAACATTAACACTTGGTCCACCTTGTAGAAAAGCAGATTAAGTTAAATAACCCAACATTTTTTTTCTCCTTTACAAATTCCTGGTACAGCTCAGAAAGCATCTGTCCTTGCTAAGATTTAAAGAGAATGGTTTCCAGCAATCCCAGAAAGACTTAACTAAAAGCCAACAGCACAACTGAGGTAATATAATCCTTGGTCTTATCAAGCCTTTTATATCTGAACCAGAGAAAACATGCAAGTGAGGAGATTTTTATTCCAACTCTAGATAATTAAATGATCCAGATAGCAATGGCATTGCTTTTGATGGCAGGAATGAGATAAAATAATAAAACTCTTTAATTCATACATTTTCAAGTGCAGAATCTAGATCTAAATACTCTTTTAACACTTGCTGTGATACTTTCTATGACTTCTGAAGAATTGTTCCTAAAAGGTGCTGAGAACTAACTTTGTGACAGTCTATTAACATATGTAAGTGTTTCTGGATTAGATTAGATTATATTGCTCAAATTTTACAGAATCAGTTCTCTGATGGATCTGTCTCTATTGAATGCATATGCCTGGTCTGAAATGCAGTTGATGAAGTTAGCTCCACTGGAATTTTGTAGTTTTTCCACACATGGAATGCAACACTCAGGATCATGCCTAAAGTCTTGCTCCTTGGAACAGAGCAGAGAATTAGACATTGAAAAGTCTATTGAAACACAGTTGTGTAAACATGACATTACCTAAAGTATATTGAAATTCAACTTTCTGCAGAACCTTTCTTGCTCAAACTGTGCATGCTTTGCATAAAAAACCCCTACAACATACAACAGTAGACTACTTCAGGGTTTGAAAGACTGGTGGCCTGGTGCTAAACTTTTGAAACTCAAAGCTTAGAAAATGCCACTATTTTTCTCTGAAAAAAAAAAAAAAGCAGTCACACACTTCTTTTCATTTGTCACTAGTTATGAAAGTGGGTTGTGTGGCATGTCTCCAAGGAAGACACAGGGAACAGCCCTCAAAAATAAAAACAATGCAAAGGTGCAAGCACTAACAAAACATCTCATTTTCTGACAGAATATTTAACTCTACTACAAAGGCTTTGTGAAATAAAATTTTGTAGTTGAGAGAAAAACTGCAAATCCCACACTAAGCATTTTTAAAGTCATGGGAATTGGACACACCCTAATTCCTCGTACTTTTAAGTTGTTCTTTACTTGATATCTTTAAATACAGATTTCTCTCCCTCATTATCAGTGGTTAATATCAACAAAAGCAACAGCAATAACAAAAAAAATCACTCTGCTTTTCCAGAACTCAAGGTATTATTACTGACACAGAGGAGTATATTTACCTTTTAGGAAATCTGACAAGTGATGTATGAAAAGTCTGACATGCTTCACAGAATGCTAGTAAAGCACAGCATGAGTTAATGAGTGTTGATAGAAGTAGGCATAATCATTAGGGCAGCTCTATTTAATCAAAATACATGGAGTTTATGGTTCTATTCATTTATAGAGGGGAACTGATTTCATTTTCCCATAAAATTTACATCAATAACATTCAGCAATCTGCTCATTTCTAGCTGCTAAATTTCTTTCTCTAGTCATGCATTCTCTTGTAAGCTCTGGACACTTAGAAATATGGGGTTAGTACTCAGCATGCTTAATAACAATATTTTGAACAGATTGAAGTTCTCCTCCTCCTGTTAGATGTAGGCAGTTTTGCAAAGGCTTTCCTTGCAAAAGTTCTATCATGATGCTTTTTGTTTCTTTGTCTCTGACTTCAGCATAAGCAAAAATTGCTAGAAAAAACAGAGTACCCTCAGCCAAACTATCATCACTGTGAAGAGTCTCAAGCACTGTCAAGGCCACAGAAAGGACTAGCTTAAAGATAAGCCCGCACAGCAAGAACTTGAGGGAAGCACAGAAGGGAGGAATTTGCAACAAGAAGATGCTCATTCCAGGCCTGATGGAGGCAAGATCTGCTTAGCACATCATGATCAATGTATCCAGACAAAAATTCCTGCTGCGGCAAACCTTGGAAAAGGAAGCAACTGTTCATACACACGCTGCCCCAAGGTATGGCAACATCTGTGACCAACCATGGATCCCCAGAAATTGGACTGTATAAAGGTGGTACCCCCAGAAGAACAACTACAGGACCCCACCACCAAGAAGCCCAGAGTGAAGAAGGACAAACAGGACAATGTTGGATCCACAGGTGGTGATTGTCTTCCACTTGACCTCACTCTTTCTCTCTCTCCTCTCCCCTTTTGTTTCTATTTTTACCCCCTCTCTCTACCACATATATCTTGTTAAATAAAATCCATGTTGTTGTCTTTGACATATGGTGCCTTCTGCACCTTAATTTGGACAGGGGCATCTCTCACTAACTGTGTCTTAAAAATCATCCAGAAAAAAAAAATAGCAATAAAAAAGCATGATGCTGTGAAGGAAGGGATCAAAACCTGTCCTTTCCAGCTCTTCATAACAGCAGCAGCCTTTCCAGGGTCTTATGCCAAAGTTAGCACGTTTTTTGAGAGCTGACACTGAACAGAGATGATAACGGACAAGGGAGCAGCTGCTTGCTTTGGACTATTCCACTGGCAACATTGCTGGATTTTGCACTAAGTGGCAGTGGCTTCTATTCACCAGCTTACATTTTTCCTCTCTCACTCATCCTCAATAGGAGTGGAATGCAGCTGCAGCTGGGACACCACTAATGATGAGTTAAGCTGATAAGACAGAGAAGGAAGAAATAAAAGCCATGTAGTAGTACAGCATGAAAAACATCCAAAACCAAAAACAAAAACCTGAGCTTAAATTTTTCACAGATCTTATTTCTATTAGAGCTTCCTTGTCCATATTTCTTGTCCTACTTGTAGCACAGGATTCTCTTAAGATGAGGCCCACTCTTCTTGTGAGCCTTGGTGGGGGGCAGTGCAAAGGGTTAAGGCCTGTTTTCTTATATTTTTATGTACATAGTACAAACACACAAAAGTTCTCTCACAGACATACTTTGCTAAAGCAAATTTAAGTACAGGTTTATGGAAGAGATACTTCCCTGAAATTACTCCAGTAGTGTGCTGTAAATGAATAGAGAAAGAATAGGGAGCTTCTGGGTGAAATAGTTCCACCTCTCAGTTTGAGTTCTCTAAAACAAAATTTTTGGCCAGGGCATCCTTTGAGAGTGTAAAATAGCCTTCAAATGGAAAAGGTAGCTCCTAGAGTCTTGGAGATAGACAATTATGAATGACTTGATGAAAAGTTGTAATAGAGTTTAGAACCATGTGATTTTTCTTACAGTGCTCGCTGGAAACTACATAACATGGTTCATGGAAACATTTAGAAGACTATAAATCATGCAGGACTTTAAGGAAGTCTTTGTGTCTCCTATTTTCTTTCTAAGCATTTCAGCAAAGCTACCTTAACTCCTCTGATAGATGTGACAAATTTCTTTAGTTGCTGCTGCTCATTTCCAGATAAGACAATGGATCATGAGGTGTAGAATGGTGCCTGAAAATTATCATTAATTTACTTCCTATTTCTTGTTAATTTATAATGTATTTTTGAGGCCTGTCTTTTTATTGTCATGGGATCTTTTCAGAAATGTAGCAATAAATGCATTGATTTTGCAGCTTTACTTCTCTTGAAATAGCTACTATCTCTTTGCTGACAGATCTATCCATGAAATAGCCCTAATAATGTAATTTAAAACATGGAAAGTGTTATGCTTGTTTTGCTTCTGTATTTTGGAACCTATTGCTATTCAATTTAGTACTCTAAATGAACTCATATCATATCCCATTATTGAGGAAAATGACCACCTGCCTCCCCCATATGTTGATTACAGTTTTAAATAGTGCCATTTGAAAGTCTTGAAACTCATCAGAGTGACAGGGCTTGAGCACACAGACTCTGTCACTTAGAAAAAAAGATATGGGGAAACATAATCTGAATTTTCAAAATTATTTCAATTTTATTTTTTTCATTTTCTAGCCTTTGACTTGCTTGTAGCTATCTAGATTAAGAAAAAAAATAAAAATTAGTTACAGGCTTTATCATTTTTCCTTCTAATTTAGAGTCTATTTCATTATTATTATTGTTGTTGTTGTTGTTGTTATTATTATTATTATTATTACTTCCCAAAGTTTTATTTTTATGCAGTCTTCAGATCTTCTTAAACAGTAGAACCCTTCTGGCTGTAAATTGTGACTTTCTTGCAGTCTGCCACTTCAAAAAGAATAGGTCATTGGTAATCTGATTGAACCTTGTCCAGGTTTTGGATTTTCCATATCTAACGATTTAGCAAAACTACTACAAGTATTTTAAAACCTACCAGTTCAAAGATAGGTTGGGATCTAGTCTGAATGTTAGATCAAGACATCCTTGAAATAGTTATTTTCTATTAATATGTAGCAGCACTGTGCAAAATAAGACAATCCCACTTTTGATGATGCAGGTCTTTATAACATCCACGTACTCTATGGTAATGCTTGGTTGTGGAGCACACCTGGGTAGACACCTAAAATGACTCACAAACTAGACAAAATCATTTAGGGCTGAGTCTTATCTTGAGGAACTACCAGAGGCCTCCTGTTGCAGAGCTAGAAAATGTTTAGAACTCAAAACACAGTCTATAGTATTACAGCTGACACTGTATGGGCAAATATGCTTGCAAAGTTACATTGTTTTTTATGAAGGGATACATATTTGTCAGAAACACTCCCTGAAATAAATATGTAAAAGCATGAAGTACTAGAGGAGGCACAAATGGGCAATCTGTACTGTAATCTCAAGCTTTAGGAGATAAGAGGTAACTTCTAACAGGATGCATGTCCTCACTTTGGGTATGTCTTGCTGAACTTCCATGAATCATTGGCTGCCAAGACCTTTAGACTTTTTGGGAGCCTGTACTACTTCTGTCTCCAAACCTTGCTATAAAGGAAACTATTTTTAATTTTCAGGGCTGTTCTGAGGATAAGGATATTTTCAGTTATTGAGAAAGATGCAAATGCTGCCTTGTTTTACAGTTTCCCAACATTTAGAAGGAAGGAATTCTTAAATTAAGACTGACAGCAAATCTGTTTCTCATGGCTCAAATTTCTACCAACTCCACGGGTCCCTAAATAAATGTGGTCTCATTTCTATAATCATAACACAGTTTTTCATACTCACTGTACAATTGGACAGCTCAAACAATGTTAACCCTATTGCTAGGAGTGCTGCAAGGAGAGGTAGAAACTCTGGGATTGCTGCTTCACAAGATGCATCATTATTTTGTTGGCAGAGCACCCTCACAGACACAGAGGTTCATGTCTGTCCTGTTCCTCTCAGTTGCAGGTTTGCTCCTGCAAGTGAATGACACCAGTGACAACTGACAGAAGAACAGAACAGAGGCTGTGATTGGGTCATTTCTCTGCAGAAAATAAGTTACCTCTAGCAGGCTACTGAGCCTATTTTATACTCGTGCTGCTAAAGTTCCAACAAGCAGATTTTTTGGCTGCTGCTGTCGGGGACCTAAGCAGAGAGGAGTCCCTCCCAGCAAAACCAGCAGGTTTCAGATCCATGTTTTCCCTCCCACTGGTAGAAAAAGGTAACAATCTGGTTTGCAGGATTTTCTCCACAGCTCTCCATCCCAGTTGTCCTTTCTCCTTCACTCACCCCTACCTGTGGCAGGAGCAGCCTGCCCTTGGTCCTCCTTTCTTGTCTGCACTGCAGAAAAGCCTTGGAGTAACTTTGATAAAGATCATGGCAACTTCCCATCTTTCTATCCTCAGGGAGATGCCATGTCAGAATGTATTTAACAACTAGGGAGCCTATAGGTGACAGCAGGGAGACTACAAAATTGCAAGAAGCTGTCTTTAAAGGACAGCAAAACTGGTGACACAGAGGCTGACACAGACACACTCAAATAGCATCTGAATACATAAGCAGTATATTGAATGCTCTCTGTCAAATCTTCTGCATGACCCAAGACTGTTCGGAGCTCACACAAAGTGTCATCTAAGAATGGTGTCTTCACAACAATAGCTGAGGATTTGAAGAAAAGATGAAACCATGAACTTCTAAACTTAGAAAGCTGTCCAATTCTGGGAAATATCAAGACAGAATAAGATTAAATACTTTCTAATAAAGCCATTTTATGAATTAGAGGGAAGGTCAAAGGAGAGTGATTAGAGAAACCACAGTACCTCTTTGAGGAAACTTACTGAACAATCTCACCTCTAAAGCAAGATTACTGTTAAGATTATTTGCTAATGCAAATGGGAAAATAAAGGAAAATGTCATCAAAATGAATGCAAAATTAAATTCACAAATATAAAGAAGAGTCATGGCTGAAGGACACAGAAGATGTTCATGGAAAAAACATGGTCTTGGGATCAAAGGCCTTCTGTGAACCTGTGCCCAACAGAAACAAACACCCATTCATTAAGAGAATATAACACAGGTCAGACTTTACACATAACTAGATGGGGATTTGAGAAAGAAATTACAAAAAATATTTGTGGTCAAAACCCCCTTTTTTAAGGAAGGTATCTTTTTTTTTTCATTTTTCATGTTTGAATAAAAACTGAGAAGCTATCATGATTTTTTATAGGATAATATTTTAATTATAATATTTTATAAGCAGGTACATTTTTATAAAGATTTTTACTGTTTTAAAGCTATGAATGAATTTGAAAACCATAATTGCCAAAAAGCTCCACATTCGTTTTAGAAAATAGGATTGTGAGAACTGGAGATTACAGCTGATGTCATTACTCAGTTCAAAAAGATTTCTCTGCATTCTCAAATTTTTGGAGGTAAGAAATCAGTAAATTGCTGAGTCTGTGTATGGCAGTGATGCAGTGAAAAACAGGCAACTAATATTCAATATGTTACCAGATGCAAACACAATAAAGCAAAACGCAGAGAGACACCTGGACAATGAAGGCCATGTAATATGGAGTTGGGCCTGCCCATATCAGCCCAAGGTGTCAGTAAAATTCTCCCTGCCAGATGATTTCACTGGGCCAGCAATAACTTGGTGTGGATGCAACAATTCTAAAAGAAGATGCTTTTTGCTGTTATTCAGGGAGCTGGTGTTGTTAAGCAAGCCAAAGTGCTTGTGTCAGCACGCTCCATGTCTATACGACGGGGGTTTGCTGATGGCACAGCAGAACCTTTCTAGCAGAAACAAGGTTAAAGACTTCTTCAGAATGTGCAAGAGAAGGAAGTGAGATTTTGCAAAGCAAAATTGTCATTTTATAATGGTATGGTCATAGTACAAACAGGATCAAAATAAAAAACAGAATAGCAAAGATCCAAAGACAGCTACAAAGCCAGAGATTTCAGTTCACACTGGTTATGCCTACAGTAGGAAGACATCCTATCACACCCAATCTGAAGAAAGGATTCATATACCAAACACACACCACAAGTAAGCAAACTTGTTTGTAGCAATCATGGTAGGGTCTTCAAAGCAGAGCTAGGAAATGAATACTGAAATGCTTTGTTAAGACCATGATAACTTTCAAAGCATGACACCTGGTAATGTACGAAATAACTCAACCACTACAATTGAAAAAAACGCAAAAAAGTGAGCAATCACATACACTGGAGAGAACAAAACCAAGACAAACTTTACATTATTGCAAAAGCTAGAGACACCATTATGTGGAAAAGCTGCCTCACAGCCCTTTGAAATAGCTTATTTGCATAAACCCAAACAGTTTAGAAAATTCTCACTGCCAAATTTCTGCAATAGAACTTTTTTTTTCCTGATTTAACTAAAGTAAAATCAGTGCAGTTAAAATGCCAAAGGCAGGTAGCAGTGATTGCTACAGCAGGCAGCTACTGCAGTAATTTTGAGACAGGTAGAGTCAGTGGCCCAAAAGTGCTTGTAAGCCATGATAATGCCCCCACACTAACAGAGACTTGGGATGATAGAAGGTGTGGTACAATTTTTCTGTAAGCAACAAATATGTGAAACTAAAAATAAACCTAAATAGACATTCCATAAAAGTTGGTTAATACTTGATTAATTATTTCACCTTACTCTTATCAGCAAACAAATCCTCATGCATCAGAGACATTCTGGGCAGTGAAACAGTGCAAAAGAACAACTTATCACAGCTGCTCCATGTAGAAAATAGGACGATCATGTTTGTGGACAGGAAACTGAATAGAAAGTGATCTCTTTAAATGCATATAAAAAGGATTAGTATCCACATGCTGGCTTCTTTTCCAAAGTCATTTTGCAGTACTCAGGTATAGCAACTGAACAAGTATATAAAAAATTATGCCTAACTGAAGTACAAAGAAATCTCAAGCTAAGCTCATTACTTGCTGATTTGTAGAGAGGGATAGAAAGGCTCCAAGAGAGAAAGAGAAAGGACAAAAAACAGTGAGGGTTCCTTCTGGCCTTTGTATTGTTTGTACAGCCAGAAAATCCATTTCTGAATGAAAAACACCCAGCTGTCTCCCAGCAAGCTAGAAAGAAGTAAGCATCGAACAAGTTTAATACAAGAGAGTGGTCAGCCAGAATAAAGCCTTTTTGTAAACAGGGAGTTCTGCCAAGACTATAATGAGCTATTTTTGGACTTCTAGACAGTACTCACACCTTACATTGAATGTTGCAGTCAAGGCTGTTTGCAAGCTAGGAAATGGTTATGGTGGGAAAATGCAGGCCAAGTGACAAAGTGAGAGAATGAAAATCCGGAGTTTTCTCCAGAGACCTGGGAATAGATGGACCTTTATACTATGAGCAACCAAACCAGCTACATATTACTTAGGCCACCAGAAAGGAAATAAACTGTGACACAATATCACAAAGACTATAATGGATTTCATCAGACATATTATTACAGCAGTAGTTTCAAGCAAACATTTCTTTATTTTTCACACATAATTCACAGGACACTCTGAAATAATTTTGAATACTGCACTGCTATACCATACAAGTCAAATGACAAAGTTAAGATGGTAGGTAAAACAGAAAAAAGCCTTTAATAAACTCTGCAAAAGAGAGACATATGGTTAGCTCTTTCATAAACAACAATACTTTTTTTCCATACTTGAATGCCAAACACATCTTTTTGTAATAGCTATAGAGTTAGTAATGTTATATAGAGAGAAAGACACCTTAAAGCCAAAAATTTTGATATCTTTTGATAAGAGATAAGAGCTTCCAAATGACCTCAGGAAATATTTGCCAAAACAACTTATTTCTCAGGCTAAATTGTCTCCTTCTGATGATGGCAAATATGCTGAACAGGTAAATCCTCATTCATACAAGATTAATTGATGAGCACGTATTTCAAATAACTCCATCTGGAAACAAAATAAGCAGGATATGTAGGACAAAGAAATATGCTTTCAATATGCTCTCTCCTGACACCTGATTAACAAGTTTGGAAACAACCTCTACAGCATAGGTCATGACTGATAGCAATCAAAATAGACTCCCAAAACAATGTACCACTTGAAGAATCAAATGTTAGACAAGCTCCACTTTCGGAGAGCTAGACACAAATATTATTGCAGCCTTTAGATACTTAGGGGGCTCTCTTTTGAAAGATGTCCCTGTTCATGGCAGAAATTATCTTTGAAGGTGTGTTCCAACCCAAAGTATTCTCTGTGTCATAGGAAGGACATTCATGCTGTAACCATACAGAGAGAAACTTAAATAGGAGAAGTCTCAGAAAAGGAAACAAAATATGAGGGAAAGAATAAAATTTGAATCATGCCCTGACTTGACTTCTCTCTTTTTATATTCTGACACCACATGCACATCCTTCTCAAGCTAATTATCCAGTATCTTAGGCAAACTTATTGACTGCTAATTTACTATGTACATTTTTAGGATTGATTATGCAAGTTGTAGTTGCAAGGCAGAGCCCCTAGACAATAGTAGATGTGTCTATGCTTACTTCCAGAGCTAGAGAGCATATATATTATGGAGTTAATTTTCAAAACCAGAGGCTTCTGACTGAATTTCTGTACTATCTTGCAAATACCACAGAATTGCTGCCCTGCAGGGACATTCAGGAGGTAGTAACCATGTAATCCATCACTCCCTATAGAAGCTTATATCCCAGTGCAACATTGTAATGAGACTTTTGGTCCTCATTATAAAAAATAGATAGAAAACTTATTTTATTTCTGTAAAATTCACCCCAATGTTAACAAGTCAAATCGGAGAAAAAAAATCTTAATAATAGTGACACATTTTCCTTTGTGTACTATCATTCAGCTCCAAATTTTCTTTTGTGACCAAAGCTACCAGATACACCAAAGGAGGCTTCACAGGGGCTGGACAGCCCTTTCTCTGTTACGATTTTGCCCAGGACTCCTGAAATGCAAATGTATGCAGCAGTATTATTCTTATAAGATGATAATTGGAAGAACTATCTGAAACCACCCAAGGGAGAAAAAATATAATTTTGCATTTCTCATCATTTTGAACTTGCCTAGTATATAACTTCTGAAGGAATGAATGAAAACACCTTGCTTGGCTGAGATGGAAAGTAGAGCTACTTAGAGCTGCTGCTTATGAAGAGAAATCCAAGTTGCAGTCAGTTTCTTACCAGAGAAGAAACCAGAGTTAAAAGAACACGTACAGATAATTTTTTTTATGCAGCAGTTTTCCTCATGAAACAGTGCACACTGCTTTGAGAACAAAGGCTACACAATCAGCACAGACATCGCCTTCATTCTTCGGGAATATCAGCCTGAAGCTGTTACCTAGCTCCCAGTAGACAACCCTGAGTGTGTCCAAATGCTGGATAAAGTTAGAGAAGCTTTTTTTTAAAGCAGATTTTATGGTGATTTTCAGCCATTTCCCCAAAACCAGTCTCTCAAAATTAGCAGCCAGTACTTTCCCACACCAAAAGAAATGGTTGTATAACAGAAAAAATTTCTGTCTTAAGGATGGTGAAATATGGGGGCAGTTTTCCTAGAGAGGTTGTGGAACTTCCATTCTTGAAAGCTCAAATAGACACAGCCCTGATCTACCTCACCTAATGGGGATTTGCTTCGATTAGGGGCTTTCAACCTCCAGAAGCACTCTATTGTTCCTCCATGGAGATGTGATTGTCCTCACTAACTTCTCAAAGGGCTGGCTGTGACAACAATGCTGAAAACATTCATCTTAGGATATGCACCGTTCAGCAGACACTAAGGGATGTAACTTTGCTCTGTTCCTGTAAGGATTATGTTGTTTGTCTCCTACTGTCGCTCTGTGACATGGATAAAAAGCTGAAATACATTGAAGTGCAGTGAAGTAGAAATTTGACCAATTTCAGACAGGAACTTTAGCACCACTGTGTCTGGTTGCTTTACATATCTTGAGCAGCAATAAAAAATATAATTAGAGATTTGAGCATCACAGACAGCATAATTTATGCAGCTGATAACTCCTTCCCTTTTGCCTATACAGATGCAAAAAGTATACAGAGGCACTGTAGTATAAAATTGAGGTGGGAAATCTCCTATTCCTATTGATAAGTTTTCATTACTAAGCACTAACCCAGCATAGCTGCCTGGGTTAGGCTCTTTTCTGTTGGATGACCCACATCACCAATATATCAATGAAGGCTTTGTATACAGCAACTAGTGATCAATCAGACTGGATGATTTAAAAAGAAAAAAAAAATTGTCATGCTCAGTAAAATTCCCTTTATCATTCTTCTCCAGGCCTTCTGTGTGCTTTCTTGCCAGTCTTTCCCTACCTTTCTTATCTTCCTTCCCATTCTTCTCAGCCCGGCTTAGTCCTACCACTCCTAGGCTCAGCAATAAGAGGATTTTCTTCTTCGTTCATTTAATTTTAGATAAATGTTGAATTGGGAGTTGTACATTACCCCTGATTCAGCTGTCTTGCTGGAAAGTCAGTGGGAGACTTAGTCTGAGTTGCATGCGAATGGACTTCAGAGGTACATGCTATATAACTAAAAGCTTGAGGGAGAAAAAGGCAGTTAAGAAAAAAAAAATTGTTACCACTGAGATGCAGCTAAAGTTGCATCTGAGATGTGTTTTTGCTAAAATACTTCTCTGACTTTCTAAAAAGACTGCTTGAAGAAAGATAGAGATAAATCTGGCTTTTCTGAAAATCTTGAGATAGCAAACACATAGAAGCTAAAAGCATTGAAATAAGTGGTTGGGTCCTTACTAGAAAAAAACCTGAAGTTAAAAGTAGGTCCAAATCCAAAGGCTACAAAAGGCCAGGGAATCAGAAATCAGAAAGAGTATTGTGGGTCCTCACAACCCATAATAATTTAGTCAGAGATCAGAATTTCTTCCATCTTTGTTTCTATGTGCTGTATGATTACAGACGTTCACATTTACATTTGCTTCCTGCAAATTAGTTCCAGGTGCATTTTAAAGTATGACCCTTTCTTAAACATCTTGACTCTATATCCAACAATATACTTACTTGCAGAGGCATCCAAAGATGATATATAATGCCTATCACAATGTACTGATTCAATTTAGAGCTTGTAGGAAGGATTTTTTTATCCTTAAAAAAAAATAAAATCCCATGATCTTTTCAGTGACATCAATAGTAAATCTAAGTAAGGTTAAATTCTTAATAAAATTTTACAGGATTTTCTCCTGTTGTTTAACTTGGTTCTATCTGCAATGTGCAATTTTGCAGCTGCAGTGTGGTTGTATGTGGTGGTTACTTTGATGAGAAACATCAATTTTCAGAAAGAAAAACCCCACAGTCAGACCAGCATTCCAAAGGTGTTCTTAAAACTCATATGAAGATTGCTATTGCTGCAATTCAAAGACATGTAAAGCTAACATATAATTTTATTCTTTAAAAGACAGCATTACTTTAGGAAGCTGACTAAGCATTCTTTTAGGAAACTGGGCAAAGTTTGATACCTATTTTCTGTCGAAACATCATTAAGTCATTTAAAAATCAAGGCATATATGACTTTCAAAGACAATTCAAAATTAGAGAACTTTTAATCGTACAGATCATACATAGTTTTCCTTAAAATGGATGCAATCATAAATAAGGTAGAAGCCTTAAGAAAACAAAGAATACTTTGAAAGAATAAAATATTTCTAAAAATAAAAGAATTTACTTATTTATGCAAATCTCTTGATTTTTATGTTAAACTGTTATTTGCTGTAGGAAAACTCATACAATAGCCTTATCTTATTTTTAGACTTTAACTTTTTAAACCTGAAAGAACTTTAAGAAATGTAATTCATATTGTTATTCCCAGTGTAGATATCAAATAATCTGAGTAACATCAGGATTTAAGTTTACATAGAAACAGTCAGGAGAAGCTGAGGGGGTTTTGTTGTTTTTTGTTTGTTTGTTTGTTTCTAATTCCTGCCCATAAAATTGATCGTCCAAGGTTTAAGTGCCCATATCTGCCTGAAGATACAGATCTGATACTGTTTACAACCGGGTCTATAGAGGGAAAGAATCTCATCTTCTCTTTCTTTCATTTAAATGGCCAAAACTACTGGCAATGCTGAAAGTTTGTCAGGTATGAAGTTCAGCTTAGAACTGAAAATGAAAGTGGAAATTGTTAAATTTGCCTTCTACATGTCTGAATACCTATAAAGATTCCAATTTTTTAAAAACACCATTCACCTACTTAATTTCTGTAGAGTTAATAATAAAATGAAATAATAAATAAATAAAAATTTAAAAAATGAGAAGAGGCAACTCCTTCTTATTTTCTAATGTTATAAAATTATGTATGGAAATCAAATAAAAATTTTCATCTGAGTAAATCTGACTTAATGACAGAAATCCTCCGCTTCATATTTAGGAATAGTAATATTAAAGGTCCATTTATTTAGGGAATATACATTGCCTGCTCCTTTCCCTGATAAACATGATCTCTAATCCTAAATGTTTTTTTTTTTTATTCTGGATGGTTGCTTAAAGCTATATGTGTAAGGTAGCCAAAGCACATCACTGTACTGTTTTGTCCTGCACTGCATCAGAAGGGTTTAATCGAACCACTTTTTTCTTTTCAATGGCCAGCACTTGAGGGTCACATCTGTTACCTTGCTGCCAGTGAGTGTTCCTAACTCCGCTGACCTGTTTCCCATTTCTTGGATGGGCAAGCTTGTGTGTCAATGCTCTAAGGAAAAATGTAAGGCCTCTGAGAAATGCTGCGGCACAAGATAACTTAGGTTTGAGACTGCTGTCAACAGAATCAGACTCCTGGACTTTGACCTGCACTAGTTTGTATAAACTGGGAATGTGGCTCCTTCTCTACTAAATGCGATGGATGTAGGAGTGCAGTGCAATGGAGAATTAATTCATAGACAATAACTATCTAATAAAAGTGTAAGAGCGAAATTGGCGTATACTACCATAGACACAGAGCTACATACTCAAAAAGATTGTGTGGAAATATAAAATCAGCAAGAAATGATTGCTCAGCAGGAACATGAAGCCATTTTGCAGACTAGCATGGGACTCTGTGTCCGATTACTTGATCGGCAGGGAGTTCAGGCAGCCAACATAATTTAAAGTAACACACACTGTAATGAGGCCCAAAGAAGCAGGCCTGTCAAAGCAGAAAAACAATCAAAATACGAGGGGAAGAAAATCATACATACACAGATAGAGTGTTTTGCAAATGTAGCACAAATACATGAGAGGTGTAGAGTACCACAAATTTTGTAGGCATTGCAACTACAAGGCAGAGGATCTAAAGTCCTCCCTCTATCAACTACCTCTATCATAATACTTCCATGCTTCATCCTGAGTAAGGGGACTGCAACTTGTATTTTGGCAAATTGAATCTTGCTAGGCGAAAAATACTTGGAACAAGATATTGGTTAATTACTTTATTACCACTTGTTATCAGCTACCAACACAGAGAAACAAGGCTGCCAACAATAGGATGACAAGCATATGGAGGGCTGCATAAAACAATGAAAAAGAAATATACTTTGTGAAACTGATAGGTAGACAATAATCAATGCTATTTTAAAAGTGTAAAGCAAATAAGTATTTGGATTTTACTGTCCTGCAGAAAGGTAATCATAACTGTAATAAAGACACTCAAACACAGCTTCAGCTAAGCACAAAATTAAAAAATCAATACCACGGCATTTATAGACATCCATTCATATGGACCCCAGCACAAAAATGTATTAAAGTTAGCACTGTTGTTTTGAATTCAATAAGGCAAGTACTTATTTGAATATGTATATTCACATAGCTAAGGTTTAACAAGAAAAAAAAAAACCCAGACAAACCAATAACTCACACTTTTAACTTGCACGGAATTTCTCATAATTCTCAGCAAAATATAAACCTCAGATGTTTCATAGTGTGCATAGTTCTTTAGGAATGGTATTGCCCAATTTTGTGTTTCTACCGAGACACTCTAAACTATGCACTGCTTGCTCACTCACTCCTCCCTCCTCCTATGGTAGGCTGCAGATGAAAATTAGAGGCACAAAAGGGAAAATCATGAGTTAAGAATAATTTCCTGGATACAGCAATGAGATAAGAAAATGAACAGTAACATTTATTAATAACAACAACATATTATATTATATAATATATATTATTTAATATGTTATATTATATATAACAGCAACAATATCAATAACAAAGGGTACAAGAGAAGCAAATGATTCACATGTGAATTCTCACCACCTGGAAATCTCCCCCACACTACCGAGACTGGAAGAAACTCTTTCCCCCATCCCTAGAAAATGATGGTGGGGGAGACTAATCTTCATATTCTTAGCTTTCTAGGGTCTCCTGAGAATTCTTCAACGCACTTTCTCTGTGTTTACACAGAAAGAAAATCTAGCTTTTAGTCACATTACCAGTAAAAGTCTCCATTTCTTTTAGTCACCACTTAGATTTTTATACTGTTGACAAAAGTCCTCTTAGTCCTGAAGCATCATGTTAAAAAACTCTCTCTCCTGAATGACACTTGACAGCCCAGTTTTCCTTTTTTCTCTTACGCTGGATTGTCTCCTATTGTTCCTTCTACGTGCTTCTTTTGGTATGTGCTAAATTCCTTTTGCTCACATATCTCAAAATAGCTTGCTCTTCCTAATAAATCTATTGCTCCTTGGATTGTCTCTCCAGTAGAGTTACAAGAAAATAGAAGTTAGTCCCCTGAGCATTAAAAACTTTAAAGTTTTTTTGCATCTTTTGATGTAACAAATTTTTTAGTCAAATTACATATGGAAAACCTCAACGTCAGAAACTGATAAAGGAAACAGTAGTCATTCAAGAAGCAGCCTTCCCCACATCTAACATGAGGTAAGTGTAAAATGCATTTTCAGTGGAATCTTAGACAGACTTGCTCCTTTATTCAGATGAATGCTTTCACAAGACTGGTAGAATAATTGAGATAAATATTTAAAACAGTTAAAATATGTAAAAACAATCATATGTTTGCATAACCTTAATTTCCTTATGAAATCAAGGTCAATCTTACACTAACAAGAATTTAAAACCTTTTAAAACACATTAGAAGTAATTTAAGTTCAAAATCCCTTATATTTGCTTTTTATAGAAAAGAATTGTTATTTTCACTAAAGAAAAGTCTTCACATATCACTCAAGTCATATGAAGTCCTACTGTACCTTGATTAACACACCTATGCAGATATTGGCATATTTATTCTAACACATATTCAATTCATCTGTTATCTACATTCTTGAACTCAACTGATACTCCCATAACTGAAAAGATAACGAAGAAAGAGACAACCAGAGTGAAATTCTGCAACACTGCACGCACGCCTGCCCAATAAAAATGGAATTTATAGCCTTTATACGTTCTAAAGACCAATATGACATAAAGGTTTCCTGAGAAGTTTTAAATTATTCAAAAAGTACCTCCTAAATATTTAAGGACATTACAAAATAAAAATGCCTATCCACCTGAGACCAATAAAATGACACAGTCTTATTACAGGGGCCAAGAATGTCACTAGGGAAAGGCGACTTGTTGAGAATTGAATCGTGAGGAGACAGATGACAAGCTAATTTCAAGGAGATTCCCATCTACTAGGCACTCCAAAAATTTTCAATTTACAGTAATTCCGCACTCATAAGCCACACCTGGTTATAAGCCGCACTTCCGGGTAGCCGTGAAGACCACGGAATTTGTCCATAAATAAGATGCACCGGGTGATAAGCTGCACATTTTTTTTCCTGCAAGGAAGCGGCGGTGGCTCCCCGCGCCGCTCAAAACAGCGGCTAGCTGGCGAAGCCGGTGGCAGCTCGGCGGGCTGGTCACACGAATCCGTGAAGATGGCTCCATGGGCTGCCGGCGCAAATGCGGCAAAGCTGGCTCGGCGGGCTGCCCGCGCAAAGGCAGCAAAGCCAGGCTGGCAGCGCTAATGCAGTGAAGCCGGGCTGGCGGCGTGAAGCCAGCTCACTGGGTTGTTGGTGGGCAGCCGGCGGCGGCTCACCGTCCACTCACCAGTGGCTCTGGCTCGCCGCCCACCTGGCAGTGGCTCTGTGGCAGCTCCCTGCCCGGCAATGGCTCCGCAGTGGCTCCACAGCAGCTCCCTCTCCGGCCAGCTCGCACTTCTGGGTTGGCATTTCATCGGAATTTGTCCATAAATAAGCCCCGCGTGGTGATTAGCCACACTTCCGGGATTGGCTCGATTCTTCAGTGAAATAGGTGCGGCTTATCAGTGTGAAATTACTGTACTTAAAATTGGAGACCTGTTCCCACCACATATTCTATTAGTCTTTGGGACAATGCAGCATCCTCAAAGTAAACCACACAGAAATATCCACAGAAATACAATGAGAGTATTTTGTCAACCCAGAGTTCAAAGACCATGTTAGGGCTGTATTTTGCATATATCGGGGCATATTTTGACACTTTTCAAGTGAAATAAGGAGTCATTACTGGATTACTGTATTAAAGCTACCTTTTTTTTCTGTGTTGATAGGGTTGTCCTAGTTTAGCATGCAGTCAAAAAGTTCCCTCCTGCATCACAACACAATTCTACTTATCCAAGATTTAGAAGTATTGAATTCAAGTACTGAGCCTGAGTGATGAACTATTACTGCTTTTGTGTGATGCAAAAAAATATTACATTGAGATTAAATTTCAAATACAGGAAACAGCAATTTTGGTAAATTGTAACAGAGTTAAGGTTCTGAGCAGTTCCAAACACTCAGTTTTCTGTTTGACTTCAGGAAAATAAAAAAATTTAAATTATTTACTATCTGAGCAAGATCAGACACACAGTCATGCACCCCACCCACCAAGGTTAACTTTAAGTGCAAAACATACAAATGCAGTGTCTCCAGGAGATCAGTGCTGGCTACGAAATTCAGGAAAATTCCCAAGCATTGTCAAGTGAAGCCCTTGAAAGGCCATTTTCCCCAGGGGCGACTCTTTCAGCAGTTCCTTTGTATTCATAAAAGTGATAGTGATGACTCAGTGCTACATGGGACAGAGTGGAAATGCTCCAACAAAATATAAAAGGGAAGAAATGGGAGGAAATGTATATTAAGCATGCATTTGTAATTATTTGTGTCCTTGCTAGTTTTGTAGTAGGATTAAAATACTAAGGAAATTGCGTACAGGTAGGATTGGCTGACCCTGCATCAACCTTAAATAAATGAAGCATATAAACATAAACACATGCATACACACTAATCAGTCATGGTGGAAGCAATCATAGAGAAACTAGCATTATACTATCTTGTCCATCAACTGCTAGTGTTAGTTCTTCATGAATCAACTGGTTTGCCTTAAGAAACATTTTCAGACTGAAATGCATTTAAATAATAACTTGTGTTAACTGTAAGGTTACTTTATTGTATATTTCTCTGGATAGAACATAGTATGATCAAACAATTTCTAGCTTGCAAATTCTTCCACATTCTGTATTTTATCTTTAGAAATTATTCACAGTATTCATATTACTCACAAGGTAATCAGGTTTTTGCAAAAGCTGTAAATCCAATTTATTTCCATAAATCTGTTAGCTTAGTGATTCATTGTTGTGTCTTACCATTCTGAGTTCCAAGTAACAGTCACATGACAGAAGTGCTTTTGTCAGCTTTGGTCTAAAAGTCATATTTAAAGTGAGACCACCCTCCACCCTCAATTGGAATTTCTGACTATTTGTCTCAGAACTTCCTTTACCAGCTTTAGCATACAGCACATTTCAAGTTCCTTAGCCTTCTTTTTTTTTTTTCTGGTCATTACTTCCATAAGGATTTTTTAGGTTACAAGATTTTTCATGAAAAAAATCTGTGATTCATATTTTCCGTTTTGCTGTCTTTTTAGGTGTTTGAACATTTTTTGCATCCCCATGACTGTTTTAAGTGCATCTTTTAATGAAAGAGTATTTTTAGGAGTGTACAGAGTTCCCATAAATTCTAATGTCAGAGAAAAAAATCCTTCTTCTTGGAAACAAGGAACAATATCTGGAAAGAAGCTACAAAGGCTCTACTAAGCACTTCATAAAAGAGATTGTCATTACACAAAAGTAAATACTGTAAATTTTAGTAGCACAGTATGTACCTTTACTGAATATTTGTCATGTGTAAAGAGGTAAGTAAATAAACCTGATATTAATGGAGCTGAAGATCAAGCGCTAAAAGCTATTTCTTACTTGTTGACATTTCTCTAAAAAATGGGTTAGTGAAATTAAAATGTGGAAAGTAGAAAACATCAATATAGTTGGCTTATAAATATAAAGGAAGTGCTCACATCAATATATAAAACAGATATTTACCATTATAAAGACGGATACAGATGAACTGTGTGCTTTAGAGACACTTGAAAAATGAACATGTTCTGAAAATCTTTGCCTCACAGAATCTGAGGTTGGAAGGGATCTCTGGAGAATCAGCACTGAAATGTCCTGCTCAAATGAGAGTCATCTACAGCAGATTGCCCAGGATCATATTTAATGAGGTTCTGTCTGCCTCTAAGGACAGAGACACCTCTGGGCAACCTGTTCCAATGCTCAACCACACTCAAACTAAGATTCTGCTTATGTTTAAATCCAAATTCCTGTATTTCACTTCATGTCCATTGCCCCTTGTCCTGTGAGTGGGCAAAACCAAGATGCTGGTTTCCTCTTTGCTCACTCCCACAGGGTATTCATACAGATTGGTAAGACCTTCAAGGCTAAACAGTCTCAGCTGACTTGTCTCTTTGTAAGACAGATGCTTCAAGTCCTTTATAATCTTTGTAACCCTTTACTAGCCTTGCTTACATATACTCAAATCTTTCTTATACTTGGAAGCTGCTTTGCAGCAGAAGATATCTCTCATGAATCCAGTAAAAACAAAAGGCAATGATACACTTTAAGATATCTTTTCAAAGATATTTCTATAGAGCTAACTGTAACTGCAAGGAGAGAAAATGCAGATAATCCTATGTACCTTCAAATGCTGGTACCACAAGAGGTTTAGCATCAAATGGGCCCCTGATCCATACACTGCACACTATGCAGACCCCTTTCCATGAAGGAGGTTCTGCCCCCTTGGTCACTCATATTATTGTGGATTTAATTCCTCCAAGAAAATAACTCTACTGATCATTCCCAGTGACAAACTGAAAGGATGCTCATGTGCAACTTCTTGCCACTCTCCTAGGTACAAGTACACACAGGTAGATAGATAATTGCTGGTACCAGGCAGGAGCTGCCTGGAAGATCCTCTGTTACAGTGAGCTGAATGAGTTTGTCCTGCAGAACAACACTGCAATGAAGGCAATACCATTCAGCACAGTCACTGACTGCATAGTGGGAAAAAAATGCGCAGGTCTGAAGACTACTTTGGACATGCAGCCCAACATAGGCCAAGGCATACTCAAATTAACTATTATGTAGTTCACTAACTCCTTAATATACAATGATCAGCCAGTCAAATTCATTATGGACATCTAGACCTGGGCACAGCACTTCTTAAGTGGGCCCTCTGGTAATGAGTACAACAGAGGGATCACCTCCTTCAAACTCTAGGCATTTTTCCTACTAATACAGCTCAGGGTGCTTTGGTCTTAGTCACCTGGATGTATTTCTGGCTCAAGTCCAATTTTTTGTACAAAACCCTGCAGGTTCATTTCCATCAAGCTATTTTCCAACTGTTCAGACCCCAGCCTGTGCTGATGAATTGGGTTATTCCTCCTCCCTAGACACAGCATTCTGCATTTCTCTGTTAAACTTGAGGTGATTCCTGTCAGCCCAATGCTCCAGCTTGTAGATATTTTTCTGAAAGGCAGCACAACACACTGGTATGTCAGCCACTGCTCCCAGTTTTATATCCTCAGCACACTTCCTGGATGTGCATTTTGTCCCATCATAATGTCAATAGTGATTGTGCTAATCAATACTGGACACTATATGAATCCACAGTTTTACTTTGTGCCACTGATTCTTTCACAGTGATGTTAATTCATTTCTCAGTCAAAACTTGTTAACCTAACCTGTACTTCTATTTGTCTATGTGAATGCTGTGGTATACAGTGTGAAATGTTTTACTGAAGTCAAGGTAAAGAGTATCCTCTGCTCATACCTCTTCCACAAAGCCAGTCAGCTCATTCTAGAAGGCTATCAGGTTAATCAGGCAGGATTTTGTCCTGCAAAACAAGCTGACTATTCCCGATCACTTTCGTAACCTTCATGTAAGACCTTAAATAGAGATTGTATACAATGATTGAAAAGTCAAGCTCATCTAGCCATTATTGACCTTGTGGACACTTTTCTCACTAGATTTTTTTTCACACTGGATTAGAGCAATGTCTGAGTGTAGTTCATGTTGCTACTAAAAGAGTAATAGTAATAAAATTTAAATTGGATCGGGTTTTCCTTTTTGACCATTAGCCTGTCTTCAGTTTTCTCTCTCCTTAAAACAGGCAATATAACTTTCAATTAGTACTAGGAGATTTATCTGTATAGTTGCTCTAGACACTGCAGAATAAAGTTCCATCTGCAAAGAGACATGCAGTTCAATTCAACAGCCCTGATCATTCACCCACTTATGGACTTTGGGAAATAGGTCAATATGTTGCAATAATATTAGATCTGAGAATAACCTCTGGGATTTGGATTTAGCAAAATTGCTGGTTGGTGTCATAAGAAGAAACATTTTTAGTAGTTTACCCTTGATGTCAGCCTGAACTGAGTGTAGCATTATTTCAAATTTCAATATAGTTCATGATTATGGTGTGATAAACAAGGTTCATGAAGGCTCTTTGACAAAATACAATCATGGCAAAGTTAAAAAAAAAATGTTTCTAACTTCAGGATACAAAAGGCCAGTGTATCTTTCTCTCATGCATGATTTAGAACATCATGAATCTCGCTGGCTACCTTTTCATTTGAGTTTGTTCAGGCTTCAAACCACTACAGAGGATCTACAAGATCATCAATCAGTACAAATTTAACCTTACCTCCTGTAAGCAAAGCACATGAAGTCATAATGGGGTATTGCACTTTTGAAAATTCTAATTACATTTCATTCTTTAGCTTTTACTTTGTCTATGCTCTCCAAGAGAAATAAATATGTGCTGTGACTAATGATCTTGGTTCTTAATTGAAACTATTCAGTCTACATCATCTATTCTCTCTGCAGCTTTAGAAGTGAAGCCCAGCAAACAGCTCAAACAGATGAACAGCTTGGTGTCCAAATGAACAGACTCTGCAGGTCTTCCAAAATCCAGTGTTTTACATGGTTTCAAAATGAAAACTTATTATCCCAGGGTCAGTTAAAAATTTTATATTAGATTTTGAATTTATTATAAACCTTGTTACCAGCTTTGTTGAGTCAAAGTATGGATTTTATAATGAAATGTAACAAATTCTGCAAGTGATGATTCATCTTCTAATTTAGCATCTGTATCTTTTTGCAACAGTTAATCTAACTGTTTTTCTGATTAAATACTCTGTGTGAACTGAAAAGGCTAATATGATATTTTTAAAGTTAGTAATCAATATTTTAATCATTAAATTAATTGGGGTTATAAATAAAAGTGACAGACAGTGAAAATGTGAGCAGAGTCATCTCCTTTATTGATTTTTATTTCCTGACACTTTAATAAAATACTCACTGGTGTTTACTAGATTTAACAGAATTGCTTTCTGAACAAAAAATTGTTGTTATAGTTATTGGTTTCTAGGAATGTAGAGTGAAACCTTTGTCGGTTGCAGTACGGCAAAGGCAGACTGAAACATCTTGTTAATTTCAAAAGTGAAATAAAAACTAAATTAATTGAGATTTCTGTAGGTGCTTTATAATTTCCATTTAAAATTTGAAAACATTTTGTTACAATCACATTGCTAACCTAATTTGAAACACTCATGTTAAATTCTCTTGCACAGTGATCTAGAAGTTACATATCTTCATTCAGCAAAGTCATGTTTTGCATTCAAACTCAAAGTACCTTACTCCTTATTTTCAAATACAATGAGGACATCCATCCCTATCATGATTTGGGATTAAAAATATGTGCAAGCTATCTGTGACAAAAGCTGAAAAGGATTTTTGTTTCCGATTGACATGGTAAGACAATAGGTTTTCCCTTCTGATACAGCAACATGATATTTTCATAAATAATTGGGCAGGTTTTGACGCCCCATAAGTAGTGAAAAGAATATAATTGCTTCACTTAAAATTTTTGATAGAGATGATGCAGTTCATTTCTGCTTTCACCTTCACCCTTTGTAATTTTTAGGTTTTTACATAAGTATAGATGGCAAGGTATGCAGGGAACTTCCTCTCCCATTTTTCAAAACTGAAGTCTCAAGATGTGGATCCCTCTCTTATTATTAATTTTCAGAGATGTTTCCCCTCTCTTTCAGAGTAATAAGACCATGGTACAAACTTTTTAAGCTTTTCTAGTGAGGTTTTGACTTAGCATAGTGGATGAAGAAGATCCAGATCCACTGGTCTAATCATTGGGCAGTTCTCCTGAACCCAAAAGCTCAGTGACATGTGCTATTTGGGAGATGTCTCCCTCAGAAGTACAACAGGGAAGTACTTGTAAATTGTGATGTAGCCTTGAATAAGCTGCTCCTTGTTTAAAGTGTTTGGTTGCAAACATATTTTCCAGCCTAAGAGCTATGTGAGTGTTTTACTTTGCAATATTCTGGTTCCGTTGTTGGGATAAACTACTCAGCTGAACCACCTTATTGCCTCATAAAACAGAGCAGCAGTGCTATTATCGCTTAACTGCACCTGAATTCAGGCAGAACTACTTTGTTCAAAGAGCAGTAAACACTTGGAGTAAGTTGTCAAGTAAGGTCATTGGAGCAAATAACATAAATGAGTGCTTGAGATACAAGACATTTTCATGAAGGAAATTGAAGGATATAGTGACAAGAAGGGATTCAAGTAGGATGAACTGAGCTCAGGAAGGACTTATTTTAATGTTATTATTAAAAATTATCCTTTTGCAGAAAGCCAGTAGAGGCTTTGTACAGCATTTATTCCTTATGTGCCTTAAGAGCCTTAGGTAGGCTCTAAGAGGTGCAAAGCAACAAATTTTAGCCTGCATGAAGAGGGCTTTGATCAATCCAATAACCATGAGAAGCGCTGTATGCATGTCTGTGAACTTTTAGAAAAGGTAGCTCTTTGAAATATTTTCTTAAAACAGTCTGGTTCTGCACTCTTTATTTTCACAGATTCCCAGCTAAAGCTAAAAAATCTCTGAATGGCTTCCCTGCAGCCACAGCTAACGTTCAGTGCTGTTTTTGTAACACAGTGACTACATGTGTTTTTCAGACTTTTATCATATACATTCAGAAATTAAGCTTACAACTAGCTGTGCAGTCATCAGCCACTGCTCTACAAGGCACTACCTGCTCAGGCAAAGGAAAGCCCCAAGAAATCCTGAACCCTACACAGTCAGTCAGTAGGAACCCCATGGCCTTTTTGTGATAATGGCAAAAATCAGATTTACTAGACTGCAATACTATTCCATAGAAAAAGCATTAAATTTAATGTTGAAGGCATACCAAATCTTCCAATTTCTCTTACTGTTCCATTCCTTAAACTCAGCACTGGCTTCCCTGCACATACCACAGCTTCTTTCTACCATTCTTTCTACCTTGAGCATGTGCCTACTCCTTTCAGTCCAAGCTCTGGGACCATTCAAGATCTCTTAGCAGTTCTTTCTTACTGACTGATTACCACCTGAAAAACCTTTTCAGAACCTGTAATAATGAAGGAGCAGAATGTTATCAGCTTCAGAGTTGTTCTGCACTGTTGGCGGAAAGGGCTGAGTGGGGGGAGAAAAGGACAATGCAGCATTCTTTCTGAATCTCAGTAAGAATGGCCCCAAAAGAAATGGTGTAATAGAATACCTGGTTTAATAAGATGGAATAAAAAGAGGTATGTAGATAACAGGTCAATCTTGCATTCCTCAGATGCTGAGAATTCTGCTTTCTAATGTCACATCAGAATGACCCCATATGTATTTTCCCATCATTTACTGCACCCCCTAACATAGAGTATCTCCTCTGTGCCATGCCACAGTGCATTTCATTTTCTGTGAAATCCAGCGCCATATGCTTTTCCTGGAGGGTTGGAATGCTATGACTATCCTAACCTCAGCACAGTGCAGGCTGGCATTGGGCACTCCAGCAGAGTCCCTTGCAGCAGCCGCTGGTGCTGACATATGGGCTGCTCTGACCTGGAGAACAGTGCCCAGAAGAGCAGTGCCCAAGGTAACTCACTTCTCACACACAGTGTCTTCTGGAAGGTGTCCAACACAATCAGACCTTGGATGGAAGGCTGTGAATTACTGTACCTACTGTACTGTTTTAGTTGATGAATGCTGCTACCTCTCCCAGTGTCCTCTGAGAAAGCCACTGGGACAAGCACACACAGTCACTGAACCCAAAGTTACACACACCACAGGTCAGTCAGTGAAAAAAGACAAAAAGGGTCTCCTGTATAGCGTTCCAGTGAGCTTTATTGCAAGGTCACTCTGAAGGACTCCAGGGACAAAAAAAGTCACTGCAGTGTCTCAGTCTGAGTCTGGGGTCAGGGGCCAATGGTCTGAGGGCACAGGGATGGCACACAGGCAGGGAAAAGGGGAGTGACCTGTAGGGAATAGAGGTAAATCAACAGTAGTGCTGTAGGGCACTATGGGGGAAGCTTCTTTCTCTCATTTCAGGCAGTGAGGCATTCACTCAGCCTGTGCCAGACTTCTCTAGGGCATTCCCCCGTAAGTTTCCCTGATAAGCTCAAGGGCCTGCACACTATTTAACTGATATTTGCAACCTGATATGACCCCTTAAAGAAGACGTAACATTTCCCTCCTAAAAATACTCTGTCCTGTTTTCCAATCAACTCACTGAGCTACTCTCCCTTGGTTTATCACTTCGCAGCTACTTCTACAGTTTTATCGTCAGCACAATAGAAGTATTCCCTTCTTGTTCAGTTCCAGAAGCAAATGAAACACAGTTCATCTTCACATTGATACAACGGTGTGCAAAGCTAGAATGACATACTCCTTTAGAAAAAAAAAAAGAAGCAACATAAACTTTGCTTAAATATGTTTTCATAAACTCTTATAACTAATAGTAAGGGAAATAAAAATAATTTTACCTTCTTTCCTTTTGAAAATATGGAGAGGTTTTTTATTAAATATGCCTCTGAAAAAAATCAGATGCATCCAGTATCAAACTGCAGCTGTTTAAAAAGGTGAAAGAGCAAAGTTTGTTTCCACTGATAGAATTTACAATAGAAGGAAATAAATGAGCACAAGACTGAAGTCTCATGGTTTACTATTCTTACTTGCCGAGTTTACAGTTATATTACCCAACGCCCCAAAAAAATCCTGATCAGTAAATGTAAGGTCCTATAAGAGTAAGAACCATCCTGTACTTAGAAATTCATGCTGGGAAATTATGAATTCCATTCAAAATATTGGTGTGATGTCTTAAGTGCAAATTCAGAAGTCCCAAATTAAGTCTTTGATCCTACACAAGGGAAAAAGCTATGCATCTTGAAAGAACCAGTCAAAGGGAATTAAATAAAATACCAGTCAAGGAAAAATTACTTAGCTAATAAGAAGCTAAACTCAGGGAATTGTATAGAATGTGAACTTCTTGCAGATTACACCAAGCCTTTATGCTGTCATATTGTCCTAACTTTCTGTAAGTTGAGGCTAATAGCAGTTGTTAACTTTTGAGAGTCATGCAGTGTACCGAGTCTACTGCAGCAGCAAAGTAAAAGCACTTTTCAAATATGTTTTTTATTTCATTTCCATCAATGTATTTACCAGAAGTAATGCTTTCTGATAGTTTTCTATTGTCTTAGGTAAATGCCTAAGAAAATAAGTCTCTGTATCTACCTGAAACTACTCTGTATTTATTTAACCTGAATAGAAGAACACACTTTTGTTGCTGTTTTTCAGCAGAAACATTCTTTTTCAGTATTATAATCCTCTTAAAAACTCAGTTTTGCTGAGTTTATTTTTTTAAAGTTTAGGAGAAGGAAAAAATTAAATCACCTTCTCACCTTCTCACAGATATCTAACGGATCCCAAGAGCATTTAAAATATCAGTTAAGAAGCAAATCAAACACTAAGCTGAACTACACTGAAATTATTTCTTGCTGTGATATAAAAACCTGAAGGCAATTTAAGTCTGCAAGAATGTAAGAGGACATTGTAAGTGCTTTCATCCTGCTGAAGGATACAACTAGGAAATTAAGGTACTTAATCAGACTCCTAGTGTTTATTTTTCTGATCTGATTTTCCTGCAAAAACTCATTTTGCAGGAATCACAATTTAAAATGGTAATTATCATGATACATAGTCCTGAAAACTCATTTTGTGAAAAATCAGTGATGAGCCCCATGGTATTCTTTATTTAATCATAATTAATGACTGTCCGTGATGATATAGGTGGAAAAAGTTTACTCCCTTGAATTGAAATGATTCTATTTTCATTCCAACATAATCCAGCAAATTCCTTCTATTTTCATTATGGTGGGAAGTTCTAAGTTTCTTGCCATAAACGAGAGAATCGTAATACAGAGTTCCCTGAAAATCCCAGAAAGGTCTTTACAGTAAATGTAAAAAAATCATGGCCAACTCTGCTAAATGTCATTTTATAGGTATGTTTTAAGAAGAATGAGGAAAATATCTAAAAATAATGTCCACATTTCAAATATTCGGGCAATTGCAAAAGACAGGTCAAGTTCCACTTTTATTAGTCAATTTGCATTTTTTAAAAACATTGCTCAGAGTGGGGCCAGTTTTCAGTGATTGTCCTGAAATATGCTCTTTTCAAGATGCCTCAAATTGCATATGCAGAATTCAGCTCTTCCTGACAAGTATTTACAAGGCTTTTGTTTGGCATACAGCTGTATGTCTTTGCCACAGTCATCACTCTATATTGGACTTTTTCAATTTTTTTTTTAAATATTTAGAACTGGTCACTGCTCATGGGTGCTTTCTGGCATCAGATCTATTATATAATTTAATATGATCTAGAAAAACCTGTGTTCTTACTATAGAAAATGGTGTAATGAATTATATACAATCTCAGGAATGGTTGTGAAATTTATATAAAATACCTGAAGAAAAAGAAACAAATATACTTCAAATGCTACCACTGAATTTACTTCCTTTACCTTTTTATATGTCACTGTTTTTCCTTTGCCCAAATCCGATTAATAGTGAAATATAACAGGAGATAAGAAATGAAACTTTATCACAGCATGAAAACACCCTTAGAAAATTGTGAAATCAAATCAGAGGCTCAGAAATTAAATGTTTAAAAATAAGGCTTTTCCTAGACATTACTTTCATTCTTTCTGCTGGTAACTTTCCATCCCTTTCCTCTGACCTTCTGGACTGCTGTTCATTATACTGTTGTTAATATTATCATCCATTTATTTTATATTATAAGCTCCTCTGCGCAATCAAGAGCAGTATTGTTATTTTATACTGAGGGACTACAGAAAATGGATCTGTTTACTTTATCTAAAAGAAGATTAAAAGGTGACTTGACCACCAGCTACAGGCAATCACAAAAGGAAACCAGTTTTTATAGCCATTATTCCTTTACTCTGCTGAAACAAAAGGTCATAATAAAATCCAGTATTGGGAGTTCATACCAGCTATATTCACTAGGGAAACACAGATATACCCAAGAAGCCTAAAAAGATAAGAACAGTAAATCACAGAAATATTTTACTTAGGAAAGCAGAAGATTCACTTGAAGGTTTTTAATCACAACTGGTCATCTGACATTAAAAATGTCTGTCATAACTCCTATGGAAATCATGGGCTGGATGTAGAAATTATTTCATATATTTTTTGTTTCATACTGTATGTAAGATCTGGTACTGTTTATTGCTACGTTGTGGTATATCCTTCACTACACATCTCAGTCCCAGACATGGAGCCAGGCTCAGTCAGGAGTTCAGATTGCCGGTAAGTTTGTGGCAATACGGCAGGTCTAAGGTCAAGCCAGGAAATTACAATTGGCAGGCTGGGGCAGAATCAAGTCCAGCAATTATAGTCTTTGTTAGAAACAGTCCAGTGGTCGAGAGGCAGGGACAGGTTCAAGGTGAGCCAGGATGCTATTCTGCAGATCAGGGTCAGGACAAACATAGTGGCTGAGCTCAGGAAAAGGAACTCCTATTATGTAGTTTATAGTTTAGACTGACACTAAGGCCCAGAGAAATTGGAGTTACTGGCCCCTGTCTATGCCATGTGGGGATAGAAGCCCTAAATGAGGTTGGTCAAGACCTTTTAGCAAATTTAAGACTCCAGCAACTGTGCTTCATAAATATGCCCTCAGATTTCTGGTGACAAGGTTTACATGCTGATGCTGACAAGCAGCAGAACTTCTGGAGCCACTCCTAGGAACAGCACAGAACAGTCTTAAGTGCGACTTTACAGACTTGAGATAAAACAGTTGTCACTGCAGAATCTAAATTAATGTGCCTGCCCGCTTGCTATCTAAGACGGCAGTCATGGGATAGCTGATGCTAGTCAGCCTGCATTAGATATTCTTATTTTGAAAGATGATCACATTATCTTAAAGCAAACAAGAGACAAGCCCCTGAACACACTGTCCTTTCCCTTCTCTGTGAGCAAGATAATTGTTAGTAAGATAGGCAAATCAGATGGTATAAGTAAAGGCCATAGGATGAAGTCATAAACTTGCCAAAGATGTATTTCATGTCTGCTCCATCTATCAATGTCTAGGTGTTTCTATTTCACAGGTGAAACTTTCAATCTGATAAGGACATCACTGCTTATATTGCTTGGTTGCTCTGCATCACTGAGCATTGTAACTGGTGATGTTCTCAATGACAAGTTGCATAATTGTCTTGGTTTTGTTTTTCAGCACCACCTTTTTCTTGAGCAAATTTATAATTTTCAATTGTTTAGAAAAAGCCACTGAATCAGAATCACTACACTAAGAAAAGTCGTATTACAACAATAATCTAAATGTTGGCTTTCATGATTAGGATAATGATTGTTGTCAGTACAATCAGGAGCTCAACCTTTAACAATATTAGCAGGAAAGATCAGTTGTCCAGCTTTCTAGTCAGACCATACCGCAGTCCATACAAAGATTCAAAAATGATAAGTACTCTTTCTGCAAAAAGAAAAACTTCGCTGCTGGTCATCAACGTTGACAGTTTGAAGCATATTATTTCAAAGATTCTCATTTGTGGGCATCAGTGCTTTCTCTGACAATGAGTAAAGAAGTTTTATCACATCCAAGGAATCTTGAGGATCTCTGAAATGCTCATTACTATGGTAATAAGGGCACATCAAAATGAAATGGAAGTTAACTGAGATCACCTCTGACGAGACACATGCTGCTGTCTCTATTTGAAAAATTGTCAGTGGTATGGACATGAACACTGTCATAAATTTGAGGTGAGTATTTTCTGTGGATTCACTCTAATTGGTATATCAGTCATCAGAAGGTTATGTTAAAATAGGCTTATAAATATCAATCTCTATTTCTTAAGATAATAAATCAAAATTGAGGAAGATCCTGGGAAGCAGGATGTAAACCTTGGAGACCACTCTGATTTGAGTGGGGGCTGGCTAGCTTTCATTCGCAGGCAAAGTTATCCTATTAACTCATTTGTTCTGATGGGAAACCACTTTCTTGGCATTTATCATAAGCAAAGTGTAATTAAGAAACCTTGATACTGGATTTTTTTTCCTAGTGTTTCCTGAAAAATTGAGCTTATCAGTGTTATTTCTGGATCCAACAACCAAACCAATTCTCATGAAAGGCAGACCTGAACGTTCAGGATACTATACCAATGGAAATTGCACTGAGTTTGTGTGTAGAATAATGAGCTCTTGAATTAGTCACATTTATAGAATAATCTGTTTTGGTTGTACCAACACACAAACCAAAAAAATCAAAAATCTGGCAAAATCATGGCATGCTAATATGACATGGTCGTGGTGCACATCTGGTGTTGCTTTGCAAACAACTGATTGCAGATTTTGCAGGAAGTATTCTTGAAATGTATTCTCTCAAAGTATCAGCTAATTGTCAGTGAAGATGCTACAGGTGTGCAGAAATGAGACTTCCACTTTGAGGAAAGATCCAATTTGAGATATCCTCACATGCTGGAGTTATAGCTGTGATGTCAATGTTAGTTTATGACCTGAACTGAAGAGTTTTAAGGGGTCAATAGGAATTCAGAAGAAATACACGTGGAGGGAATTACCAGTCTTTTTTGTGGTATCCACCCAAGATGCTGTTTCTGTTACATGTGAGATATTACAGAAAGAATTAAATAATTGTCTTCTATCTCTGTCTTTCTCTTTTTCCACCTCTAGCTAGAACTCCTCTGTGTATCAGCATCATTACTGCTAGTTTCTGGGAAGATGTGGTATTCACTAGACACTTGCCACAGATTTAGTTCCACAAACACAACAATCATTATGTCTAATTCCGTTCTTGATAGTATGGAAGTTCCTGGACCATTATAAGCAGAGGACTTGGTGTTTCTGAAACAAATCTGTTTCACTATCTCAGCTAATGTGCTATTTTCTTTCCCCCTGTATCTACTATGATTCAAGAGAAAATCATGGAGCAAATTAATCATCCCGGGAGCCAAGTTACTTGCCACTTTTTTCCCCAAAGGTCCTTCAGCCCTTTTCCCATTACTTGGCACATTCACAGTGAGATCAATTTGCTTGTTTCTGCCATCAAGTATGCCTGATCATGTTACAAAAATGCACACCTACAATCCACAACAGCATTTCTTGCACATCCTGGCATGTAATATCAACACCTAACAGTAAATGCCACACATTTTAGCAGGTGAGTGATCAGCTGTACACTTTCTTTTTGGAATTTTTTTGTTTAAAGTATGTTGAAACAATGTGTTTAGCTACATTAAGCCAGTTTTATAGCTGAGTATTTAAATAATGGGAAAGCCATCATATTCTAACAGAAGGAGGCTCTTAATAATTTGTTAATGAAATCTACAGATACAGAATATTTTGTTTCCTGTATTTCCATCCACAAAATATTTTTCAACAGGAAATGTTCTTTCTTAGATAAATTCTGTGGATTTAGACATTACTGTGCTCAAGAAATATTTAGAGTACTTTCACAGAATAGAGCACAGTATGGCTTATGGTATGGACAGATGCCAAATGACATTTCTGCAAAGTCCAGCTCAGCTTGATCCAACAGTAATGAGGGGAAAATCTCTTGCAGACTCAAATGGCTTTCTTACCAAGACCATAATGTATAGTTAATGTAGTGAAAATCTCTGTGAGACCTGATTGTAAACTTGAAGATAATATTAAGGAAGAAGAGGACAAGTTCTTACTGACCTTCCTCTGATCTGGTAAATTAATAAATCAGTGTCAATTTTAGTCAAGCAGCTGGTTTTAGTTACAACAGCAAAGAATGCATCTATGAGCCAGAGCCACCAATGCTGATTTTGAGTAGCTATTTGTATAATGCTGAAAAAGGGGAAAAACAACAAAAGGCATCTTCAGGCATTTAGGAATTCATTTACTTTATTGATATACTTATTTTTTTTTAAAGGTCAATTAGAACTCTAATGATTTTTACCATTGGCAGTTTTTAATTCTATAAAAAAGTTATCTTGAGCCAATTTGCAACTGCTTCTTGTGTTATTGTGAATGTAAAGATTTCTGTCATCTTTCATTACAGACTTCTTTCCCCACATTTTCTCTTTGGAGTCCTCACCTAAACCTGGGAGTTTTGACTCCTACTTTTTCTTCTCATAATTATATTTCCTATATTATTTCTTTTCTTCTCATTTGTGCATCTGTGGTCCTTGTGGTTCTGATTTAAATCTTTAAAAAGACTCTTTTCACAGAGGAAATAAACTTTCTCACGTTAAAGAGGAAAAAAAAAATTAAAAAAGCAAGGAAGATTTTTTTTTTCCCTGGAACAGAGAGAAAAGCTACAACTGCTGTCAACATATCTGCAGATCCCCATAAGAAAGAATGGACAGAAGTATTTTACAGGTCTGCTTTTCCTTTATGAAAATTCCCAGGAAATACTATTGCTAAATAGGTCATTATTGCTGAAGGGGTCCATGAGGTTCTGTTGTGCCTGCTGTCATGATCCACGTGTACAGACACAGAGACATGAGTCACCATTGTAACAATTTAACATAACTTTCTGCATCACAATGGCCACAGAGGTACCTGCTTCAACCACCCAAATTTTCATTTGTAATACAGTACATTTGTTATGGAGCTATTCAATAATAACCCAGTGTTCCTTATATCTTAAGATTTCTGATGGATAGTTATCCTCATTATGGAAGAAAACCACCAAAAATTGTCCTAAATTTATAATATATGTCAGCTCAATTTTTAATTTTTGTTATTGCGTATAATTTTATGTCTTTCTACTCTAGGAAAAAAGATTTTAAAATTTTATCATGCAATAACTGTTTTGCAGCCGCTATATAATGGTCTGAGTAAGGGAAGGTCTACTCAACCTGATACATGAAACAACTTTTTAAATAATTATAAGATAAAACCAAAAAAGGTGGAATTGGCAGGTATATTCTGGTATTCTGGTCACACAGAAACACATGTATATGAAAGCATATGCATAAAGTTACATCTCAATAGATTGTTACTAAAGCATTTAGGTTTTCCTTATAAATTACTTCTCCAGATTATAAAGTACACCAATTCCTCTCTTCACTTGATTCATGTTTTCCGAGTATGAATGCTAAAATTGGTTTCAGAACTTTGGTGCTGGTCTTGCTAATAGAGAAAAAGATGAAGACACACTGATAAAAGTTGCATAATTTCATTCTATTTGTCTAACTCCAAACACTTCTTCCTCTTACAAAATCCAAAACCTCCGTTATTTTTGCAAGGCACAAACATTTTCATGAGTAATGTTTAACATATTCTGAAGACACAAAATGTTAAGCATGATGTTTCCTTCAGTTACAAAGATCACTCTTTCCCTCCTAACTCTTAATAGCCCTTCTATAAATGTGTGTGTTAACCTGCTGCTTTAGCTTCCATTTCTGTTTTCAAAGCAACACCTCTTCAGTGCATGCTTTATCACCACAATAGCTCATCTGCCATGTTCCAATAATCTTTATAATGCCATAGATCATTTTCTGCTCTGTTAGTTCATGTCCTTCCATCTTATTCTTCAGTTTTTTAGCCAGAAAATCCACTGTCTAGCCTGGTCACATTTGAACTGTTGCACCCTCTTAATCAGCAATTACAAAAAAATAACCAAAAAATAAGCCATCCATCATGGAAGCAGCCGCTTCCATGGTCTGCCAAAATTTGGAAGTGTTCAGAATTTAGCATGTCCAAGCTATAGGGAAAGTATTTTGTGCTCCAAAATGCAAAGTAAGAAAACAAATCTAATTTTTTTATTGCTTTTCAGTCTTCCTATGGGCTTTGAACCAAGCTTAGCCTGCAAGGAGAGAGTCTTTATCAACTTCTTTCAGGAGTCAGAAAAGGAAGACAGAAAAGGGAGGCTTGTTTAGAGAACTGTCAGACTAAGAAGTGCAGGATTGTCTGGCATCTTTTTGAAGTAATAAAGCAGAGCAAGCAGAACCTCATCCTAACACAGGAGCTGATGAGGCAGAATCTTGTCACAATCTGAAGGCTATTTTGTGCACCAAAATCTCATAACTCTGTCTTCTCAACCCAATGATTCACAATTCCATTCCTCTGCAGATCCCAGGAGGTAAGGTAAGGAGCACAGCATCTCTGAATGCACAGAACCAAGTGGAAGTTCAATCCAGAAGAGGCCGGAAAAACACAGACAGGAACAACAGTGCACTGTTACACTTGACTTTAAACTACAAGGGCAAGGGTGTGAGTGCTCATGCTTCTAGGTAATAAATATATTTTTAAAATCTAGGGTAGTATGCCCTTCTCCTTTTGTTGTTTTTCCTGCCTGCACTTCTCCAAAATATCTACAGTGATGAGATCTTGTGTGCACTTCTATATAAAGCACCAGCTTTATTGAAATGTGATCTGCATGTTTTCAGCAATATTTTATTACAAACTTCCAGAGGAACACACATCCCACTATATGAAAACATACTTCTCTTGCATAAATAAGCTTCAAGTTTTATTAAAAATCAAGATGCTCCATAGTATATAATGAATTATTAATTTTATGTTCATAGCCATAGTCACAAGGTATTTCTTGAAACACAATGCAAAATATAAAGGAAATATCAACCAAGTTTTAATAAGTTAGAGGCTTAAGATAATAAAATCAGTTCTTCTTCTACAAAAAGTAGCTTAAGGCATCTTTGATCACATTTCACTGATGACTCTGTAGAAAATCTGTGTACTGCTGGTGAAACCTTGATGAAATTCTCTCCCTATTTTTCCCCGGATAAATCTGTCCACTGCACAAAGGACTGTTCAACAGTCTGCAGTCTTGTCCTAGAACTATATACTCTCCAGTCTTTCAGTTGTACCTTTCTTTAGCATTGTGTCTCAGCTTAAAATTTCTTGAAATTAAATTATTTTCCAGGATACAAATCAAGGTTTAAGAAAGAGTCTTCCTTCTGCCTAGGCTTCTAAAAACATAGTTTAAGAAAATGAAGCAAGATGGCCTTTTCCTTTAAATTCAGCCAATGGAGGCAGAAAGTGATAATGAAGGACAAAACCATAGATCACAGTTCACAACATTATTTGACACTTTCAGCCTTTAACTCTCCTCACTAACTAAACTGAGATAAAGTGCTGTTTCAAGGAAGGCAAGTCAATAGCAAATGGCTCCTGAGCATTCTCCTCTTTCACTGCTGCAACTGCCTGTGGGGGAGGAGCTCCTGATCATGACACAAAGAATATTCTTAGCTCTGCAGTGGCTGATATGCAAAGCCAGAGTCCTTTCTCTTGTAAAGAAGTTGACTACCACCTCACAAATCTCAGCAGTTTTGCAGTCATTGCTAAAGTAGCACCAGGGAGTAGCTGCAAAACAACAATAGCCAGGCAAGAAATTACTGATCATGTGATAAATTCTAAGAAATCACTGGATCTGAGATTTAAATTCTATCTTTGTCCTCTCTAATATCTTAAATCCAGACACTTTTGATTGTCTTCTACTGCATTTCCCATAGCACTTAAATGGAAATATCCTGTTACACAGAGGGATTGTCAGTCACACTGATGAGATACATTCCCATGAAGTAAACTTTATTGCAGAGCAGGTTGTCATTGTGGTGGAGGTCAATTTTTGGAGTGCAGTAGGAAAGAACTGTGTTAATGCTACTGTTGACCATCTAATCATCAAAAGCATAGTGCAAATATGCTGTCCATGTACAACAGTTTAATCCACACCAAGCACTGAAGCTGAAGATAGGTAGGACAGTACTTAAAATTTCTCAGTTTGTGAATTCTTTTTCCAATAAGCACCCATGCAAAACACCTTGTGGGATTCAAATATCTGTTGGATCTGTTGGAGACTGCTGGAGTTAGGTAGGTATCACTTTCTTTCTTTCTTAAAGTACAGCAGTCTTAATGTATCTCTAACTGATTAATAGTCATATTTATTTAGAAGAAAATTTATACATACACATTCAGCATCCCTTCCTTTATTTTCTTTCAAATATCCTTTATATTACCATCTATTTCAAAGGAAGAGAGGGAAAACTCTTCCCTTGTTTTGTACCCAGATACTCCTATTTATAGGTTCCTGAAACAAACAGATGTTAAAATTGCCTCTGTGTGACAGCTTGGAAATGAGAAACATAGATGAGTTTATTTTTAGGAACATAACCAACCTGAATTAAAAAAAAAAAAAAAAAAAAAAAAAAAAAGTGGATCTGCTTTGTGTATTGTGTTTTGAGTTCTTGTCTTCCCAATGAAGAGTCAAGGAGAGGCAGCACTGATGAGGAAATAGAGCATCAGTCCAGAAGGGCAAGAAAAACCCAACACAGTTTCAACAACATAATTAAAAATGACTGCAGTGTGACTAAGTGGGGTTCTTGTTTAAATTAAAAATGAATTTACTGGAGGGATGATTTTCTTAAGCAGATGGGATGAGTGAGCTCTTAGCATAGGCTTTAAACATCATTCGTGTTGACAACATTTTTTCTAATTACTCCTCCTGCAAATCTTCAGCAATGAGAAATAGCCAGAAGAAAAGCTCTTGACTAGTTGCACGTCATGGCTGCCAGCAGAAATGTGTGACACTTTGAGCAGATCTTCTCATGTCAGTGTGTTTTAAAGTCAAGAGACAAGAGTGTTTGTACTAAGCATGAAGCACGGTGCTGCCAAGGGCTGCATTATTACTTTCTGCCTTCTAAGACCAGTTCCAATTGTGCCCCAAGGTCAAAGATTAAAGCCATTTTGGACTTTGCCAAGGCTCTACTAGCACCAGGTGCCAAGGCACTGTTTGCTATCTGTGGGCAGGCACAGCAGAGCACGTGTCTCAGAGGAACCTGCGCTGAGTGCTCCAGTGGCATAGGGCCAGAGTCTCTCCTGCTGATTTTCTTGCAGCAAGGGGTTTTGCTGCTCCACTATTCACTGCCTTCAGATACTGAAATAAGGGATCAGAGCATGTCAGAGAATTTAGCTCAAACTTCTTGTGTTGCTACTGAAGAAAGGCCAGCTGGTCAAAGTCAGATGTGTACCACTAATTGTAACTTTGGCATCATTGGGCAGACAAAGAAGAGTCGTATTTTCCAGCAATCTCCCCCTCAGTCCTTCCATATCCTGCTGGTATCCAAAGAGTTATCTCTGATCCACATTAGAGATAACTATATGTAATGACACTGATCTAAGTTATCTCCACATTTCAGGGTGTTTGGATCTCCCTTCTATATGCTCTTAATAAATGTTAAACCCTTTTTTCACCATTTAATGGTAAACCATATTAGAAACTTTCACAAGCACCACAGGATTAGAGTTCAAAAGATCCCATCTCCACTGGAAAGGAGATGGTCAAGGGAATGACAATAATTTGGACAAATTCCTTTGGGTAAGTGCAGTGTGAGCACTGCAGAGCATGTAGGCATTGAAGTCTAGCAAGGCTCTGCTAAAAAAGCTGAAATTATGAACAGCCTGTAATCAGTGCATTCTCTCTTACAATCCTGTGTTTCTATTTTCTACACTTCTATTCTTCTTTCAGAGACCAAAGCTAACACTTAATACTACTAATTGATCACTTTCACGTACAAGTGGCTAAGTAGAACTACAATTAGCAGTTGCATTAAAAGCATGGTGAAGATACTGTTAGTTAAATACCAGAAAAAGAGAGACAGCCTGAGAGGATAGGCTGCTGTTACTTTACATGAGATTTCCAGTAGCAATAAGGTGAGAATGAATGTTGGTTACAAGGGTAAAGATCTCTCAGGTATTTAACGTGTACATGATAAATCCTTACAAAGTTCATGCTTCATAGCACAAAACTATAAGAAATGGGTCATGAATCCATGTTTAAAAGTGCTGATATGTATTGGAAAGTATTTCCTCAAGACTTGCCTGCCTTAAGAATACTCTACCAACACTAATCAGCTATTTTGAAAAAATAATTCAATCTTTGGTATTGTTCAATAAACTTAATGGGAATGCTCATCTTCTACTGAATGTTAATTAGTAGCTGCCAGCTTTTTCGCATGCAGGTAAAACTGCTCTGAGAGCAAACTTGGTTGAGGCATTTTCAAGCTTTTGACTCTTTTACTTCACAATTTGAATGACAGTTTTAGTATGCAGCAAAAGAGTTGGACTAGATGATCTTTAAGGATTCCTTTTCATACAAATCATTCAATGTTTCTATGATATATATATATATGTTTTCTACTGTGTGTACAACATTTATATTTTGTTTATTTGAAGAAAAAGTAGGGACCTCAATATTACTTTTACTATTTATTTAGTGAATACCATGATTGTCTTATTAAAAAAAAGTTGCAAGTTTTAGTTTGCTGTCTGTTTTTTCCTTTTAATCTAATGCTGTTTTAAAAAAGCTAATCTCTTCAGAAAGCTTTGTTGACACCAAAGTCTGATGTTGACTTTACTAAGAAAAAGATGAAACAGACTTAAGAAAACCCTCACATTTATATCACTTTTAGTTTGGATGCTCTCTGCATGTGACATATTTTAACTTTTCTCCAGATATAAACAAAATTGGAGACTGCAGTGAATCACAGACTCCTCTAGAAAACCACTGGATCTTTCAAAAATTTTGTTCTTGAAAAGTACCTTTAATTTTTTTAATCTCACTTCAAATCCTAAAGTTTTTACTCACCATGTCCCTTCCCATATTTCAAATGCTGCAAGTAACCAAAGTGCAAATGCTGCTGTGTCTTGCTCTGGATCCACGTAGTGGTGAATCCTCGGGTAGTTTAACCAGACCTGCATGAGCTGCACAGAGGGTACTGCATGAGATCAAGGAGACACTTGGTGTCTATGCCCTGAACTGATAGCAAAGCCATATCATCAACCCTGAGAGAATCACCCAAATAGTTGTGCAAATGTGTAGCACACCCAGTATTTGTGAACAGGGGTGGGAGACCATGAATATTACATGAATATCCAAAGAAAACTTCTCATAAAAACAGAGAAAAAAAAGTTATGAAAAATTCATTAAATCAAAAGCAGACACCGTACAGTGCAGAGGGTGTTTCCATGGAAGCAGTTTCCTGCATGACAGCAAGATCAGCAACAAGTGTTACAGAGAGAAACAGGGAGCAGAAATGTCACCAGGTTAAGCCTAACTATCACACTGGCTTATAAAACAATATATATAGCTATTCAAACTTAACACAT
Source organism: Sialia sialis (assembly GCA_009812075.1). Classification (NCBI taxonomy): domain Eukaryota; kingdom Metazoa; phylum Chordata; class Aves; order Passeriformes; family Turdidae; genus Sialia; species Sialia sialis. The sequence goes on from VRYO01000406.1 coordinate 1,057,082, forward strand.
TTTTTATTCCCTGGAATAGAAAGTTAATTATTTTCAATCCAAACTATATCTGTAGATATATATAGTGTGAATGTAACAAAAAAAATAAAATAAAATCAGTATTGGATAATTATGAAGTAAAGAGTAAATGTTCTTTGTCTTGGTATTGTTTAGCAACTGGCTTGGAAAGCAATTTGTAATAATCCTTGTTCTATTTCCTGCTGAATCTCCTACAATGTACAATCTAATAAATAGAATAAAAAGTAGTATTTTATATACAGAGACAGCTTCCTAGGAGATACAAGATTAAAGTGGGTTCCATTATCAATCTTGAAACACATGGCCTATGAAATATCCCAGACGCTAAGATTTAGGACTAATTCAGAAAGAAAAAGAAAATAAGAAGAAAAGTAATAAACTTGTAAAACAGGAAATTATTCAGACATTATACATGTTAAGTGAAAGTGAAAAAAATGTGATTAACATGGCTGACACTGACTAGATCTATGAGACATAAGAATAAGGCAAAACCATTATTAATAGTTTATGATGAGCCATCTGATAAGCTGATACTTCAGTTAGCTAATGCTCACATTTTTAAGTCTTGACCCCAGAGCAAGGCATTAGATAAGACAGTTATGCGAAGAAAGTTCTGTGGTAATGAAGGCTACATGAAGATTATTCACTTAGTCAGTATCCATAAAGTTATGGATTATACCTACTTCCACTTGATACAGCCTTTGTAGGTATTTTTATGAGGTCTAAATGTAAGGCACATCCCCTTTTCTAGGGAAAGGGAACTCTATCTTAAATGGAAATTAAGTAATTCATATTCCTTCACAGCTGACTACACAGAAGTATCAGCAACAAGCTAAATATTGTGCTTAGCAAGAAAATAAAAAAAGTAAGGATGGTTTATCTTGCCCTATTCTACTCCTTGCAAAAATTTTGTTGCAATTAAGAGGTTTCTTGGACACCATTCCAAGCTCTCTTGTGGTGATCAACATTATCCTGCATTCACTAAAATGAGGAAATGCATCAGAGTGGGAAGGTGGGAAGACACACTAGCACAAAGGGCAACAGTTCAGAGAATTTCATCCGGTCAAGGGTATGATAAGAAACGAAGCTCATTGCTTATGCATAACAGTCTCTCACATCTACAGAAATAAATCATATGGTGTGCATGCATATTTGGATGAGAACACCATACATGCAGGTGAGACATTTCTGTCTACTGTCACAAGCCATCAGTCACTCAAATAACAGTGGTACCAGTGTTTCTACAACAGGTGTTGCATTTTAGTTGGGCTTTTTCTTTCTTTCTTTTTTCCCCCTTTTTCCTCCCCTTTTATTTTTTATTAACTCTGAAGCACAGAAGACAAGACAATCCCTTGGCATAAATTACATTGGAAGGGATGTAGCCAAGGCTTGGCTTCAGAAATTGATGATGTGCATAGCTAAAGGTCACAGCCATGAATACAAACAAAACTGTCATATTCTGCTATATCACTGATGCTACAAGCATATTGACCACAGCAACAGGATTTCACACTCTACTAGTCCAGATACCATCCAGGAAAGGGTTTAGCATTAGAATAAAGTACTCCTTTGTTTCTATAATATAGTTTATGGAAGGAATATGAAAAATTACTGTAGTAAAAATTGACAGCATTGGTCTTGCTCATTGGAATCCACATGTTGACACTTGACAGATTAGTAGTGGAGAATATTCAATGTGATTTTTAAATTTTTATTTTTGTTTTATATTTTTACTGAATGCAAAGATTAGACTTTCACCATTTATGGTAATCAGAGAGAAGTGTGACACCTGTCACTTTTTGTTTTACTTGAGGAATCCTAAAGGATTGGTTTAGTATCTTTATTTTATATCAAAATTCATACAGTTCTCTGCCTCTTACATAAATTCATCTAGAAAATAAAGCAATTTTGACATGATCTAATGGAAGCTTTCAAAATTTGTTGCAGAGCAGAAAGATGATCAAAATAAATTTCTCCTATGGAGGAGGCTTCAAAAATGAAGGGAATAATTTACAGTTAAGACATGACAAGTGATGGAAATAAGAAATGACAATTCAATTCATGGTACCTCCAGATCTGTTTAGAATGATAGACAAAAAAAAGTGATGAAGGTTATTTATTTTGATATACGAGTTATGAAGAAGATCTGAGTTTTATAGATCTTTGCATAACTTAATTTTCTGTAATTTTTGTTTTACTAACATAACTTACCAACCTTGATTTCTGTTCATAGAACAGTCAAGGCATTGTTTTTGATTTATAATATATCCTTTAATTTGGAAGGCAAATTCTTAGGGTACTTTTTCCATTTTAGGCAGCCAAAAAAAGTCTGTGATTAAATACATGGCTTTTAAGTACAGCTGCTAAATTTGTACATCTTAAAACCAAGTATTGTTGATAGAAAGCACAGGACAACACAACTCGCTTCTCCCTTTGGTGTGACAGAACCTGTGACTGTTGGCAGCTAATCTAAAAGTCATCTACTTACTTAGTCTGTTTCCTGAGAGAAATAACTAAAAGGCTAGCTTAGGTGAACTTTCCTTAGATGTACTAAGACTTTTTTTGCTAACATTTGTGCTATACAGTGTTTCCTATTGTGTTTCTTATATGTTATGTGTCAGTGTTTGGCAGGCATGAGTTAAATTGAAAGCTTAGTAAATAGGACATAAAATGTCTGGAAAAAGAGAAAACTATTCTAATCATACAGATAAGCAACATTTTCCATTTTCATATGCTAATATGTAATTCTGTTTCTTGCAAGCTCATGGCTTTGTTTGAATGAGAACCATAACAAAGAGTGTATGGTAGCAAGTATCATTCAACACCATCAGAGAGGTCATGGAACTTAATTCTACCACTTCTAATACTATACATCAACACTGCAAGATTTTAGCTTGTTTTTCTTCCCATTTCATTTTAAGGAGCAACTTGGGATATATCAATGGAGCATACATTTGCAAAGTAGCATGAGATAAAGGTGCTGTCTGAGAGAGATCAAACACTGAATGAGAGTCCTTCATCTATATTAAATACCTGATTATTGTCGGGTATTTGGTTGTTGGTGATTGGTCATATCAATTGCCATGGCAATTGTGATACAACATCACTCAGCTCAGTTGTTTATAAAGGCAGAAGGTAAAAACAGATCAGAGTTTAGCACTTAAGACTAAAACTGGCTCCAATTCTTCAATATTCATTTGATACTATCCACTGTTTATGTTTTTAGGGTGTTCAGAGATATGTCCCATTCTTTCTGGTGAAGGACATTGTACATTTCCTGAATAGCTAATCACTAAATTCTCCAACCTTGAAAAGATTTTCTAGAACCTCAGAATGACCATATGTGAAGCTGAGAGTGTTTGCCTGGTCAGAGAGGAGACCTCTGGAACATCTCTGTATATATGCTAGTCTGCATAATTACAACAGTCAGCATCTACAAACTAGCATAATGAATAGGATTTTTTTTGCTCTTTTTTTTAAATTATGCTGAATTGCATTTTATATGGATTTTTGCAGATATTTACTTTTATGATCAGAAGCACTTAACCACAACTTTGGAGGATAATTCAGAGTTGTTTGGCAAAAAGTCCATATTAAAAACGTTTATTAATTGGTCACTGCAGCAGGATGACATGTCATTTCTGTATCCTGACAGAAATGTATTCCTTTGCTGATGACAAAATCTACATAATGCTCAAACAATTCTGAAATCTGCAATAAAAACAAAATTAGTTTTTTTAGGGGAAATAGGACAAACTGAAGTAGAAAGAGACAATAAAGTATTCTACTATTCTCCTGCTCAGTGACATTTCCTCTTTAAAACAAAGGTGTAAGAATTTCCAGTGACAAAGAAAAGAATATTATTCAAAAACTTCAGATTATCAACCCTTTTCTCTTCCTAATGTCTGGTTCATGCTCGGTGCCTCCCCATCCCACTTGATCTGCTGCTCCCCAAACAGTTACAACTTCTTTGGTTCTGTCTGTTCTTTGAACTACAGGGGTGGGGAGGTGCAATTTATTTCTTCACAGCTGCAGATGTTTTAGGCATTTGACTTTGCCACCATCGCCAACCTGATCCAGTGCTTTGATTTAAAAAAAGAGGCCAGGTAGCTTTCATACCCTAAAGATAGATGGAAGTTCAGGAGTTAAATATCAAACTATTCAGTCTTTGATTGTCATTTTTTTTTTTTTTAAGAAAAACTAGTATTTTAATCTATATTTTACTAGAATGATAGATAATAATCAAAATTTTAACACAGACGAAAATTATGAAGGTGCTCTTTGTACTAAAGCTTTAAAAAAAACCAACTTCCACTCTGATTGACACAGGATGAATGAATAGATTCCAAAATTACTGATATTTTCACTGTTATTCCTTGTTCATCAAATGCCACCACTTTTCAAATATACTACTATTGTAATAAGTTATTTGGTATGATTAATCAGTTATCATTGAGCTGCATTTAGCTACTCATTTGGCAATATTAACTACTCTATTTTTTTATCTGGTTTGTTTCCATGTTATTTAAGGACTAAAAACTTTCAATGTGATTGTTAAAACCATTTTCCCAGATACAATTTGTTCAAAGATTTGAGTCTTCTTTTCTTCATCATTTTTGCTGTTCATTGCTGTCTTTCTCTGAATTTCAGTTCTACTGAGCAAAAAATTTTGAAACATGCACTTTAAGGTCATATAACCAAACATTTAATGCAAATTAAATATCCAAATATTATGTATTTAAAATATAGACCTTTTAACATACAAACTATATATATGAATACTTGAGGTATATAAACTACAAAGAAAAAAACACTTGACCTTAGAGGATGAAATTTCCTAATAAACTAATAAGACGCCCCCAACATTGTAGCATGTCTCTAACTACTCAAATGGAATAGAACTTCATACTTGTCAGAACACAACAGATCATCTAATGAACCATGATAAAAGCATCCCTACTTTCCCCTCTGCCCTTGGTCACACCGACTCAACAGTGGGAAGTAGATGAGGGCAACTGGGGCAAATATCCATGGTCAGACAGCTTAAAAATGTCAGTTAAGAGAAAGCAAATTTGAGTATGATGAAAGTAAAATAGAGATGCCCAGTGAAAATCTGTAAGCATTGAGATAAACAGCTCTCCAAGTACAAGCAGACATCAGCATATTGAAGATAGTTATGAGTTTGGAAGGGAAGGTTGATTGGAAAGAGATGTCTCCTCCATCTGCTCAGTTTTGACAAAAAGTAACTGAGAGTCGCACTGAAGAACCCTGAAGTGGTGAATGCAAGCCTACTTTCTGCTCCAGAGTTCATACCAGTACATTGGAGAGGATGTCCACACCATGGAGAATATTTATCTGGTGAATAAAGAAGTGCTGCCTTCTACAGAGCATATCCTCCTATGCATAAATGATCTGGTGACCTGAGCCACATCTCTTAATCTAGTGCTCCCCTATGGCTAGGACCTGTATGCTCTTCAATTTACACAGGGCTGAATTTGTCTCCTAATTACATATTGCAGCCCTGAAAATTGCAGATCCATATTTCTTGCTTACTTATTGTAGATTGCAATTGATGATCTGTAAGAATTACTCCCATATTGAAATTAAATCACTGGAACTGATCTCTTACTTTTGAAAGAGAATAGCATTATGCTAAGATCCACACACCTGGGGCTAAAATATTTCACAGGAATACTTCTGCTCTTGGATTTCGAGCACAATAGATCAAATTTATTTCTTGCATAAGTCAGTTCTGAGAGAGGGAATAGTAATAGCAGGGTAAATACAACAGTGATTCCCCTATTGCCACTTCTAGCTCGGATGGTGAGATTTTCCCACATTTTCCTCTGTTCTTCCATAAAATGCATACCACGAATATTACATAGTTGGTCCAGTGAAGACAGTGAAAATGCTGAAGTGACTTAGAAGATTATATTTCATTTTCAAGGGTATGTTTAACTTCTGTCTTTCTATATTTATCAGTTTTCCAGAGTTTGTGGGTAGTGTTCAAGAAAGTTTTGCCAGCACAAATTTGAGAAATCCCTAAGCGCAGAGGCTTTTATTTTGTGAAAGTGTACTTTAAATTTTTACCTATGCATCACTTTACATTTATTATCACATCATTTACGTTTATCATCACATCCCATCCACTGGCACTTCTTTGACAACGTGGCACCTCTGTATAGGAACATATATATCTTTCTAGAACTTGATAAATCATTCTTCTTGACACATAGAGTTCTGCGCAACTGCTGGCCAGTGACCATAAGCATATTCTATACAATAATGATATATCAAAGCTCTCACATAAAAATAATAGCACTAAATTTCAGAGTCAGGTGCTGAAATGTTTGCAAATGCTAGATTTAATGTTACTAGTGAAATGTAATTCACATGCTAGTGAGGATCCATTATGGTACAGTATTTAATTATATGATCTCATTCTATTTTCCCACAGGACTTCTTCATTTGAGGTACAGAATGTAAGTCACTTACTTAGTCAGCAGCAATTCAATATTTTTCTTTATTCCGTTTGTTTTATGATCCCATAGTTTATTTACTGCACACTATTCAAACTGCTTGGAAAACAGAATACTTAATTTCTTCTTAGACTTTTTCATAGAGCTCATCTCTGTAATATATTAGTGCTTCACTAACACTCATAAATGAATTTGTACAGCATCCCTTTGTGATAAAGTGAGAAATAAAAGCATGTAGAAATTGAGGTTAAAAAATCTCTTTATGTATTATCACTATCATCTATTAGTAATCACTATTATCTATTATAATTGCAAATCAATGTAAAACAACTCTCTTTTTATAATTGCCTAACCTTATGTTGTATTTTACATGTTCAAAAATAATTATACTTTCATGCTGTGTGTGCTCAGTTCCTCTGCAAATAAGATGTAGGAATCACAAGCAAAATTCTCAGAAAATAAAGATGCTTAGTGACCACCTGAGTAAAGTTACAAGCTACTTACTAAATGCTATTTACATTGGATTTGTCTGACACATGCAAGGATAGGATCCTGTTTCCTAAGGATTTTACTGATTCAAAGATCTTCTGTCAACCATGCTCCTTTATTCTGTGCATTTCTAGTTCAAGTGCAAATCATATGAAAAACTGCTGGGTTTTACCCAACTCTGATGAAATATATTCAATTAATATACCAAATTTTTTGCTGGTAAAAGTAGTGTCTAACGCTTGTAGAATATGGCATAAAATGGACATTTAAACCATTAATTAAGGTTGCAGGTGACAGAAAAAAACTTCCTCAAGGGGGGCAGCAGAGGGGAAGGTGTTGATCTCCTCTCTCTGGTGACCAGAGATAGGACAAAAGGAGATGGAAGGGAGCTTCATCAGGGGAAGTTCACTTTGACCATTTGGAAAAGGTTCTTCTGAGAAGGTCACGGGTCACTTGGAACAGCTTCTCAGGGAAGTTATCATGGCACTAAGTCTGTCAGAGTTCTAGGAGCATCTGGATGATGCTCTTACTCATATGGTTTAATATTAGGCAGTCCTGTGAGGAACAGGGACTTGAACCGAGTGACTTTTATGGGTCTTACTTGCTGCTCAGATGTGTCTGTACATCCAAAGAGTTTGAATGTAAAGCAAGTTGGATCTTCAGAACTTGCTTTACAGCAGTATTTGAAAGACCACAATAATGATAGTAATCTTTGGATCTCATCGTAGGTCCTCAATGACTTAAATTATTATTTGAAATCCTATACAATGCTATAAGTAAAATTAGATTGGTATTCTGTCATTTCCTGTTCATTTGGGTTAAACAAACTCTCTTATTCTCTTTGCTCAACAACTCACTTTTTCCGTCATTGTGTTAGGCCCCAGACTTTCCATCAGCTCTGAGTCTCATTCTTCGGTCCATCCTTTCCTTCAGTTTCTCGACTGGCCACAAACTCCCCTAAGCCACTTGATTATTTGCTGCTTTCCATCATTTTTTCAGTAGAAATATCTGGACTCTCTGGTTCCCTGTATGTGGCACCACTTCTCAAGTACATTTTTTGCTTCATTCTTCTTACTACCATCACCTGCATTGAATTCAGGTGACTCCTCTTTTAAATTGTTCTCTTCCATAGTACAAGGCAAGCTAGAAATGATCAGCTTGCTGCTCTTAGTGGTGATACTTGCATGAAGATCCCTACCAGGACACAGCCAATAGTTCTTAAAGGTGCAGAGAAAATGCTTACCATTCAAGTCAAGAGAGTTCAATACTGGAAAAATGTTGAAAAATATAGCTATACATACCAAGCTGGTTTCCCCACAGAAAGTGTGAACTATTTTTTCAAAAGCTTATACTTTAAAACAGTACCGAACTATCAGCTTTCATCTCCCTTCTCTGAAGCATGAAAAAAACAGAACTTAACAAAAAAAAGGTTTGCCTTCATTTTGTTATGTGAGCGAAGCAAGTTATGTTTCAAAGGATTTATACAAAGAATAGTATTCAGAGTGAAGATAGCAGTGTTCTTCAGTGTGATTTGAATAAAATTTTGCCTATACATCATCTATCCTTTCATAACCTCACTAAGAACTTACAGCTCAAAGCCATTTTTGAAAAAAACAAAAGACTGCAAATGCTTAAATATAATTTTAAACATTTGCAGTAGTCCTTGCAGTAAAGCAAAAAAATGGTAAGATTGTTTCAGCATTAATTCAAAACAGAGGATACAGAATGTGACTAATTTAAATCCTGTTTAGAGATATCTCCATCAACAGTGACTGGCTTCAAGTCCTCACCTAATTAACAGCAATAAACAGCTTTGCTCTTAATGTTTCTGTGACAGTTAAACACACAGCCCAGAGAATCAGTCTCCTGGAGTTAATGAGGCTCATTTGCATTCCTTCCAAGGATGTTCTGCTAATACAAATAAACCAGGTAGAAGGCTCAAACAGTAGTGAGCACTGTCCAAGAGGAAGTAATACATTAATAATTGTGCTTTCTTACAGCTATAGTAAAACTGTGACTCCCTAATTATTAAGAAAGCCAGCAATATATTCCCACATTAAAATGCAAGACTCCACTCACAAGTTGTAAAGAACTGGGGCTTGTAATCCTGTAGTTCATCCAATTAGCATTTGTGGGAGAGGTTTTGGTTTTGTTACGTTGCATGGAAGAGGAAAAATGTTCTTCCACACTCACATTTATTTTATTATTCAAGTGGATTTAAATGCATTATGTACTTGTTAGTTTTATGCCAGTAGACTCTCATAAAGTTAAATTGAGCAATTTATAATATATTTTATTTTAATAAAAGGAAGACTTAGATCTAGTTTGGCCTGTCTAGGTGACAGTAACTGAAACCTAGAATATGATCTGAATTATTTTCATAGCTTAGTCTTCATTTTCACATATATAATTTCCATTTTGGTGTTGTCCAGCTCAGTTTGACGGGAAGGGAGGCAGAAGAAAGAATCAGGAGAACAGATGTTTAGAAACTTTCCATTCTGAGCATAAAGGCTTAGAAAGAAAGTTTATGAAGTGTGAAGGTAACTATCAGGAAAATACAGTAATTTCACACTGATAAGCAGCACCTATTTCACTGAAGAATTGAGCCGATCCTGGAAGGGCGGCTACTCACCAGGTGTGGCTTATTTATGGACAAATTCAGGCGAAATGCCAACCCAGAAGTGCGAGCCGGCTGGGGAGGGAGCTGCCACGGAGCCACTGCCGGGTGGGCGGTGAGCCGGAGCCACTGGCGAGTGGGTGGCAAGCCTTTGCCGCCTTCATGTGGAAAGCCCACCGAGCCACTGACAGCTTCACGTGGCTTTGCCGGCGAGCCACTGCTTTTGAGCGATGTGGGGAGCTGCTGCTGCTGCCCAGCAGGCAGAGAACCGTGGCAGCCAGTGTCGGGGGCAGGAGTGCCAGGGCCTGTGGCACGGGGAGGGCACCTGGGGCCACGTTTAAAGGCTTTGCTGGTCTGTGAAAACTGTTTGCAAATTGAGCACCTGACACCAAACCCTGTGATCGTGAGATTCTGTTACTAACTCTGTTACTTTGTTGCACACGGATTCTCGCTTAGAAAAAAAAAACACAACAGTGTGGCTTATCACTCGGTGCAGCTTATTTATGGACAAATTCCGTGGTCTTCCTGGCTACCTGTAAGTGCGGCTTATAACCAGGTGTGGCTTATGAGTGTGAAATTACTGTAATTTCTCTTACAGTTCATGGAGAACAAGAAAGCAGAACCTGTTTTTTAACAGCTTACTATAGAAAGAGAATAAAATCTTGGAAGAAAAAGATGGACTTTAGCTTTATCTCTGAAACAGGAAACATGATAGCTTCTCTTTAAGAAGTCTGTCATGCCAATTGCAGTCACTTATTAAGGGTTCATAATCTGGAAACATAATATCATGTTATAAAGAATTTAAAACCAAAGAAAAAATTGGGAGGGACAACGTGTAATCCAAAAGCCCAGCACATGTCTTGAAAAAAGACAATTTTCAGTGGGAAGCATAAGGACATGCAGCAGGGGGTAGGGAGACAATATTATTATAAAAATGTATTATTCATCCTTTTTTTTTTTGTCTAAAAAAATCGCTTTTTGACACAAACGAATTTGTCATCTGATATGTTACATCATTAAATGAATAATTAATGAGATTATGCAAAGGTCTTCTCTTTTTCTCTCTCCTTCTTTTAGTAACTTATGTTTGGTGCAATCAAGAACTGGGAAAATTCTCTACTTCTTGTGTCTTTGCTTCTCTAAGTCATTAAAAGGACTTCTAAAGCTTGAAAAATATTTACTGTATGCAGACATTTTGTTTTTCATTAATAACACATCCCCAGATCTCCAAATCACAAGATGTATAGAGCTGGGCATCTACTCACTGATGGGCAGAAGTCCAAGCACGTTCAGCTAACAGTGATTCCAGTCCTCATAACTCATTTCTCAGCTCAGTGCATGAGGAATCATCTCCATTCCCATGACAGGTAGGTATTTTCCATTGTGACAGAACCATTACTTAGTTCATGCTGTGCGCTTTTTAGTGGGTGCCCCTTAATCAAAGGTCTTGGTTTGGTTGAAATTTGCAGCTGAATCAGATTTCTGAACTTCAGTCCACTTTTTATAGAGATAGGCATAGATTTAAGATCCAAGGTAACAATTTCCTTTGGGTGTTTTGCACCGTAGAAGTTGAAGATTCTTTTGCTTTTTAAGTAAACAGAGTCATCATGCACTATGGTATAAAAAATATAGACTGCAGGAAAAAAATAGCCCATCAGAAGGAATGATAAATAACGAAGACATGGTGAATTAAGAACTATGTATTAGACCTCGCCTGAATGCAACTTATTTCAAATTTTCAAAATTGCTGTTTGCCCTGCAATACCCTAAAGAGAGATACTATACTTGTGGGAGAGGAGAAGTAAAGGTAAAAGAGTAAGCATGCTACTTCATGCAGGAGGTTTCATATGGAAGCCTCATTTTTGTTACAGATCATAAAATGCTCCTCAAATTGACACCACATTACCTGAAAAGCTCAATGTATAGACTTGCATTTAGAAGTCAATTGAGAAGAACAGCAAAAATAAATATTTCTTCTCTCTGGTACTACTAATAAATAAATTATAAAAATTACTGTACTGGTTGGGGAAATTATTTTTGATAACTTTTTACCACAAGGACCATACAAGTCAAATTGCTCCTTCTGTAATTAATTCTTATTTTGTGCAGTTTGTACACCTTTTATCCTGTCTGTCTCTTTTGCAGGCACATCTCAGTGTAGTCACCATAAATAAGGGTCTGGTTTTAGACTTCTCTTGTATAGATTGAAAGACATATTGTACGCAGAATTCTTCAATGTCATGTTCTTGCCTCACTGTCTCCAGTCTGCCTTTCTGCATTTTGTCTCTCCTCTAACGACCTCATAAAATTGCAGCTAGAACTTTGAGAACCATTTTAAGAGCTATTGCTGAAATTTTGCTGGTTTACTTTATGACAGTTGCCCTTTATGCTACTAAATTTGGAGTAACTGCTTTTTCTGCCTATAAACTGACTTGAATACTTGTAACATCACATCCATGCACACTTATATACTTTTTACTCTATACTAAAATTGAAAAGTATTTATAGATGCAAGTGTCTCCCATTTTTACTAGTGCAATCTCTGTGATATTGAAAATGGTCTCCTGACACAAAGTCCCACAGCTACTGCATGAGGTTGTCAAAGTGCAAGACCTGTTTCAAGGCTAAAAATTCTACTAAAGAATAAACAGATACACAGTTACAGAGGGCTAGTTTTCCTTTTTGTTCCTTTCATGCATACTGAAATATTATATCACTTTTAAGACTTAAGATTAAAAAAGAAGAAATAACCTATAAATACAGTACTGCCTCAGAGTAATGTGACTTTCAATTTTATTTACCCTATAAGTTAAGCACCAAAAAATCCAGCCTAGTTTGTTTTCATGGGCAGTGTTCCAGATGGAAGCATGCCACATCAAATTCATACTTACAGTGATGATCCAAGCTACATGGACCTATTCAACAAGCCTCGGCTAAGCAGCAAGTTCTTATAAGAGGAAGCATGGATACAGGCAGGGATTTAACAATCTATTGCTGGATAAGCCCAAAAAATTTATGGCTGAGAATCAAGTGCTTAAGCACTACTAAAGTGCACCAACCTGAGGGAGGTTTATCTGACCCAAGTCAGAAACACCCTATGTCTAGCAAATGTGACAGATAGCAGGACACGACATAAAGGAAGCTTTGGAACACATGGAACTATGGATTTCTGAAACAGAATAAGGAGTTTCAGGCAGTGGTTAATTCAGCATTTTTGTTGGTTTGTTTTTTGTGGTTTTTTTTTTTTTTTTTTAATAACTGAGCTTCTTTTCTGTCTTTTGAACAGTTTTGGTTATCTGAAGTTTTAGGATCACTGTCTGTGCAAATACAGTATCTTTGACCTTCAGTGGGATTGGTACTTTGAGGCAAACAAAACTCTGCAGGACAGCAAGAGCCTGTGAACATAAAGGGAAAGCAAAGGAGGCAGCTGAGCCTTTTAGTGTCTCTGTGTATGTAAGAAATATCACTAAGAAGATATAAATTTTACTTCACATTAAATGTCTACTCAATTCATAAATATCAACAGAAAAGAAACCAAACAAATAAATGTCAGTGCTCTAAGTAAATTCGCAGTAAGACAAAGCCTGATTATTGGTCTCAGTGGTAGTATTTCCCGTGTCTTTAGTCACACAGTCCTTTGTAAAGTAAAATACATGACAGTTGAGTTACTGGTTTACCAGATTTGTTGGAGACTTAGTAATTAACCGCTTGTATTGGTTTATTTAAAAGCAAGAAATATTGATAGAGTAGAACTATTTTCACAGTATGATGTGTAGTTTTTGTACTGAAAAATTAATTCTAGTGGGGGCACTGGAAATTATTGTGGGGATTAAGACAACACTTTAAATTTCACAAAATATTTTTAGTAGTTTTCCAAATTATTTTCCTAAGATATTGTTATAATATATGTCTAATGAAATGGGGCTGAATTCTAAAATTTGGCTGATTTGAAGATAGGGCAACTCAATTGACTGCAGTTATTTTTGAGTTGCTCTGATGTGAAAAAACAAGCCCACCTCACATTTAGAAGAAGTGAAAGATCATATCTGAAAATTCTTATGTAAAGTGGCAAATGATACATTTTTCCTCCAGATTAGAGAGCGCTGAAAGGTGGAAACAGTACCATATTTGTGTGGCCATATCTTTTACTTCCTATTATTTTACTACGCTATCATCCATTAGGGAGTTTTAGCTTAGCTCTGGAACCTGTCACTACTTCACTGTAATGTTTTCTAGCTTATCACAAATAAAAGTAGGTTAGGTTTTTTTTTGTGGTGCTTTACTTTCTTTTTCCTTTTCTTGCTTGTGTGTGAATGAGATTTCATTGCTTTTTCTCAATTGTAGGTCTTCACTATTTTTCTTCTTTTTTTTCTTTAAAAAAAAAAAAAAAAAAGTCCACTCTTTCTTTTCCTGGCATAGTTCTCATCTCAGATAATATAGGAGTTTTTTGTATAGTGAATTTTCAATTGGGAAAAGAACAGAAAAAGCACTTCAGCATTTCATTTAGCAAAAGATTTCCTTATCTTCCTCAGTTCACTTCTGCCTGTTCTAAGTCACTGAACTCAAGAAATGGAAATATCTTATTTTTCTCACATGAAATGTCCACAAATCCAATGGTTTGAGTATTTCTATATCACTAGCACCTTCTTTGTAGTAATGCAAACATTTCCAAACTTGTTTCCAAGTTCCTTCACTCTCACCAAGACACAGAATTATATAGACTTCTTCAGCTGGACATGAGAAACTCAGTGCCTTCAGCCACTCCTCAGGGGACATGAGTGCTGGCCCCTTCCCCGTCTTAATGCCCTCCCTGGGACACGTTCACATACCAAAACATCCTTTTTAAATTGTGGGGCTCAGAACCGTAAACAATATCTACAAATGATCCTCAGAGGGATTTTCTGAACTCTACATAGAAAGTGTTGGTGCTCCAGCATTAAGAGCATGCAGTATAAGTGATGTGGCCAAGGGCATCAGTAGTAAATTTGTGATGACACCAACGCAGGTGGAAGTGTTAATGTGC